>JAWNNQ010001914.1:0-258447 GCA_035044765.1 Leucophenga montana | reverse complement strand
TTGCAGAGTTGTAAAGGAGGACCTTATATTCCAAGCTTAAGGGCGAGCGCGAATTTATGAGCCAGTGCAGATAGTTTGCTTTTAGTTTGATTTGAGTTTTTTTTGGCTAATATATGTTTACGATATGTGAGTCGTCTTTCTAGGTGTATGCCTAGGTGCAGGACATCATTTGCCTGGGGAACAACACTGTTGTTTAGAGTAAGCGTAGGGCAAGTGGCCCTATTGAGTGTGAATGTTACGTGCTTACATTTTTGCTCTTTGACCTTGATTCTCCAGTTTGCCAACCATTCCTCTAGAAGCGACAGATGATCTTCCAAGCGCCTGGTTGCTTCTACCGCACATCGGGATCTGCACAAAATAGCTGTGTCATCTGCAAATGTTGTCGTTGTGAGCCTGTGATCTGTCGGAATGTCTGATGTGTAGAGAACATATAACATAGGGCCGAGGACGCTGCCCTGGTGTACACCAGCTTTTATTTCCGAGTCAAGTGTAAGGAAGTCATTTTGCCTTACTGCATATACTCACTTACTGAGATAAGAGTCAAGAACTTTATGCGTGTTTTGGTAAAATAGCGTATTAATTTTATACTTGAGTCCATCGAACCATACTCGATCAAATGCTTGAGCAACATCGAGGAAGATTGCAGAGCAGTACTCACGACGCTCAAAGGCAAAGGCACTTCGAATCTCAGAGATGATGCGATTGACTTGCTCGATAGTGCCGTGCTTTTCTCGGAAACCAAATTGATGAGAGGGAATTATGTTGCGTGTGTATGGAGCGATTTTAAGAATAAATATTTTTCGAAAAGTTTGTATAGGCAGGAAAGTAGGCTAATGGGTCTATATGATGCCGCTAGTGTTTTATCCTTTCCGGGTTTCGGTATCATTATTATAATGGGTTTCTTCCATTGTGGAGGTAAGTTGCCGTATTTCATTATCGCATTAAAAAGCAACGAAATGTACATTACAGCGGGTTTCGGAAGTTCAATGAGCATTTTTGGTGAAATTAGATCATGCCCTGCTGCCTTATTTGGATTAAGCTGGCTTTTTATTACATTTTTTACTTCGTGTATATGAACAGTCAAAGGCTCTGAATTGTCCATAGCTGGGTAAGATGGTAGAGCGAAACCATTCGTTGGCAGATTTGGCTGAAGAACAGTTTTGAGATGTGCAGCAAAAATATGCTGCTTCCACATATTTCATCTCTAAAGTGTGGTAAAAACTGTGATGGTTACCGTCGTAATCCGTGTCACAGACTCGTTAAGTGGTTCAATAAAGAACAACAGCTTCGTTTTAGGAGAATATCTTTCTTCTAACGCTTTGGAGAGGTAGTAAGACATTTAATTTCACCACTGATCACTTTTTCTAGCAACAGAAATTTGTCGGACATTGCTTTGAAATCACATTTCTGATCAACGAAAGCGGGTCTTGTTCGTTTCATAAACAATAATATCGCAGTTTGAGTCGTATAGGTCACTCTTGACTTTTGTTTATGTTTTTATTAAAGTGAACAAAAACAATATAAGAAAGTATATTAACCATTTGCACCTACCATGCCAAAGCAATTGCCTTTTTATTAATGATTATTGTTAACTTTTCCAGTTTTGTTGTGCACTAATACACTTTTTGTGTAAAGTGTGACCGATATTTTAATATATGAATATAATATTTTTTCCTGAACTGTTGGTACTTTGTCATTTTTGAGTATAGCGTTGCAATCTTTCATCTTTCGCAAATATGCTCATTTATACGAGTATATATGGTATTTCTCATAATTTTTTTTTTCAACTAGTTTTCGTTTCACTTTTCTATGAAACTATATTTCAACCGCTCACACCTGTAAATTTTTTGCTTTGCCTATTTTCTGATTTGTTGTAACACAAATTAAGGAGCACACAACTTTAGATATTGAATCTACATTATAAAAATATAAATAAAACAAAATCTGATTCATAAAATGGGTATTATTGCGTTTTGAAAAATGGAAGTTATGCTGCTGCATATGAAATATTTTCGATATGAAACATTTTTGTTATCTGAGTACTCGATGAAAAACAGTACGTGCCGAAAATTTTTGCTTGTTGTGTGAAAGCATTTTTTATATATAGTTTTTTCGGTATCAAACATTTTCATCGATCTCAGTATTGGGCTTAAAACAATAAAATTATTTTTAATTTTTTGAACATTTTATTCTATTTCGAGTGAATTCATTTTTCGAGTTCAATACATTCAAAATGGAATAAAGACAAAATTTTAGTTTAGTTATCCTTTTGTGGCATGTTGTGATGATTAGTGTAAGGTGTTATGATAAAAATAAGCTTACGTAGCTTCACTGTTCTATTGATCAATTGCTCCATTCTTACGTTTGTTTTTGTATTCTCAGCTAGAGTTAGTCTCGTGTGCGGATTTTGTGGTCGAATTTTGATTTTGTAAATTTTGCCCCACCGTTGCCAGTAGATATTTGTTTTCTTTTAGTTTTATCTTGAAATACAAAATGTTGCAATTAACATTTTATTTATAATATTTCTTCAATACAAATGCATGACTTATAGCCTTATGACACACGAATAATAATCAGCAAATTATTTTCCCCTTCGTTGCTGTGGTATTTTAAACACGAAAGAGACTTTGCGAAAGGGATATCTTTATACATACAGCAACATATTTCAAATCGACTCGTATAGGACACACTTGGCCTTGTTTACGTTTTTATGAAAATATACAGAATCAATAGAGGAAAGCATTTTCGAAATGCATGCATTGAGTATATTCACCATTTGCGCATGACATGCCAAAGTAATTGTCTTTGCATTATTCATTGTTGGTCTTTTTTCTAGTTTTATTGTGCACTAATTTACTTTTTGTGTAAAGAGTGACCGCATGAAGAATAATTCCAAACACCATAAAAATATAGATAAATACACTATTTTTTCCGAACTTTTGGTACTTTTTCATTTTTGAGTACAGCGTTGCCTTATCTTTCGCATAGATTTTCATTTTAATATGGTATTTTTGCTGTTTATTTTCCTGTTTGGTTTTCGTTTCACTTTTTAATGAAACTATATTTCAACCTCTCGCACCTGTAGAATTTTTGCTTTGTCTATGTTATGAAGGGGAAAACAATTTGCTGATTGTATTCGTGTGTCATGCGGCCAATAAATGCAGACCATTAGATTGAGTACAGCACACTGAAGCTTTATTTCCTGTTTATTAAAGTTTTTTGAAAATAACACCTAAAAAAAATGTGGTCAGTACTTTTGACCAGATCAACCTAGGGTTATGTATTTCGATGTACTGAATCCGAATTTTGCATAAATTGCAAAAAAACGCCTAAAATCTCTAAAAATAGCCAAAATTTAAGTTATGCAAACGAAAAAAAAATTTCTCGAACTAGATCAAGAATGTTTTTTGTGTATTTCGATGCGTTGAATCCAAATAGCAGGGTGATTTACCTGGTAGATCCTCCAAAGTTAGAGTAAATTGCGAATAAACGCTGAAACGTGAAAAATTCGATTCCCGGTCCGAGCTATCTGATTTACTTTTTCGGTTCATCTATACTTCCATTAGGTTGATTTCCTATTTTTCTGCTTTCTGGTTTCTAAATTTTCTGTTCTAAAATAAACTAATTAATAAATTATTTTATTTATTTGTAAATGGCCAACATCTTGAGATTCCATCTTCCTTGATACCAATTCTTCATTTCACTTATATCTTCATGAAATCGTTGAAAGACCTATCGCTTGTTCCAGTAACCAGGGCACTACGTGGTGATGGTGGCCAACAGCACCGTTTCGCAGCGTCGCTCGGTTAACGGCGTGATGCCGCCATGTCAGGCACAAGCGATAAGTGTTTTACGATGCAGGGGACTCGGAAGCCGAATATTGGCGTCTGGTCAGGGTGAGAAAGCAGGCCCGCAGGCATCGTCATCAAGCGACTGCAGCGCTATATTAGTGTATAACTTGGCTTCTGTAGAGTACAATGTTACAAGAAGTTACTCCCACATTTGTTTTGTTATGTTTGGGGAGAATTTGAAGTATCCAAGTACCGAAATCGATTTACGAAGATTGTTTCGGTATTAAAATTACGAATTGTGATGCAAACTGGATACCGCATACCACATGTGGGAGGTTGTTACAATGTTAACACGATGGGCGACTTGATACTTGATTTAGTTCGAGAAAATTTTTTTCGTTTGCATGACTTCAATTTTAACCATTTTGAGTGATCTTGAGCGGTTTTTTGAAATATATTCAAAATTTTGGAGGTGTACGGGTTAAACCGACCACAAATTCGGATCCAGCGCATCGAAATACATAACCCTAGGTGGGCCTGGTCAAAAGTACTGACCACTTTTTTTTTTTTTGTGTGCCGGTGTAATTAGCCATACTCTGAAAAAGTTTAAGTTAAAGTGCATGTTTTACTGATAGATCTTTTGAGTCATGTATGTATATACCTAATGACTCGTACACTCATAATTACTTTCATATATTTTCATAATTTCAATTGGTTTTTTGATCGATACACATATATGTATATGGTACAGAGATGCTTCAATATATATTTACAGATACATACATGCTTTATCTTGTAGTTACAAGCATCATCAGCTTAACATTATAAAAGTATGGCATTGCCATTGGAATGATTTGAGTAGACAAAGTCAACACAACAACAGCATAAACTCTTTTTAGTATTTGTCATAGTGTTGGCAGTTGTATTGTTGTTGCTCAGCTTAAGTCTCTAAACGTGACTTAAGCCAAAGAGAAAATTCAAAAATCAACACGAATTTTCATTTGGCATTTTGTAGGAGCCAAATTTCTTCTTCTTCTTCTTCTTCTTCTTCTTTCGCCATTTCGTCTACTGCAACAACAACAACTATTGCTACTTCTGATGGTGTTGGTTATGTTTATTGCTGCTACGTGTGTATCCAATCGTCCACCTCTCAGGGCATCATCATGTGACCAACGATTCAACCAAAATGCGGTTTATCCTCTCCTGTCGTTTCGTGGTAAATGCAGTTGCAGCATATTACTTCATCGAAGTCAGCTGCAACATCAGCAGCAGCAGCAGCAGCAGCAGCAGACGTTGTAGATGTTGCTGTTCGCATTGCACTTCCTGTCTAATAATTCGTCTGTCTACCGGTCTTGTCTGCCCCTCTATTGCTGCCGAACTGCCGAACTGCTGGCTGTTGATGCTGTTTCATCGCCTGCTGTTGCCATTTATTGCCAGTTATTATCGTTGTTTCAAAGGTTGCAGCAGTAAAAGTCAGATAGACAATCAGACGGACATAATTGGTTTGTGTTATTTCAGCATTCACTTCAGTTAGGGCCACTTCTCTTCCTATATTTTTCCAATATTATACATATATAATGGGCGTCTTGCATTACTTTAATTGTGATCAATAAATTTTTCTTGAATTTACAATATAAACAAATAAATATGTATGTTGTTTTTTAAACCTGCACATAAAATCCCAAAAGGCTTCAAAGTTTTTGCGATGACTATAAGGGAATGTGTAATCGAAATGAGAAATGTGCTTAAATCAGGTTTTCTTCTTCGAAAGTTCTTCAAGTTTTGTTTATAGCCTACGAGTGATATTTCAATCTGACTGCGATAAAGATAAACAAGAGAAAACGTTAAGTTCGGTAGAACCAAAGCTTCAATACTCTACACAAGCGTCCTACAAATTACTTTCAATATATTTAATTGTTATAGCGACAATTTGAAGCCTTAATTCGATTTTGAATCTTTATGGGGAGTACATTTAAAAGTGAGCAGGATAGGCCCGTTAAGAACTATGTGATGCTTCCGTCCATAGGAGTCAACACATCAAATATTAAGTTGACAAAGTTTTTCATGTAAAATCTGAAAGTGTGCGGTTGATTTGAATAGGAGCCATTTGTAGAGCGCGCCACACACATTAATTTATATGTGAAACTTTCATTCAATAGAAGCCTCTATATTGTATTTCACGTTGATACTGAGAGTACTGAAAGAGTTTTTCATCATAAAACCGAGAAGTAGGTATTAAGTTTGTAGGGAGGCTACCTCAAAACGTACTCGTTGCATGGTTACTATGACACATTGGTGGAGATTATAATGCCAAGCACCCTTGGTGGGGATCAAGGTTAGCAAATCCCAAAGGAAAGGAGCTATATAAATGCATAAATACCAATAATTTTTCAACACTGTCTACGGGAAAACCAACGTATTGGCCATCAGACCCCCGCAAAATACCGGATCTTTTGGATTTTGCAGTTTGTTTTGCAATACCACGGCATCATCTGGAAATTTCGGACAACTATGACCTAAGTTCAGACCATTCGCCAATTATAATTACATATGGCACTGCTCTTCCAGCACTATCAAGTAAATATAAAATTGTCACATCTAGGACAGATATTTTAGCATTTCAAGATTGGATAGATGCGAAACTAAATACTAATATATCTCTCAAAACTGGTTTAGAAGTGGATACGGCTGTGCAATCATTTACAAACATTATACATTCTATAGCGAATACTGTTTTTATATCAGCTGAGCTTAGGAACCTTATAAATAATAAGCGAAAGCTTCGGAAAAATTGGCAAACCAGTAGATGTCCAGCAGATAAAACTAGGTACAATACAGCATCATTCCAACTTAAAAAACGCTTGCACGAAGTAAGAAATGAAGCAACTGCAGAGTTTTTCAAAAGTCTGGATCCTAACACGAAAGACTTTGAATACAGCCTTTGGAGAGCTACCAAATATTTAAAACGACCTGCAAAACGAAATGTGGCTATACGTAATCATAATGGAGAATGGTGTAAAACCGCCAAAGCTAAGGTTGAGGCATTTGCACAACATTTACACTCAACATTTCAACCAACTTCAAATCTTGCGCCTGAAGATACTGAAATAATAGAGTTTCTGGATGTACCTTGTCAAATGTGCATGCCAATTCGTAGAATTACTGTGTCTGAAATCAAAGAAGAATTCGCAAAACTGAATCAAAAAAAGGTCACCAGGCTATGATAAAATAGACGGAAGAGTTACGAAAATGCTCTCTCAAAAGTGTATTAAATTTTTAGCACTAATTTACAATGCGATTTTGAGGCTGGATCACTTTCCTACACAATGGAAATGTGCGGAGGTGATAATGATTCCAAAACCAAACAAGCCTGAAAATATTCTCTCGTCCTACCGTCCTATTAGCTTGCTGGTGACATTCTCCAAAGTATTCGAAAGAATACTTATGAGTAGATTGTTACCAATTTTGGATGAATACAATATAATACCGGAACATCAGTTTGGGTTTAGGAGAGGTCATGGGACTCCAGAGCAATGTCATCGTATAGTGGATATAATTACAAGTGGATTCGAGAAGAAACTGTATTCTGCGGCAGTATTTCTTGATATACAACAAGCATTTGACCGAGTGTGGCATCCAGGCGTGTTATATAAAATGAAAAAACTGCTTCCTGCTCCATTTTTCCTCTTATTGAAATCGTATCTAAGCAATCGACACTTTTATATTCAAATGGAAGGAAAAACATCGAAACTATATAGTATCCATGCTGGTGTTCCACAGGGCAGTGTTCTGGGACCTGTCCTTTACACAATATTCACTGCCGATCTTCCTGTTGTCAGTGATGTTCAAGTAGCCACTTATGCTGATGATACAGCTATAATTGCATCTAAAGACACTGCGGCAGAAGTATCTCAAGATATTCAAAATTAAATAGTTGAAATAGATGCGAAAATAAAGGCTTAATACTGAGAAGTGGAAAATGTCACAGTTGCTCTGAGAAGAGGAGATTGTCCGTCAGTATTTTTAAATAATTCACAAATTCCTCATAGTGACTCCGCAAATTATCTTGGACTCGATATAAATCGGAGAGTAACTTGGAAAAGTCATATTAAAGGCAAGACAAAGAAACTCAACATAAAAACAAAAAAAATGTATTGGCTGCTTGGGAGAAAATCGCAGCTTAGTTTGGAGAACAAAGTTCGGCTTTACAAGGCTATTTTAAAGCCTGAGTGGACATATGCTATCCAATTATGGGGAACTGCAAGCCAATCAAATATTGAAATTCTTCAACGATATCAGTCCAAAACGCTTAGACTTATTGTCGACGCCCCCTGGTTTGTGGCTAATGACCAAATTCACAAAGATTTAAATATTCCATACATTAAAGATGAAATACGTAGAATAAGCACAAGGTATCTTGAGAGACTACATGATCATTTAAATGCTTTGGCAATAGGCCTACTAGATAATAGCGATACAACTCGAAGACTTAAAAGAAATCATGTGTTAGATTTACCTTTTAGAGATTAAATTTTGTATATATTGTAAATAAACTCTTAATTATAGAATTTTGAATATAATAGCTGTTCTCACTGGAGTACAGCTATTTCTGTTATATTATGAACTTTCAACTAATTTACTTATTGTCTTATTGATAGATTGTAAATTAATAATAATAAAAAAAAATAAAAAATTCACACATAGTGTAAAACGGTATTATCAGTTTGTCTGAAAGTTTGTAACGCACTAAAAGAGGCATCGTAGACCACATAAAGTATATATATTCTTGATCAGCTCGACGAGAAAGTCGATCTAGCCATGTCCGTCTGTTCGTCTGTCTGTCTGTCTGTTTGTCCGTCTATATGTTGTTGCTCATTTTTTGGGGACCAATTTGGATGCTATCCACTTGAAATTTTGCACATACACTTCTTTTTATTGCAGTTTAATAGAGTATCATATTGACCCGCCCATCATATGCCCACTTTTTGGGGTAGCCACCATACAAACCAACCACCCACTTTTGACTTTTGTATGAAAAACTTTTTTATTGTAGTCAATATCAAATTCATAATTGATATAGAAACTGCTAGTGGAAGGATGCTTGACATAAACATTAATGGGTTGGACCCGCCCACTGTTTGGGGTAGCCCCATTCAAACATACTACTCACTTTTGTGTTTTTGTAAGAAAAATTTCTTTATTAAAGTCAATATTAGGTTAAAATGCAATGTGGTGTCTTTTTATGGTCATCCGCTAAACATACATAGACTAAAGGACGTGGCCCGTCCACTATTTGGGGTAGCTCCCATACAAACCTATGGTCCACTTTTGACTTTTTGTAAGAAAAACTTATTTATTAAAGTCAATATTAGGTTGAAATGCGATATGGTGCTTTTTTATCGCGATCAGCTTAACATACATAGACTAATGGGCGTGGCCCGCCCACTTTGGGTAGCCGCCATACAAACCTACTGCCCATTTTTGTGTTTTTTTACGAAAAAATCGTTATTTAAATTAATATTAGCTTGAAATTCGATTCGGTGGATTTTAGTCGACAAACCGCTTCATATACATATACAAATGGGCGTGTCCCACCCACTTGTATATATAGTCACATGTAAACCCACAGTTCACTTTTATGCATTTGTATGGAAAACGTCAATTTCAACTTGAAATTGGATATGTCGGCATCTTACACATCTACTACATCGCTTCATACACATCTACTAGTGATCGTGTACCACCCATTTTTTGGGGTAGCCCCTATTTAAACCCTTTTTATGTTTTACAAAACTATTTAAAATTTCGTGTGAATGGTATTAGAGTTTCGGTTTAACCGAAGTGAACGTTTTTTCTTGTGTTTTTTTTTGTCTTTTACTGTAAACAGTAGTAGAATCTAAACATCCCTGTTTGAAGTCTCTAGCTTAAGATTTGTAGATAGAAATGAGACTTGTATAACATTCCAAATGAAACTACCATATGGTCTCACATTTACGAGGTCTGCTATTTATATTTTTTGGGATTCTGCAACCCTGTTGTTGGCACGACAAATAAGACTGCAGTGGCGTATAAGTTTTAGTATAAACATACTAAGAATGTTTCAACTTACAATTCAACAAGTCCGTCGAGTGGCGGAGGGAGTCAAAGGGGGCTCGATATTTTTTAGGGTCCCAAGATCAATCGGGCCGCATTTTATACGACTGCAATATCGTTGCTACGGCATGTAAGAATAATTTTTAGTTCCGGGCACGGGTTTTCGCCCGACTGCCCTGTTTACCAATGGCTTTCAATCGCGGACGTTCTTGGCGCAAGGACGAATTTCGTGAAAAGTTCGTTTTCTGCTAGAAAACTTCGATGTTGTGCGTGAACTGATACTGCAAGAACGTCGTGTGAAATACCGTAAGGGTGTGCCGTCCTTGGGCATTACTATGACAAGCATTATCAAAATATTGCATGAATATTTGAACGAAAAAAAGATTTCTTCATGCTGGATCCCTCAAAATTTATCAATTACTATGAAAATCGCTTTAAAATCAAGCGAATGTCATAATTGAGAATATTTTGAAAAACAAAAAAGCCCTTTTTATTGGCGAATATTTATTTTGGTTGTAGAATACTGAAAGATAATGTAATCGTTATAATGTGAATACTGTAAAATCAATGCCATCCCGTATTTTCCATCCGTATTCGTCTCTAAAATTCGTGTAGTTTAAAATCAGACTTGCTATTTATGCAAACCTACATACATATGTAAAGATACAATAATGTGCAGCGCAGGTACTTCAATGTCGTCGTCGACTTCATTACAGGCATTCGCGGTCGAAAGTCAAATGGGAAAACTTTCGATTTCCAAAACATTTTTAACAAGAAAGCTACTCAAAAGAAAAAAAAAAATAAGCTAGGGCGAATAAAACGAATGAGGAGCAGAATACGTGGAAGGAGAAGTTAGAGTCAGAGCAGCCCAAATAACGACAACAATAACGTGAAGACCAAGTTGAAGAGATTTATCGCGTGTTGCAGCAGCAACAACAACAACAGTGTCAGTAAATGTCGTCATTATTGTTGCCTCTTGGCAGACTGGGAGCTCCCTTTTTATTCGAATATGCCGTCGACGTTGATATCAAAGATTCATTAAATGCCAGCAAACAGAATGAAGATACCTACTTATGTACATACATATGTATAAATGCATTGACAGCTGCACAGGGAACAGGTATGTATAATGTATCTAGATACATATGTATCTGCTCTTACAACAGAAACACAAAATCCAAATCGGCGTCGGCAGCATTAACAACAATAACAACAAAAGTTGCTCTGGCATGCCAACATCATCACCAACATCATCAACAACAACAACAACAACAATCGCAGTTGCTGCAAAACAAGTGAAAAAAGGGCGCGACTGAATCAACTCTGAAAGACAAACAGGCAGGAATGAGATAGAGTAGAAACGATAAGCGAGACAACATAATACGACAATATAATAAAGAAATTGAAAACAATTGAGAAAATATTTAAAGAAGTGAAATTGCATTCCAAACTTATGAGATGACGACGCCAAAAACGATGAAGGTGAAGTTGTTGGCGATAATGAAAACCAAGTATCGTAGAATATGTATCTCATCGCTAAAACCGAAACTTCTATACACTTCATTCATTCGCTCATAAATATGTCCTTTTGTTTAAACGCTTGATTCCGACCAATGTTAAAAACAAATTTTGTTTGCTGATATTTGAGAAATCTGCTCAAATCTAGCTCAAGCCATAAATTTACACTGCAAATAAAAAAATTATTTAAATTTTCCAAAGCGATGCCATAGTTTTTTCTTATAGATTTTGGTCTCCTGAACTCCAAAAAAAAAGCTGTAAAAACTTTTGTACGGATTTTTCGTAGAATAAATGTTTAAATTGTTTTTAGCAGATAGGTTCACTGTTTCAGCTATATCTCGAGTAAGAAGCGTTCAATCTGACTACGACTTATGACAAAATAAGGACAATAAACAAAGTAGTTCGAGCAAAATTGGTTTGAAAAAGGCGAATGTATATAAATGCTTTGATGCACCATTTTATTGAATTGCCTTTATTATCCCAAATAACTTCGTCAGTTTCGAAACGATTTTGCATAAATCAGGCGTGAAATGAGTTGTACGCAACTCGCGAATACGTGAATATTTTCAATTGACGAGAAAACCGCAGTAGGAACACAATTTGTTGCCGGATTTGGGTTCAGCGACCCGAAATTCACCGGGTAGAATTAAAAACAAGAAAAAAAAGTTAACTTTGGTGGAACCGAAGTCGTAATATTCTTCACATTTGGCCTTTTCGCTTAGCAACGCTGGTGTTTCGCTGGTGTGTAAATATGCAATCGGATTTTCGGATTGAGTGTTGCCACATTAAAAATATCTATCTGCTAAAAAAACACCCCTTAATATAGGGTTATAGGGTAGTACGTATAATAAGCTTTGCACATCTATTATGTTTTCATAGCTCTTTATGTAACTGGTATTTGAACCTGGTTAAGATTACGGCTGGGCAGTCTCCTAAGAGATGTTCCCGCCTAACTTTGTCTTCTAAGAAACTTCTATAGATGTTGTTAGATTTGATATTAATTTTAAATACAAATAGATGTCTTTAAAGTCTGCACTGATCGGTCAGAAAACCTCTTATCACTCACAGTTTATTCTTATTGAATTCAATGCAGATTTTTTGATGCTATAAGAACCTAATACAAGGTGTCTCAAAAGAAAGTTCACATTTAAAAAATCTATAAAAAAAGTAAGTAGTTTATTGAAAAAATGTTTATTACATATTAAAATACACACTTTGGGAATTTATTTCTTAAAAATGATATTGTCCAAATGTAAACCGTTGCGTTTACGGCATTCATTTAATCGAGCACTAAAATTTCCTATGACGGCTCGGCAGGTATTCTCCGTGATGGCTGCCATTTTATGACGGATATTTTCTTTTAATTATGCTGGGGAAGTCGGTTTGTTGCCGTAAACTTTAGATTTGACGTAACCCTACAGGAAAAAGTCCATAGGGATTAAATCGGGACTTCGTGGAGGCCAATTTATGGCACCTCTCTTGGAGATCAATTTGCCAGGAAAAATTTCTTGAACTCGTGGTAGAGACCTGTTGGACGTGTGTGAAGCTGCTCCGTCCTGCTGGAACCATGTTCTTTGGTTATAACCAGGAAAGTTTTGCAGTTCAGGCACGAAGAAGTCGTCTAACATCTCGACATAACGCTCTGAATTCACTGTAACTGTAACCCTTTTATCTTCAAAAAAGTAAAGGCCAATCGCAGCCCATACGGTCACTTTAGGCGAAAGTACAGGTTTCTGATGTTTGTGTTTTGGATTGGTTGCACTCCACTAGCGGCATTTTTGCTTGTTTACGTGTCCATTAAGATGGAAATGAGCTTCATCCGAAAACAAGATGGTTTATGAATTCAAGCCTATGCCCAGCATCCTGAGGCTTTAATTCTTGCTCCAACTGAATTTTGTAGGGGTGCAGCTTTAAAACACACTTCCGAATCGAAAGGTCCGGATTGTCACGAACAGACTGAGTAACACTGTCTACGATTTCGAACGTTCTCGAAGACATTGAACGCCCGGATTTTGATTTTTCCAGCGGTGAACAGGTCTCTTTAAACTTCTCGACCCATTTTCCAATGAGTCGAGAGCTTGGCGCTACATTTAAATGACGAACATTACCGTTTTTGTAAAACTCACGTACGCATAACGCACGGACCGCTCCCGAGAAACGCTCCATAGCGACTAAATTCCCAAAAGCTGGGCTACCGATTGACATACCCCCCGCGCCTCTCGGAATAGTTGCGTTCACGCTATCAGCAAATCAAATGTGAACTTTCTGTTGAGACACTCTGTATTAGTGTATATTGACATGCCACACTTTTGGGGGTGCCCTCATACAAACCAGCCGCCCACTTTTGACTTTTTGTGTGGATCAAAATTTTTATTGCAGTCAATATTGACTTGCTATTTGACATGACTGCTTCTAATGGACGGACGCCCCACATCAATGTAGAGGGGCATGTCCCGCCCACTTTTAGGTGTAGCCCCATTAACGTTTATCGCTCACTTTTGCAATTATGTATAAAATATCAACCCAAAATTTAATATAATGGTTTCTTATGGAAGAATTACCCTTTTTAGGTGCAGCTCCCATACAAACCCACCACATAGTTTTTGGATTTTCCTTGAACAACTTTTTGATTTCAGGCGAAATGTAATAGTAAATATTATGGGTATTCCTCTAAACTCGTAATTGCCTCAGAAATCAGTAAGTGCAATGTTATGAATAAAGCTATTTAAATATCTGATTTGATATCAATCTTTATGCTACGTTGGTCTTTATCTCTGCTAGCATCTTCTTTCTTTCCCGGGTGTGGAAAATAAAATACTTTATTTTGATATTTTCTTGCATTTTTTTATATATAATTCTCTCTAGAACCAGCAACATATCGCGGTTTCCCGTAGTATTGCCTTAGTCCTTCCGAGTTGTAGTGAAGATATGTCACCTGAAAAATCTTGTGAATGACAATGTAGGTAACACAAGTTCCAATGGGTTTTTTTTTTTTGAAATTTTTTTTTTTTTAAATATGCAAAACTGATGATTATCTTATAGGTACACATCTCCATTGAAATTTAGAGGAAGTTGCAATTTTTTACTCAATGCGAAAGAAGGAATAATGAACAACTTTTTTTATTAAATTATAGAAAAATTATCTCCCAGTACACGTGTTTCAAGGAATGCCACTCACTACCTACTATCATCAGCGACTTGACCGCACATTGCAAATGATTGCTTTTATCATGCTTAATTGAAAAACGCCTTGCGTATCCCTCGAATTTCTGTTATAAAATGATAAAGAAATTTTCTGTTGCATTCTTGCAAGTACGGCTCCGTTCCATTATTCTTTTTATTGTTGTTGCATTATCCATTCATAAACTAGTAGCAAACTGCTACCCGGAGTGCCAATTTGGGGTGTTTTGATAGTTGTTGTCATTGACTGTTTAACAATCAATGACGAATGTTTTTTCTTTCATAATGAATGTTATTTTTCATTTTCTATACCAGTCAAAGTGCATATGATTCAAAGTATCACACTTAGTTGGAGCATAGATAGGAAAAAGTTTTAAAAATTTTAAAAACTATTGAAAATGTTAAAGGTGGTGTGAGAAGAACTATAATGGAAGTCCTTATGAAAACATTATTCATCACTATGAACAATGATAGATACACTGCACTGTACTAGTACCTCAATAGAATTAATTCCCTAATGTAATAGTTGTAGTATTTGAAATTAATTTCAATTTTCAATAATAGAAATTTTTTCTTTAAAATCACTTTCATTTCAATTAGGAACAGTAAATGTACAATCAAGAAATACTCGGAATACCTTATTTAAACGTACCGCGCTTTATATATTGACAAATAATCTCAAGGTTGGTACAAATGCCAATTATTTACATGCCAATTTTCAGCATATTGAGTTGGATGGTTCGAGCGCATTAACTTGGTAAACAAATCGGCGTACAGTGCGTTCTGAGAATTTGACAATGTCGAATTTAATTTGAGTTTGCTTAAAATTATGTGTGTTCCAACGAAAAATCATTTGCTAAAGCTTTGACAATGTTAAAGATAGCCTATGTGAACTCGACAAATTTAAAAATACAGCCATACGCATGTGTTTGATACTTTGCATCTTTCTTGTCGTCTGTCTATTCAACTTTTCGACTGATGAAATCATAAAAAACGAACAAGAAAAAAAGCTAACTCCGGGGGTACCGAAATTTGAATACCATTCACGATGTGAACTTAGCAAATGTAAAAAAAATATGAATAGTTCTTGCGACCTTTTTGCTGTAAATATGGTTGTCTTGCAGGCTCGAGGGCCAATGGATTAAGAAACAATATTTTTTAATTTTCCTATTTTTTTTAATACAATATATTTCGATCCTCATCTAGGATCGTCTTCAGTATTTATAACACGCTGCAGTGTAGCTCCGTCTGCCTTTGCGTGGAGTTTGTCACTGCACAAAATATTTAAAATCTAAGAACCTTAACATATATATATATATATATAGGAGGTTAGCTTGTTGTAGCCTACCCCATACAATGGCCGTAATACGCCATTTGATAATTATGTAAATAATCTGTCCACATGGCTCCATGTCAAATGTCAAATTTATTTTGAATGAAATGATAAAGTTTTTCATTAAAAATCCCCAAATTGGGTGGTGGGTTTGTATGGGGGCTAACCCTAAAATGGAGAAATCACATCTATTTCTATATATGTGACGCGTTCGTCCATAAGAAGCCACTATATTAAATTGTAAGTTGATATTAACTGTAATAAAAATGCTTTCATTCAAAATTGCAAAGTTGGGCGGTATGTTTCTATTGGGGCTACCCCTAAAAGCGGCCGTGACACGCCCCTTAAAGTTATATAAAGCATCCGACCATATGAAACTGTCATGTCAAATTTCACGTCGATATTGAGTGCAATAAAAACGTTTTCCATACAAAAAGGCAAAAGTGGGCGAGTGGTTTGTATGGCGGCTACCTTTAAAAGTAGACGTGGCATGCCAATATTGATACTCTATTAAACTGCATTATAAATAAGTCTAAGTGCCGACTTATAACCGCATATTTTAAAAATTTTTGCCCGAAGACAGACAGACAGGCAGACAGACGGACATTGCTGGATCGACTCGTCTCGTCTAGCTGATCTAGAATACCTATATATACTTTATGTGGTCTATGATGCTTCCTTTAATGCATTACAAACTTTCAGACATCCCTTATTTGGTTCTTAAACTGGTCTTGAATTAACAAAAAGTTTACGTACTTTTGTGGCTTAAAATTAAAACAAAATCTTGGATATGTGACGGACGTAAACATATTTCAGAATGTATTAAGATCATAAGATCATCCAAATAAACCGTCTTTTGCCCATTCAGAAAATGATCTCCTCTCGATGGTAGTGGAAGGCAAAGTGCATTTATTAGAGCTTGGCGAGTTTTAAAAACAAAAAAAAGTTCGCGTCAAGAGCAAAAATGTAAGGCACTTTTTGGTTCCCAAAAAAAAAAACATTTTTAAATTTCTTAAAAATATTGTGAATTGATAAATTTGTCTGAAACAAAACTTCTCTGGCACCTACATTTGGCAAACCTCTCTTTCAATAACATTTTACAATAATTATCTACTACGGAAAACTATCATTAAACATAAAGGCAGACATTCCATGTCACACTCAGGCTGTGTTAAACTGGTGTCATTTGTGAAATTAGTTTTGTGATCTTCTGCACAGCTCCCTAACGGAATTTTGCAGGTTATATCGGGGGTACACATAGGTTTTGAGGATTTATTTTGTAATTTTTGAGCTTTTTTTCAAAGAAATTGGTACAGTGCATTTTATTTAAAGTTTTATCCATCGTTAGCTACGACTTTTGCCCATCTTTCAATCAGCATCCGGATTTCGCGTTGCTTTGTGTTTAAAAGATCTAAAAACCAACACAATTTTTAGCTTCTTCGTAAGATGTGAAGTGCTGTGCGGCCAGGCCATGAGTCATCGACTGGAAGAAGTGGTAATCGAAAAGAGCAATGTCAGATTAATACGGCGGGTGGGCGCCTCCAAAGTTTCCTTGACGTCTTTTACAACATGTGGCCGAGCGTAGTTGTGCTCAAAGATCACTTTGTCATGTCTTTTTGCATATTGGAAGCGTTTGAGATTCAAAGCGCGGCTTAATTGCATCAATTGTAGTTGGTAACGTTCCGCAGTGATGGTTTCGTTATGCTGGAGTAGCTCATAGTTGATCACTTCCTGCGAATTCCACCAGATGTACAGTATAAACTTCTTGCCGTGAACATTCGGTTGAAGTTCATGCATGGCCGCGCTTATCCCACGTTTTTCTGCGCTTTAGATTGCCGTGGTGGATCCAGTTTTCGTCTACCATCAAGATTTTTTGCAAAAAAAAAACTCTTCCGATTTTGATTTTGGAGTAGTTGTTTGCAAATGAAAAAACGGCGTTCGCGACGTCTTTTGGCTTGAGTTCATAAGGAATACAATTCTTTGTTTTTTCATCACACACCATTCCATTCACCATGGCCTTGAGACGGTTTGAAATCGCTTGTTAGATTAAGGTTTTCAAGCGAGGTTTCAAGCGAGACGAGTTCCTCTTGAGCTTGGCATGAATTTTGGTCCAATAACGCTTCCAACTCAGCGTCTTCAAACTTTACTCTCTTCTTGTCTTTGTTACTGGTGACAAAATCGGCACTTTAAAAACGCCGGAACCAGTACTCACATGTTTTTATTGATGGAACATGTTCCCCATATGCTTCACATAGTAATCGATGTTCATCTTGTCGATGTTGCACTTGTCTGCACATTAAAACAAAATAGCCACGCTTAGAGCACAAAGAAAGTATGTAGTTTACACTTCAGCGAAAAATCACATACTGATTTTAAAAGAGAAACGATGACGCATTAACATGAATATAATTACAAGTTGGTCCTATGTGATTTAATACTAGTTAAGTCATGTTTTGTAAATCCCTCAACACTTATTTGTACACCCAATAATATAGTTAAGCGTAGTATTAATCATTTTCATTTGGTTTGCTATTTAGCTTTCACAACGCAAGAGCAACCGGAGAGTTACTTAACCTAAAAAGAGCCCCTGCATTACAAAATCTATGTCAGAGTTAATATACTTTACATGCTAAGTAAGAAGAGTATAAAAATCGCTCAAGATGAAGAAAAGAATAAGCGAGGACCATTGCAATGGCGGTGCTGGAGCACGACCAACTAAATATGATGCTAGAAACGAACAATCGAAAATAAAAATCTGACGGACAGAAAAGCAGACGGATGAGCCAGACGATGAGGCAGCGAGTAAGCAGTGGAACGTGGCCGAGAGCGTTGCCAATTTTGCAGTTCAGCTTCCGGCTGCTGCAGCGATGAGCCGTAATTGTCCTTAGACGAGCACGAAAGTATTTATGTAACAACACGTAAGCCAAGCAGAAGTCGCTGATTGTGTTCATATATACAAGTATATGTATGTACCAGTATAAATACAAGTCGCGTTTCTTGTTCTTTTGTCCTTCAGCACGTTATTGCGCTGCTATCTATCTGACTGCCAAAGTCCTCGACAAGGGACATCGTCGTCCTCGTCGTCGTGGTCTATAACCTGTTCAATAATTGAGTGCACATTGGCATTGCATTTCTAATTGGACTGTTGCCTCCTAGCGAACATGATTTCTCGCTTAAAACTGTGTTAACGTCTTAGCCAGGCACAGGGCCGAACTTAGAGGGTTCCACACGGGCCACAACATTTGGAGACTCTGAAAATTATTTTCTTTTAATATTTGATACTTTTTAATACTTGACGAAGGAAACATAGATCAATTGATTGTGGTTGTTAGATACGCGAAGGAATCCATACAGTTGAACGCTATTTTACTTTGATACCCAATTGTGAACATACCGGTAGGATATCTTTTTTTAAGTAAGCGTATATTTGAAAGATTTCTATCGTATCGACTGAGCTTTAAATGCTGATCAATAATATATATACCATATATATAGTAATATATTTTAAGGGATCTTCTACGCCTCTTTCTGCCTGTATATATAAATAGGAAAGTGCAAAACGTTCACACCCTTTTTAACACCCTTAAACATATCATATTCGCTTGATTTTTTTTGGAAAGGTTTTGAACTGGAGCAGGGACGGATGTAATTTTTTTTGTTTATTGTAAGTATTGTGTCTAAGGTATGTAAAAACCAAGTGATGCCCTCGGCCAATCTCTCTCTCTCTCTCTCTCAGCTTTCTCAACAAAAAAGTCAAAGTGAGCGATGGCATACGAATAAACAACAGTTGAATATGTGTTGTTTTGGTTTGGACTTGTCGTTGACTCTGAACGTCGATTCAAGTAAAATCGTACATAGAAAGCAGTTACGGAAGACCTTAAAATACGATTTTCTGAGCAATACCCAAAGATCTTAATTTTACGTTCTTTCCTACCAAAGCTCCTCATCGAATTAAAACAAAAATATATAACTAAACCGAATATTTTAACATAGAAGAGCAACCATTGAAATTATGATCTTCCCAAGACTGCGTTCTGAAGCCCGACGTAGCTTTCTTACTGCTATTATTATTACTATTTTCTTTACACATAGTGCTAATAATATATCAGTTTTGACAAAATTTTCTACACCCTACTTTCGGTTTATGTGTAATTTTTGTATACCATTCAGCTCGACGAGACGAGCTTATGTAGCAATGTCCGTCTGTCTGTCCGTCTGTATGTTGTTGCGACACCAATTTTTATGCTAGTTGCAAATTGTCACATACACTTATTTTTCCTGTGCAAATATAAAAAATGAATTAAATCATTATGACTATTTGTTAAATACTTTAACACTTGTCGCTTAACGTTTGACAAGAGGCCCCAACAAATCCTACCCTGGCCAGTAGCTTGTTGAACAGACAGATCTCCAGCCAGACTTATAGATATAGTATGTATCTTTGCATGCAGTAAAGCATAAAGTTTGGATGAATGTAATGCATTTTAACAATAACAACAACATTAACAACATCCATCACAAGATTTACTAATATTCCTAAGTACTGTAGTATAATATTTTTACGATATATCCTTTACACATAGTACGAAAGAATATTATAGTTTGTCTGAAAGTACAGGACAGAAAATAATGTACTCTAGATTTCAACGTTCTCTCTCTCTTCCTCCCTCTCTCTCTCTCTCTCTCTCTCTCTCTCTATCGCATACGAGCCCGTATATGACGATAGAGTAGCGGGAACGCACGAACCATACCACAAAGAGGAGACTAAGGATAAGGAAAATATACAGAAACGCGTTTTATCTTTTTCTTTCGCAGCTTAAATACATTTATAGTTGTCTCTTTTTCATTACACTTTTTCGTTTCATACTCGTAAAAACCAATTCATACCGTCCCAAAAGAAGTTTCACTTAAAAAATGAAATCAATACAAAAAGGAAAAAAGAGGACAGTAATTTTTCGAACATGCCTAATTTCACATCAGCAGAGTTTTCTTTATTATCTGAACTTGGTATCCCAGCAAAGATCGTTCGGCTTTGCATGATGACGCTATCACACACCTAAAGCGTCGTCAGAATAGGAAAGAACCTCTCCGAACCCTTTGATACCAAGAGAGGTTTCAGGCAGGTTTCTAAGCCAATGCCCATACGTAGAACGATCGGGCACGATCTTCCATAAGGAAGTGATGCTACTCGCATATGCTGATGACATAGACATCATAGGCATCAACGAACGGGGAGTAAGCGTTCTCGGAGATTGAGAAACAGTCACTTCTCTTGGGCCTAGCGGTGAACGAGGGCAAGACGAAGTACTTGGTGTCCACTCGCAGACCATCAGCGTGTCTTGGACGGTATGTGAGTATGGAGATTTTCAACTTCAATGTTGTAGAAAACTTCGTCTATCTGGGAAAAGAAGTTACCAGCGACAACAATATTAGCCGAGAGATCAGACGAAGAATCACGCTTGCTAATCGCTGCTACTTTGGGCTCAGCAAGCAAATTAGAAGTAGAGCCCTCTCTCGAACTACGAAGATAAAAATCTATAAGACACTGATAATCCCGGTCCTGCTGTATGTCGCAGAAGCATGGTCACCTCATCCGGATGAATCCCAAAGCTCCAGCACTAAAGTTTTACGTCGGAAACCTGAACTTGATTGGTGGACGGCGTCAGATAGGATGTCCGAGCTTAAGATGGCAAGATCAGGTCTATGATGACCTGAAGAAGCTCCGGATTGCCAGTGACTGACGCAGGCGAGCACTATTTTATTTTAATTTATTAAAATATATGTTTTTTATTTATATTTATACAAAAAAAATGTTTTCTTTTTATTTTAAACTAGGTCTGCGTAGATCTAAATTAGCAAGGGTGCAGGGTATTTCGTAGTCGTGAATACACGACTGCTCCATTCTTATTAGTTGTTATTCATTGTTGTGCCCCAAACATTGGAAAATTATTTACTGAAGGTTATTCAACGCACATTTTACGAGTATAGAAACATTTTCACTGACTTATTTCCCGTTCAACCATTTATTCCAGAATTTAATGAAGGAAAATAAAGCTTTGATATTTAGGCATGCAAATCACTTTCGCAATATATTTTCCAGCATATATTGCAGGGTTTGAAATTAATATGCGAAATTTTTTAGATATATTCTTTCGAGGTTGCAAGAGCGTTGCTCCTCTAGGGCAGAGGAAGGCAACTACTGAGGTATCTTCCAAATCCGTTTATAAGAAGCCTTCATACAGCAATTCAAGTTAATATACTCTTGACACGTAGTGCGAGTAATATTATAATTTTTCAATTTGTTTTCCACGCCATAAAGAAATCATCGGAGACCGCATTAAGTACAATGGTAGTCCCAGAAGTACACGACCTGATGTCGGATGGCGCATTTAGTTTTAAAACAAGTTACGAATGTTTTTCTGAGAGATACCATTAGACTACGGTCAAATTTTGAGCATGTTGCATCATTATGTCTGTGTGTTGACAGTCATTGAAAATAGTTTGTATAGGCAAACCGTGGATGAAACATTCTACCAACAGACCAGAAACCAAGCAACAGGCGAAATAATGAATTTCTCCGAGCGAATGAACGCGGCAGCCATCTGCTTTCAAACTAAATGACGCAGATTGCTCAAAATTTAACAGAAGTAGTCCATTTGCAGAAGGTAACAGAAAAAGAGTGTTGCAGTTTTTGGTAGAAATAGCAAATCATTTATAATTAAACTTATTTCACGATTTTTAACATATGTACCAACAATTTATTTTTACTCAGAATGAAAATTATATATGAAGCTTTTGCCGTACACAATTAACTCTCCTTATATTCTTTGGCACCATAAACATTTACGTGCATATTTGATAAAAATATGTAGGTAACTGTGCAGAGACATTAAGAAGACCTAAGTAGAAATCGTTAAATAAGATGGAGAATTGACATTATCGTTTATACTGCAGAGAATTCGCATTATTGTTCGAATTATTATGGGGCTTGTTTTAGTCAGTAAGCTGATGGTTGCCAAAGTTATTTTCATTGTAGTTGCAACTAGCTCTTACAATAGCTATGTACGACATCATCATCATCGGTATTATTTTTGTCTTTAATGTTATTGACAGCAACATAATTTTCCCACTGACTCATTTGGCGCGATGATGCCACGCAATACAGCGCAGCGCAGCGCAGCGCAGCTCAACTCAATTTGATTTTTGGCTTTTTATTATTGCATAACAACGGCAGAAGCTCAAATATAGATATAAACGTGTGTATCTGAATGTGCACGTTCGCTTTTCACTCTTTTGTCATTAAATTCCATAGCATATCCGATGATGCATCAGCTCAATACGCATTTGGTTTGGGAGAAATGAATGTACAGACAAACGGGCTGACTTTCGTTTAGTCATACTATACTAACGTGATATATCTCCACTGTTACAGCCTATTATTGACAAATCGTTGCACACGAGTTAAAGCCTATCTTCCTTATTCACAGAAATATGATTGAAATTTCATAAAATAATGGCTATAAATTTATCAATGGAATGGAATTCTGAAAATTTTGATATGTGAAGTCTTACAAAAGTTTGCGTGTATATATCCTGTGAGACGAAATAGCTTATATTTGGCTTGTTGAACTTCCAGAACGTATTTTATATAATAAGTGAACGATGTAGATATTTAAGCTTTACCGTTGATATGTGTACTTTATTGACAATCTAAATCCTTAATCACATCGTACAACACGAAGTCTTGTCAATATGCAGTATTTTCATCTCCAAACAAAGTATTTATTGTAGTTCTTGACTTATCAACTCAAATAATAAAGTATATATATATATATAATAAAATATATACGAAACCATAGGTTTTTCTATGGAAATTACCGTATAACCTCATTAAGTATGCATGTACATATAAACATTAAGAGTATGAATTTTTAGTATAAGTTAAATCCAAGTTTAATTTTAAGTTTAATTCTACGCTATAAGCGTCTGATAGAGTCATCAGAAAAAACATCCATTAAAGTTCAGCCCCTATAATTAACAATTAATAAAAAAAAGAACAAGAAAAAACGTTAACTTCGTTAACCGAAGCTCTAATACCATTCACACGAAATGGTAAAACACATAAACCTGTGGAGTGGGTTTATATAGGGGGTACCCCAAAAAGTGTACCCCAAAAAGTGGAATTTCAAGCTGATATTGACTTAAATGAAGAAGTTTTTCACACAAATGCATAAAAGTGCGCGGTAGGTTTATATGGGGGCTACCCCGAAAAGCGGTTGTTCAAAAAAGCCACCACATTAAACGTCAAGCTAGAATTGACTAAAATAAAGAAGTTTTTCGTAAAAAAAAAAACCTAAAAGTGAGCGGTGGATTTGAATGGGGCTACCCAAAAAAGTGAGAGGTACCACCCATTGATGTATATGTGAAGCGACCATCCATTAGAAGCTAGCATATCAATTATTAAGTTTATATTGAGGAGGGTTTGCACGGGAGATACCCCAAACCGTGGGCGTGACAGGTCAGTATGAATACTCTATTTGCAATAAAAAGAGGTCGATGAAGTTACATTGACAACTGGATACCGTAAAAATTGGTCGCCAAAAATGCGCAACTACATCCAAACGGGCAGACAGCCAGACGGACGTAGCTAGATTGACTCATCTTTTCGAGCTGATCAAGAATATATATATTTTATAGGGTCTACAATGTCTCCTTTAATGCGTGACAAACTGGTGATTGGTATCAAAAACCAAACAAAGCATCAGGAGTGGACAATGTGAACATCACTGATGTTTAATGTTTTTAATGTCACTAACAGAAACAGAATAAACAGAAGCAAGTGTTAATATCGGTAGAACCGGAGAACCAATACTCTTTACACGTCTTCATTCAATTGGTAAAAAATAAGGTCAGGCGATTGTTCTTAAGAATGCTATGCATAAAATACTGAGGTGTTGGAATTTAATGAATTTTTTTTTCGATTTTTAGCACATCCCAGTTCAACGCCTCAAATGTTTCCTTGACGGATCTTGCAACATGTGGCAGAACGTTGCCATGTTGAAAAACCACCTTGTCGTGTCTTTTGGCATATTCCGGCCGTTTTTTCTTCAATGCTCTGCTCAATTGCATCAATTGTTGTTGGTAAGGTTCACCAGTGTTGGTTTGGTCAGGTTGCAGCAGCTCATACTACACAACACCCTTCTGATACCAATTACAGAGCATAAGCTTAACATCATACATATTCGGCTTTGCCAGCGATGTTGATGCACGGCCAGGTTGGTCCCCATGATTTTTTTGCGCTTTGGGTTGTCGTAATGGATCCACTTTTCATCGCCAGTAACAATACGATGCCAAAAACTTTGCGATTATGGCGTTGAAGCAGCTGTTCGCAAGTGAAAAATCTTCTTTCGACGTGTCTTGGCTTCAATTCAATTTCCTTGCTTTTGAGTCATACCCATGGCTTTGATGCGTTTGCCAACTGTTGACAAGTCAACTCCCAATGATTGTGACAATTCTTGAAGGTTTTGACACGGGTCTTCGTTGAGTAATGCTTCCAATTCTTCATCTTCAAACTTCCGTATCAAAATCACCACTTTTAAACCGACGAAACTAGTACTCACAAGTTGAAATCGATGGAGGATAGTCCCCGTAAACCTCACAAAGCGTACGAAGGGCTTCAGCTGCTTTGTTCTTCAAATGAAAGCACAAAAGCAAAACTTCCCGCGAATTGCAATTTGTTGGAACAAAAGTCGATAAGTTCACAGAGCAAAAAAAAAATATATTGTTTACACTTCAGTGGAATGACACATACTGAAAATTGTAGCTTATGAAGTAGGCTTTCACATGAATATAGTCACAGGTTTGCCCGATGCGATTTAGTGCTAGTTACGCCATATCCTTTGAATCCTTTAAAATTAGTTCCAAGACCAATAAAGTAAGAAGTGCTACCTCTTTTTTATATGGGTACACAGAAGGAGGCGTGAAGTTTGTATATTCCTGATCAGCATCGAAAGCTGAGTAAGTAAGTAAGTAAGTAAGTAAGTAAGTAAGTAAGTAAGTAAGTAAGTAAGTAAGTAAGTAAGTAACTAAGTAAGTAAGTAAGTAAGTAAGTAAGTATGTAAGTAAGTAAGTAAGTAATTTTTTCATTTTTTTTTTTTTTTTAAACAAATATTAATTTTTAGAATACAAAATGTACCCGGGTATTTCGAAGTCGTGAATTTACGACTGCAGCATTTCTTTGAGTAAAATAGTAAAATATCTCGCATCGATACAGAACGGACCACTAAAAAATGTAGCCTGAATCATATCTATGGTTCATATATGGAACATTAAATTTATTTCATTCAAGTATAGTTAAATACAAATATTTTTTTATATTTAAATTCGTTAAATTAGTTTAATCTATTGTGTTTGCAGACATATGAAAATACTAGAAAAAACGTTGCAGTCGAGGGTGTTCAACTTCGAGATACGCTGTACCTTGTTTAAAACTCTTTACATGAACCATAGATTATATTATTTTGTGGTCCAGTCAGGACACATATTTTATTAGAATTGATCAAAAAGTAGAATTATTTAAATTAAAACAAAAAACGGAGCAGCTTTGAATGGGACTAACCCTTAAAGTGGTCCGATCTGGGCCTTTGTGGAATATTTTGTAAGGATTGAAGTAAGATATGCCAATTACGGAATTTCTAGCTTAATTAAGAATAAACACAAACAAATTGCATGCATAAACTTAAAAATGGATGTTAAGTTTGTATGAGGTGACCTTGCAGTGACCCATCTGGAACTAAACGGTATATTTTATAAGGATATATGTAGGATACAACAAAATTAACGTTTCTAGCGTAATTAATAACAAACATAAATAAAAAAAAAACTTAAATGTGGGGCGAAGTTTATTTGGAGGCTACCTCCTAAAGTGGGGTTCGAATGTTTATTGCTGGAGAGGGAAAGGGGGAGTCTAAATATCAAGACTTGAAGTCTCCATATATTTTAGTCACCGATATCTAGTCGTTCAAACAAACGTTCGGACGGATTGACGGCAGACGGACAGACGGACATGTCTATATCGACTTGTCTTTCGATACTGATCCACGATTATATATGTTTTATAGGGTCTGCTAGCCTCATTCTGCCTGTTACATCTATTTACACAAGCTTAATATACCCTTTTACCATATGGGTACAGGATATAATACCACTGTGCTACAACGCATTAAAAAATGTATCGGGACCATGTTATTTTAGCTTTGTTCATCTGTTTGCTATATAGTATAAAGTATTCTTTTAATATATACTATATTGGTTTCAAAGTTAGTGTGGAGATGTAACCATAAGCATGACTTTTGCGAAACATACCGTTCAACAGAGATTCAAAGGTATAAGTCCCATTAAAAAAGGTCTATTTTATTTAAAATCCTTTATAAAGTTAAGATTATCAAAAAAGAAATATGAAATACGAAATGTGCCACTCCAAAAAAAACCCTTTGCACAAATTTATATACATATGTAGATACAAAGCGTTTTTAAATTATGGCCCAACTATGACCCAAGTTCAGACCATTCGCCAACAGATATTTTAGCATTTCAAGATTGGATAGATGCGAAACTAAATACTAATATATCTCTCAAATCTGGTTTAGAAGTGGATACGGCTGTGAAATCATTTACAAACATTATACATGAAGCAGGTCTGTTGTGTACTGCACCAGCCAAAAGTTATATAGCGAATACTGTTTTTATATCAGCTGAGCTTAGGAACCTTATAAATAATAAGCGAAAGCTTCGGAAAAATTGGCAAACCAGTAGATGTCCAGCAGATAAAACTAGGTACAATACAGCATCATTCCAACTTAAAAAACGCTTGCACGAAGTAAGAAATGAAGCAACTGCAGAGTTTTTCAAAAGTCTGGATCCTAACACGAAAGACTTTGAATACAGCCTTTGGAGAGCTACCAAATATTTAAAACGACCTGCAAAACGAAATGTGGCTATACGTAATCATAATGGAGAATGGTGTAAAACCGCCAAAGCTAAGGTTGAGGCATTTGCACAACATTTACACTCAACATTTCAACCAACTTCAAATCTTGCGCCTGAAGATACTGAAATAATAGAGTTTCTGGATGTACCTTGTCAAATGTGCATGCCAATTCGTAGAATTACTGTGTCTGAAATCAAAGAAGAATTCGCAAAACTGAATCAAAAAAGGTCACCAGGCTAAAATAGACGGAAGAGTTACGAAAATGCTCTCTCAAAAGTGTATTAAATTTTTAGCACTAATTTACAATGCGATTTTGAGGCTGGATCACTTTCCTACACAATGGAAATGTGCGGAGGTGATAATGATTCCAAAACCAAACAAGCCTGAAAATATTCTCTCGTCCTACCGTCCTATTAGCTTGCTGGTGACATTCTCCAAAGTATTCGAAAGAATACTTATGAGTAGATTGTTACCAATTTTGGATGAATACAATATAATACCGGAACATCAGTTTGGGTTTAGGAGAGGTCATGGGACTCCAGAGCAATGTCATCGTATAGTGGATATAATTACAAGTGGATTCGAGAAGAAACTGTATTCTGCGGCAGTATTTCTTGATATACAACAAGCATTTGACCGAGTGTGGCATCCAGGCATGTTATATAAAATGAAAAAACTGCTTCCTGCTCCATTTTTCCTCTTATTGAAATCGTATCTAAGCAATCGACACTTTTATGTTGAAATGGAAGGAAGAACATCGAAACTATATAGTATCCATGCTGGTGTTCCACAGGGCAGTGTTCTGGGACCTGTCCTTTACGCAATATTCACTGCCGATCTTCCTGTTGTCAGTGATGTTCAAGTAGCCACTTATGCTGATGATACAGCTATAATTGCATCTAAAGACACTGCGGCAGAAGTATCTCAAGATATTCAAAATGAAATAGTTGATATAGAGCGATGGCTTAAGAAATGGAAAATAAAGGTTAATACTGAGAATCGAAACATAATTTAAATAATTCACAAATTCCTCATAGTGACTCCGCAAATTATCTTGGACTCGAAATAAATCGGAGAGTAACTTGGAAAAGTCATATTAAAGGCAAGACAAAGAAACTCAACATAAAAACAAAAAAAATGTATTGGCTGCTTGGGAGAAAATCGCAGCTTAGTTTAGAGAACAAAGTTCGGCTTTACAAGGCTATTTTAAAGCCTGTGTGGACATATGCTATCCAATTATGGGGAACTGCAAGCCAATCAAATATTGAAATTCTTCAACGATATCAGTCCAAAACGCTTAGACTTATTGTTGACGCCCCCTGGTTTGTGGCTAATGACCAAATTCACAAAGATAAATATTCCATACATTAAAGATGAAATACGTAGAATAAGCACAAGGTATCTTGAGAGACTACATGATCATTTAAATGCTTTGGCAATAGGCCTACTAGATAATAGCGATACAACTCGAAGACTTAAAAGAAATCATGTGTTAGATTTATCTTTTAGAGATTAGATTTTGTATATATTGTAAATAAACTCTTAATTATAGAATTTTGAATATAATAGCCGTTCTCACTGGAGTACAGCTATTTCTGTTATATTATGAACTTTCAACTAACTTACTTATTGTCTTATTGATAGATTGTAAATTAATAATAAGAAAAAAAGAATTATGGCCACGTTTTTGAGATTTGGGCCCACTTGCGTTGACTTTAAAATCGTAAGAATCCATAATGAATATTTGTGTTTCATAAGTTACTAGAATTTATGAACCTATAGGTGCACATGTAGATATATTTTAACCACACAATAAGAAAGTCCATACCTTTAGCATAAATTGTTGCATAATTTGCTCTCGCTAGCATAGTAACGAGAAATGATTTCGGCTTTTCGCGCCACTTTCATTAATTGTTTGTTTCACCTTAATGATATATACATATATATATATTTATGTATGTATATACTCGTATTTTTTATATAAAATATACTCATATCTCTTGGTATTTCTTTGTTGTTGTGCATCTTATTTGCTACACTGCTGTTTTTGTTGTTGTTGTTGTTGTTGTTGTGATTTCTCATGCTGTCATTGATAAATATTGTTGAAAAAAAAGCAGATGAAATTCGAAAGAGTGCGGAAGATATGTAAGTAGAAATGAAATGAAAAGAAAGAAGAAAGCACAAGAGAAAATAAGTTAACTTTGGTGGAACCGAAGCTTTAATACTCTTCACACTTGCTCATTTGCTCGGCTTAAAAAATTTTAATATAATAAAATTTATATAAATTAGTGTTTGGAATGCATTTTGCCTTCTTGATGGTTGTAGATGGGATAGAGAGTTGTGGATAATTTTGTTGTGCATGGAATTATTAGAAATAATTTAATTAAAATTTAAAGAAATTTTGAATCGAGTGGGTTGTTTCAAATGTTACACAGTTGAGCATCGTTTCCTCAAATATTTACTGATAAAAATGTACAATTTTTACAATATCAACATTTTAACTTTAATAATTGTTGTATACATATGAAATTTAGCTGGCTTTAGATCAATAAACAATGAGAAATATTTTTTTGACATTCTATTTAACAATGCGGATATAGAATAATAACAGCAACTTTTTGTTACACAGAAAAATGTTTTGCCACATATAAACGTGTTTCGAACTTAGTAGCTTGTGGCTTAGTTCGAAACACGTGTATATGCGGCAAAACATTTTTCTGCGTAACAATCAGCATAACAATCATAACAACAGCATGTTGACCAGTACAAGGTTTGATCTAAAAATAACAGAACCTTTTATTTAAATCATAGAACACGTAGCGTCATCTATTAAATGTGCGCAGTGTTAGAAAGGTACATAATATTTCTTCTTTCGAAAGCTGCTAAGTTCATGTTAATCGTATGATAGGTTGCAAAATGACACGCGTTTTAATAACAACAGTTTTTGTAGTTATATCGTAAAAACAAAAGAGCAAATATTAAATTTTGTTTTAAACTCGGTAAAAAATTTGATGAGACTTACGACTTGTTATAAAAAAGTTTAATGATTATGATTGTATGAGTCGTGCTCAAGCTTACACGATTTAAAAACGGTTGTGATGATTTAAATGATGATCCAAGACCTGGACGACCCGAAGCATCTAATCGTACTGATTTTATGGAAAAAGTAAAATTTCACTGTGATAATGCTGGCAGAAAAGAATTAAATTCAGCTTACTGTATAATCTTCAAAATATTAACTGAAGGTTTGGGCAAAGAAAGGGTTGTGCACTTTTTATTTCACATCAGTTAAATCATGACCAAAAAATAGAGCGTGTAGTCAATGATGAAAAACCGATTTGTCTTATCGACCACCCTCCGTATTCGCCTGATCTATCACCGTGCGATTATTCTCTCTTCCCAAAAATGAAATTCTGCAATGGAAGGAGCTTGTTACGATGCCATTCGAGCCATACACACAGCCGTGGCACAAGTGCTAAAGAACATCCCAAAAAGCGAGTTTAAAAAGCGTATGGATAAATTGGTTGAGCATTCCAAAGTTAAATGGATCGTAATTTGAATAAATGTTTTATAACCAAAAAGTTCAGTTATTTTTAGATCACACGATGTATGTAATAAATAGCAACTTTTTGCTATATACATCATGCTATTCAGCAAAAACGGACTGTATTTGATTTTTCCAATATAATAAGCACGTTCACCTTTCTACGCATGCTATATCCATTTTAGCCTTGCCAGTTTGTTTTTCCTGAAACGCATGGTTATTATTATTCTATATTCGTATTCAGAAATAGTGTGTCAAAATAATATTTATCAATGTAATTCGACCTTAAATTCCTTCATAAAATTCTTATTGGGGAGATTGATTCTCCCTACTTACTTCAGTTCATATTACTAAATGTACCCATTCGGCCAACTCGCCATTTCGTGCCTTTTTTACGAGCTCTTTGTTCTATCTACAATAAGTTTTCACCATTCAATAACTATTCAATAAATTTGTAAATTTCATTTAGTAACTTCTATTTTCTTTATTTTTATAATTGAACCGGCTTGGACCACTGCCAAGGCTGTGAGTAGCGGCACAGTCGGTCTACCTGGCGTACTTACTTACTTACGTGGCTCTACAACCGTCTATCGGTCAAGGCCGCACGTAGGAAAGCGCACCATTCGGTGTAGTTTAGTGCGCGCCGGCGCCAGTCGCTGGCAATCCGGAGCTTCTTCAGATCATCATAGACCTCATCTTGACATCTTAAGCTCGGACGTCCTCTCTGACGCCGTCCACCAATCAAGTTTAGGTTTCCGTCGTAAACCTTTGGTGCTGGAGCTCGGGATTCATCCGGATGTGGTGACCAGCCCAGTGCAGCCGCTGGAATTTAATGCGCTGGACTATGTCAACCTCATCATACAGCTCATACAGCTCGTGGTTCATACGGGTCCAACTCTAAGGGGACCAAAAGTCCTACGAAGAATCTTTCTCTCGAACACTCCTAAAGAAACTATATCCGTTGATGTCAGTGTCCATGCTTCAGCGCCATACAGCAGGACCGGGATTATCAGTGTCCTATATATCTTATAGGTATGATTCTCTATCGGCGGTATTATTCTCTTCATCGCCCCCAAGTAGATTAGAGAAGTGACTTCTCCATAGTCTCAGTGATTCCTGTGCATCTGTAACCAGACTTCCATTATTGTCCTTGAAGAAAGAAACTCCGAGCTTGAAACCTTCGGTCAGACGCTTGACCTTTTGATAAAACTTTCGAGATTCATTTCTTTGACATAACATATCAACATCCTCAAACTCACGCCTTTCTTGTTCCTTTTTTCTGCGTCTGAAACGGCATTTCACCTCTCTCCGTTTCTGACGATATCGCTCTCTAACAGCTCGCGCCTCCTTGGCAGCCGTATTCATGGAGTGGGAGATATGGCTCCACTGCTCACCTATATCTTCAGAAATCGGAGAGGACTCCCGGAACAGTTGGGAGAGTATGGCTGAAAAGGGAATGAGGCGAACGGGAACTAGCTGATCACGACTTTATTTGGTGCACCGATGCACCCTTTTAGGCGTTGCAAACATTGTGACTAAATTATAATACTATTCACACACTATGCGTATGAAGAGTATAAAAATTCAGAAAAAACGAGCATATAAATAAATATAAATAAAAAATTGTTTGTATTGCGAAATTTTCCAATAAGAAATGCAAAGTAGTATCGACAAAAGTAAAACCAACATAACGCGATAACAACAACAATAACAACATCCACTGCCATTGACAACGTGAAAGTAGTAAAATGTATACAAAGTGTACAGAAATGAAGTGAAGCGGTGGGCAAACATCAATCGGGAGTTAAGTGGTGGCTGGCTATATGACGTAGAGTAATGGATGCCGGTGGGATGGAATCTGGGGGGAAAGGTAACAACTAAAGTGGGTCTAACGAGAATTAGATAAGCAAACTGAAAACGTAAAATTTGTTATTTAATTAATGCTAATTAAATGCGTTTAACGTTGGCATGCTAACGATAAATGGGAATGACGACTATGGCAACGTTAAAGAGGATGATGTTAGCTGTCTATGAAGATTCCGGATTGGGGGAGCGATAGTTATGTTGTTGTTGTTATTGTTATTGTTGTTGTACTGATATCATATCATAACGTAGCCAATGCCATGAACGGATAAGCGCTTATCAAGCGCAAAACAGGCAAAACACGGCAATTGAATTGTACGAGTTCAGTTCAGTTCAGTTCAGGTGTTCTGTTCGAGAGTACAGTGTCGATGTCGATAATGTCGGCATAGAGAACACTCCCCTATTTCTGCATCTCCCTCTCTATCGCACTCTCTCGACCCAATGCATTTAAGTTGTCTATTTATGCGTAAAATTTGCACAAAAATTATAATTTGAAATTTTGCGTTAGAAGGAGCAGCAGCAGCAGCAGGCACACATGTGTCACAAATCCTCTTACGAGGGTAACCCAAAGCTTTTCTGGAGTAGGTGTTAATTATTTTCATTTACTCGCACAAATATACAGGGTGTTTGTTTTTTTTTTCATTTGTCTTAATGGACTTTTTTTTAATACCATGCCCTGAAATCCAAGCTTAAATTAAGTTTGTGCAAATGTATGTAACAGGCAGAAAGAAGCATATTATACCTCATAAAGTATATATGTACATATATGCTTGATTAGCTCAACGAGACGAGTCGGTTTAGCTATGTTCATCTGTCTGTCCGTCTGGTAGTTGCTTCCATACAAACAGCCCGCCCAATTTTGACTTTTTGTATGAATTTTTGGTTGCAATCAATATTATCATGAAATTTGATATAGTGGTTTTTTATGGACAGCCTTTTCTTATAAATATACTAACGGGCGTGTCCAGCCCACTTTTTGAGTTAGAACCGATAGAAACACAACGCACACGCGTAATGTTCGAGCACTTTTGTAATGTTGTATATATATATATATATATATATATATATATATATATATATATATATATATATATATATATATATATATCATTATCTATCTATATATATATATATATATATATATATATATATATATATATATATATATATATATATATATATATATATATATATATATATATATATATATATATATATATATATATATATATATATATATATTATATATATCATTATCTACAAAAAGTGTTCGCTTAGTAGGTAATTAAACCCAACAAAGAAGTTCTTTTTAAAATTAAACAAAAGTTATTTTCAGAACTAAACCTAGCAACCTAACCTAGCAATAGTTTAGTAAATAGGAAGTTTACAAATTTTTGTATCATTTTAAAATGCCAATTAAATCATGATCTCAACTTTCTAGAAGTAGTTCCCAAGCGAGGGCATCAAAAATACGTCGTAATGGAGAATCTTCATCAGAAACTGATAATCGGCAGGGGAATGGGTGCAGCGTTAGGGGTGATTGGAGAAGGGGTGGAAGTACCAGGAGAAGAGGGGTAGGAGAATTGGTGGCAGTGTAAAGGGGCATGGGGAAAGTGGGGCAGGGGGGAAGTTGGGGTAGTGGGAAGCAGTGGCTGGTGAAAGGAGTTGCAAGAAGAAAGGCATTCTCGGGAGGGGATATATAGAGTGTGTAATCGTTTTAGTAATCGAATTGTTCCCTGTTATCCAACAGACTTGGAGCAAGGAGGGCTTTTATGGGGTTCGTTCTCCAATTTATACAAGGTACGTGTCAAACCATTGTTTGTGCATCTATTTAATAGCTTGTCAACAACCAGGAGTAAATATAGTACACCCTTCTGTGAACAACCCATTGCTGTTTTGACAGTTATACTTTTGTTGGATAGGTCGGTTACATCCTTCCGAAAATCCAATAGATGTGCCACCCAACTTGCAAAGCTTTACTGCAGAGTACTGTATTTGTTTTGTCCACCTGATTTTCGTTTCAATTTTTGATGAAACTATATTTCAAATTCTCGCACCTATAGAATTTTTGCTTTGTCTATTTTCTGATCTGCTCTTACAAAAATGAACAAATATATATATGTTCATATTATTCATATGTCATACAGTCATAAGGCTAGGACAAAATAAAGCTTAATAGTGATTACACTAGTTTATAGCCAAAATGGACATTTGATGCTGCTATTTTTTTCTCATATATTTTGGTCCAGAAAACTTGAAAATCGCAATAAAAAACGTTAGACAAAGAAGGCCAAGTGTTCGCATATTTGAGATTACTTTTTCAAAGAATTTCTCTTGCGAAAATCATGGAAGATAAGAAAAGTTCACGAAGATGATAATTTCCGCTCATTATTACCTTCATACATTAGTAGATATCACTCATGATATAGTTTTGGTTACCATTTGTATTTCTCTTGTCCTCCTTATTCCATTTAATGCTCTAACTAGAGATTTGCGAAATTTCTTGCCATTTTCTACTCGTTACTTTTGCACTAATTAAATTTATTATATTTAGTTATATTAGCTAAGTTAAGCCTGTAACTATGAACTATTGTGTTCATAGACGAATGAATAAATAAATTATGAGAATTATGAATACTAATTAGTAACCTAGAAGTAGTACCAGTTGATTGTTTCTAATTTTCTTGGAAACATTCAAAGCGTGAATTTCAAGTAAATTGTTGAAGATATGCTAAAAAATTATACAAGAATGGGTATGGAATATACATACGTATATTGTTATACAAAATCTCTTTCCATCTATGTTTTGCATGATTTTTTTCATCACGTTCGTTTGAAACATGAAATAATCTGTAATCGGTGACGTAAGTGGCGATCATCCATGATATTGGGATGTAAGAATGTTAGGAGACTATATTTGGTTCTTCATCAGAGAAATGGATCCATTGGAGAATAGAAAACGAAGCAAGGGCCAAAATTATTTCTAATCTAATTATATAATAAAACAAATATGAAATAAATATGAATTATATTGCGAATTAAACACCATGCCTATTAGCTATAAATAAGGGAAAGTTCCAAAAAAGAGGAAAAGTTGAATTTCAAAATCTTCACTGAATTGATCATAATATAATATTTAGCCATACATTTTCTGTATCAATATCTTGTTTTCTTCGTAAAGTCCATTCTATACGTAAAAAGTAAAAAACTGGAAACAATTTGATGTTTTCTATTTTTGATATTTTTTTTGTTTGTCGTGATAACGTCTATTAAATCAATGAACGCCGCCAAATAAGAAAGAGCCATGCCCCTCACGTTCCGCCTGAAGGCGGCTTGTGTGTGAAGCATTGGCTTGTGAAAGTAATAGTTATGTGTGTGTGTTTGCGTATTAGTGTTATCTAGCACGCGGTGGCTTGCGGCTATACGTCATATACGATCTGGTTATTGTTGTACTTGTGGCTGCTGTAGATTTTAGTTGTTGTTGTTACATTTTATATGCGTAAATATATTAAATTGCTTATTTAATAGACACGCAAAAATACTTGCTGCACACACAAACACGTATATGAGCCGAACATTAAAAGCGTGATAGCGAGAGAGTGTTTGAGTTGCAGCTCACTTATGTAAATGCAAACGTGAGGGGGCGCGATACAGCGATTACATATGCACGAGTTATATTTATTTGTAGTTGTATTTAATTGAAATATTTAAAAATTAAATTTTTTTGTGTTTGATGCCGGCAACGCCAAACTATATAGAAACGCGTTTTATCTCTTTCTCTCGCAGCATACATTTATAGTAGGGACGAGGGGAAGGTGTGGTAGGGAAAGGAGAGGTAAGGGTAGGGGCAGAACGACGTCTGTCAGGTTACAAATGTGACACACATTTGTAACGAGTGCAAATAAATACGAATTTATCGAAAAAATTTTAATTTTCAATTAACTCCTTCTTAGTATTATAAAAAATAATGATAATTCAGTGATAATAATTCAATTCAATTCATAAAACTGTGCAATTTTTCATCAATGTTTTCTTATGACGTTATCACGTAAAATTATCGTCCGTAAACCGACTTTACATAGAATCAATTTTTTTTGCAAAGACTTTTTTTTGGCCCAAAAAATCGACATTTTTCATTTTGGCCCATAACACTTAAGCTACAAAACCGATTGAAAAAAAAAATATTAAAAGTTATTGTACTGTTCTCTAAATAGGGCACAGAGATCGTCAAAGTCACTGATGCTGTGCCTCAGATCGATCCGCAACATTTTTGGCATCATGGCTAAAGGGGTGATGTAGTATCATTGAAATCAGCCAACACATAATCTTTACGACCAGCCAATCGTTGTTAATATTAGCTTGCTACCCGCCAAGAAATATGGGATCTGATGAGGTGCTTAGCAAGGGATACAGAGTCGAGTGGAGTGTAGGAACATACACGCCCTGAAACACCACACATTTGCAAGAATATGAAAGGACCTTATCGATATGAAAGCAAATCTAACACTGGAACGACTGAGGATTTGGTGGATTTGGTGGACCTAGATTCTATATCCCTACTTTGAAGGCGGCAAAATAAAATAATTGTTGATGGTTTGATGAATGGTTTTCGTAAGTTATATTTAACAGTTTCCAGTCATATTTTCACAGAATGCATGTGTTCAGCCTGCTTTCCGTTGCGTTTCTTGTTGTTGTTTACGACTTTTAACAATGCTTAAGTGTATGGCTTATGAGTAATATGCAAATTACGCATAACACTCCAAAAAAGAAAAAAATACCTGCGAGTTGAAAACGCATAACTCACACGCCCATTGCTAGGTTAGGTCTATAAGCATGTATATACACTCGTACATTGGTAGGCATGTATATGCTTGTACGAATGTATCTGTGAATGTATGTATATATTTACTTGCATGCGTGGGTTTATTTAGCAATCAACAATGTTGTTATGGAAGGAAGTTGTTGTCAACAGAACTGTTTTCGCTGCTGCTGCTAACCGCCTTGGTTGGTCTATGAATCTTGCTATCTCCATTGCACATGCACATTAGTCAAAATTTTATAATACGCTCTCTCTCTCTCTCTCGCACTATATGCGTTTCATTTTCTCATTCACTCTGTTGTTTGAAAGTCAAACTTCGAAGGTGACAAAATAGTATATAGACAAATATTTCGTTGATTAACTTTGAATTTCCATTTCCATTTCTACTTTTGATGTCGGCGCCGGTTCGTTTGCCGCAATATTCACGCATATATTAGAATCACATTCGCACACACACACAGACACACACACAGACACACACACACACATACACACACACACACACATAGATACACACGCACTCTAATATGAAGCGTATTTTGGTCTGAAATGAGATACATTCATAAGTGTGAGTATATCCTCTATGGCTGTCTTCGTAAACAAATGCACACACACTGTCTGTCTGTCTATCTGTTAGTCTGTTGCTGCGTGTCTGCTTCATTAATTATACATGCGTGCCAATGTGGCTAAGGATGTCTTTCCATGTGTATGTGTGTGTGCATGTGTGTGGCTTACTAATGCTCTGTTTCTGTTGCCCACCTCTATTACTCAAATTATTCGTATCTAGCTTGACTGAAAGTCTTCTTAACATTTAATAGTCATGCGGCAAGTGATTTTCAAGCATTAAGTATTTAATTTCGTTTTAAGCTCTTTAAACTGCACCCACACACCCTCCTTTTACACCATCGTTCATTAATCAATAACAAAACAAATACAGATACATGTAGCAACAAATACGTTTATTGAAAATTTTAATGGCGTTTAGAACTTAAAAGTCATAAATTATTTTAAACATGGGATAAATAGGGCATCATCTTCGATGTCTCCTTTAATGCATTAAAAGCTTCGAAAAGAAATTTTCACTAGCCTCAAATGGATGCGAGTGCGGTACCTAGAGACCTTATACTCTATAAGGAGAACTTGTCTCTCAGACAGACATACGGACGGGCGGGCGGACGGACATGTCGAAATCGACTCGTCTTCACACGCTGATCACGAATGTATTTAAAAACAGTTTATGAAAAAGTCATTTTTTTAGTTAGTAAGTTTTTTTATGTGGCTACACTCAAAAAGTTAATCGCTTATCGAAAAGCTTATAGTACATTTTCATAAATAGTTGCTTGGCCACCCATCATGCAAATACTTCAACTGCAAAAAGTTCAGTGATTGCGCTATTGAACTGTTGAAAGTCGATTCACTTTTTTACCGCAAAATCTTGTTTAGCGATAAAGCACATTTCTGCTTCAATGGCATTGTCAATAAGCAAAATTGTCGCATGTGTGTTGCGAAAAACATTCAATGGTGATCCATCAGTTACCGACACGCCGGAAAAATGCACGGTTTGAAGCAGTTTCACCGTAAATGGCGCCCGATATCGAACCATGTTGAACGGTTTTTTGTTTCCAAAAGTACGTGTATATGGTCTGGAACGTGTCACCATTGCTTTCGATAGCATGGTGACACGTGCCATACTTGTGGAGCAACAATCGAATTATTGAGGAAAGACTTTGACAAAAACATATCCTCCAGAAATCTACTTATTTCTTCGGCCTCAATATTGTATGATGCGACACCCATGGACTACTCTCTGCGGGGATGTTTGAAATCGTTGATCTATGCGGACAAGTCAGCATTGATTGTAGCCTTGGAAGCCAATACAGTACTATTCGTGAGATACTGTCTCAAATGATTGTAAAAGTGGTGGGAAATTCGTCCTCCGAAATGCAGTTCATCAGACGTCTTATACCAAAAATCATTAAGGACACACAATTATCTACTGAACAAAAAAAAAATTTTTATTTATATATAACTAACATTTTTAAATACATGCTTTATATTCAAATAAAAAAATAAAAAAACAATAAAAAACACTGCAGTTGAGTGTTCTTGACTTTGAGATACCCTGTACCAAGTTTAAGGCTCCATTATATTCTTCAGTTTTTCGATCTGGAGACATGTATGCGTGATATTTTATTAGAATTGATTAAAAATTAGAAATAATTAAAAATAAAAACAAACAAATGTTCATGCAAAACCTCAAATATGGGGGTCAGGTTTGCAAGAGACTACCCCTTAAAATGGTCAAAAACATCAAAACCAAAAAAAATTCATAGAAAGAGTAAAGGAAAGGATTCTTACATAAAACGATTTTCAATATAATAAAATATATATTTATACCAGAGAACTGCAATGGGCACCCAAAATTTAAAAGAGAGAGTATTTAACAACACTGATTAAGGGTGCGCATAAGTACTAAAGCCTTGAAAAATGCATGTTTCGTTTCTGTATGATAAAACAAACTAAATCAAGTATGATACTGTGCGCATATTTAAAAAAAAAACTAAATGCTTGCCATCTATGAGTAAACGAGCGATATATTTGAGTATACTCTTTAGCATCTTTCTCACCTCCTGCCTTTTTCCTTACTTCAAAAACATGTACATATTTTGAATTTGATGCTTTGTGCTCTAGTATGTATGACTGATGTAGTTGCATATGCATGTACATATATGCAATACAGAGATAGAGAATAAAGTTTTCTTTATTCTGCCAACTGAAAAAAGTAAACGAGTGCAAACGGGACCGCACCGAAATGGAGAAAGAGACGGACGATACAAGTAATATTGAATAGTAAGTGAATCAAAAGATTGCTGTGTACGTTGTGCTCATTTGCTTTATCTTTTCATTCCGTTTGGTCGTTTCTTTTGTAACGACTGCAAGAATACGTACTTGGGAAAAAGTATAGTAAGTATGATATAGGCGAATCAGAAGATGCAACTGCACCATCAAGAAATAATTGCGAAGGATACGCTAAAGTACAGGGTGTCTCAAAAGAAAGTTCACATTTGATTTGCTGATTGCGTGAACGGAACTAGTCCGAGGGGCGCGGGGGGTTTGTCAATCGGTAGCCTAGCTTTTGGGAATTTAGTCGCTATGGAGCGTTTCTCGGGAGCGGACCGTGCGTTGTGCGTACGAGAGTTTTACAAAAACGGTAATTCAGCGACTGTAGCGCGTAGAAAATTCTGCAGTATTCGACATGTTCGTCATTTAAATGATGCGCCAAGCCCTCGACTCATTGGAAAATGGGTCCAGAGAGTTTGAAGAGACCGGTTCAACGCAGGAAAAATCAAAATCCGGGCATCCAAGGGCTTCGAGAACATTCGAAAACGTAGACAGTGTTACTCGGTCTGTTCGTGACAACCCGGACCTTTCGATGCGGAAGCGTGCTGTTGCTTTAAACGTGCATAGATCATTATTGTTCCGCATATTTAGCAACTTCACACACGTCCAACAGGTCTCTAGCACGAGTTCCTGAAATTTTACCTGTCAAATTGGTCTCCAGGAGAGGTGACATAAATTGGCCTCCACGATGTCCCGATTTAACCCCTATGGACTTTTTTGTTGTGGGGTTACGTCAAATCTAAAGTTTACGGCAACAAATCGACTTCCTGGCACAATTAAACGAAAATATCCGTCATGAAATGGCAGCCATCACGGAGAATACCTGCCGAGCCGTCATATAAAATTTTAGTGCTCGGTTAAATGAATGTTAACGATGTTCACGACGCAACGGTTTACATTTGGACAATATCATTTTTAAGAAATAAATTCCCAAAGTGTGTATTTTAATATGTAATAAACATTTTTTCAATAAACTACTTACTTTTTTATCGATTTTTTAAATGTGAACTTTCTTTTGAGACACCCTGTACTACGTTCCGTATTAACGAAATTGAAAAACGATTTTGGATTGTGACGCATGTTTCGTTTAACTTTTAATAAATAGTCAGCATAACACATTTTATTTAATGCGTTAAAATCAGAACGTGCGACACAATATTTACTAAAATCAGTGTTTGAGACACTACGTTTATATTTTTTAAATAAACGCAACTTATTAGTTTTTAATCGATAAAGGCTGAAAAAATAGGAATAATTACTATTACCAACGTTCCACAGACCATATATCAAATTAATAAAATGATATTTCTATTTTTTTTTTCTCTCGCTATTCTTTATTCAAGAGTAAATATATACAAACAAACATACTTAAATTTTTATACTCTTCACACATAGTGTTGATAGTATAATAATTGTGTTAGGGAGTTTATAACGCATTAAACGAGGCATCGGAGATCGCAAAAACCTTTTCATTACAGTGAATATGAAATAGATATTTTATATGGATGTATGGAGGTTTCATATGAACAGAAGCATCATATATTATATTAACAGGCGTGCTTCGCTTACTTTTAGAGATAGCCCTCATAAACCCAACGGTCTTTGCACTAATTTGATTATTGCGTATGAAGAGTATAAATGTGTCAAAGCTGATATACAAATACTTTTCTGTTCAGAAGTCAGATTTACATTATATTGGGGGTCTAAAAATATGGCACATAAAAAGGCAATAATCTCGAATATAGTGTACTAATTCAGAGTAAAAGTTTAGCTAAACGAGTAGCTTTTTTACCAATTTGAATTTTACAATGAGGCCAAATAGCGTATTAGACGTCCAAAACTAACTGGTCACTTTGAAGTTTAGAAAAGTTAAGGAAGAGGCAACTCAGGAAGGAGGCAATAGACCACAAGCGCCACAGATGCGCATCGGACCCATTTTCGCAAGCAGACGCTAATAAATGTTTGCTGCGCTCTTCATAATTTATGGCATTACTATGGCGACGAAAATGTTTTTAAAAAATGTGGCACCAGAGAAATGCAAATCGCTTGTCTGTCGGCTATGACTGGCAAATTCAACTAGCGAATTCATAGTTGGTTTAGTAAATTGCTAATTTATTAATTGAAACCTATTAAATTATTAATTGTTTAGATGTAAATTAATCAGAAATTGTACCCCCTATCTGTAACGATAGGTCTTTTTATTTACAAAATACATTTTAGAGGCGTATTTAGTCAAATCACTAGCTCAATTACAGGCGAATTGCATTTCGCTAGTAAATGAGGTCTGTGGCATGGTGGATTGAAATTGAAGTAAAATTCGAGCGTAATGGATTCCTGTGGCACCCCTGATTATTAAATATTTTGCATTATTTTCAATATTTCGACAGGTTTGTTAAAAAAAAAAATTTTACATAGTTTCGTTTTGCTTGCAACTTGCTTGAGACGCTGAGGAATTTGCCCACCAAACTGTGACTTTGGGTGAATGCAAAGGTCTTTCATGCAATTCTCGGTGATTGATGTCAGCCCAGCAATGCATGTTATGTTTGTTAACGCATCCATTAAAGTGAAAACGCGCATCATTGCTAACTCGACGGCAAATATACGCAACTCACTGTTTCCATGCATGTTGCCGACTGACCTAGAGGAAAATATAACTTTAGAACTACGCCTAACGATTAGTGTTACTCCCGCCACGCTACGATCCCTACAGCCTGAATGGCGCGCATTCAAAAAACGAAGTAATGCTGCCATCTTTGACATTGTAACAGGGAACAAATCATGGATCTATATGCATATGAGCACGAAGTAAAACAGCAATCGATTATCTAAGTGTTAAAAGACAATCCAAATCTAATCAAGTTGTTCGCTGACGAAGCACTTCGAAGCAAATGGTGGCCCATTTTCAGGAAAAACTAGAATGTAAGTCTATTCTGAATAGTCCATATGTTTGTCAGAAGTTTTCCGAGAATTGAGGAAAACCAACCGCCGAGGACGAATCATCCTCCACCAAGACAACATATATCGGTTCACCCAATAATGACTTAATCAAAGAAGTTTTTCATGCTGCCTGAAAGTTGGAAAAAAGTTCTACCTAACGATGGGCAGCAATACTTTCAATTTGTACACCCGATATTGCTTCAAAGTAGGCAGTCTGGACAAACTATTTATTTATGCAGCGAAAGGAAAAACCAGAAATGTTGTGTACCAATTAGCTTTGCGTAATTAATGAGTAATTGATTGTTAAGTTATTAGACATCACTGTGAGCGGTAGCCCACGCAAGTGACGAAATCCCACCACAGTGTAAGTGCTGTATGTGCACTACACTATACGCGCAATAACTAAATATTTTCTGATTAGTCCGATCAAGACGATAACATATCATTTAAAAAGTCTTGAAATACACTTTCAGAAAATGTTAAAAACATATAAAACCAGATCACCCCAGTCCGAAATATCGTAACAATTCGTAACAAACTTTCATTCGTAACAAACTTTCAGACAAACTGATAATACCATTTCACACTATGTGTGAATGGTGTAAAACCGTACCATATATTTCATTTTGCCAAATTATGCTTCACTTTATTTCTTTACTAAAAGTTTCTTTTCAGTTTCTTTATTTATAAAAAAAAAACTTAAATTATCATTTAATAATAAAATTTTTTTCAATGTTTCTGCCGCTTAATTTACTCCGTTTGTTGGAAGTTTCAGCGTTCTTGGAAAGGTGAAGTTGTTATGTTCACGTTAACATCTTTTGATTGACGAGAATCTTCCAGAACAATTTTCTGATGAGCATTCATTAAATGTTTAATCAAATTTGACATTGCACCGCCGTTCCACATAAAACTTTTCTTGCACAAATTACATTTCGCTGTGCTTTGATCAGCATTTTTTGTAAAAAATATTGCCAAACATCACTTTTATTTAACATTATTTTTTGTGTTTTAATTAATATTTACATACATATGTATGTATGTATGTATGTATGTATGTATGTATGTATGTATGTATTCGGGTGAAATTGTGGCAAATATCTGCACAAAATTGGTTTTAGTAGGAAGCAATTTGTGTTGCTACCATACGCGGCGAACTCTTAAGTTGAAATTAAATCGTTTCTCGAAAATTAAGGTGAATACACCACGGGCAAACAGGCCCCGTTCTATTATTTAACTATTGGGATTTTGGGTGAAATGACGAAAGGGGCAGCAATAATTTTCTGCTATCAGGAAACCAAATGAATACATACATACACTTACACACTCCCAACAACACAAACAAAGTATGTCAACAATGGCAACTTTCTGTCAATACTATTAATTTCCACCATGCGAGCAGAGCAATCATGCTAACGTTGTTTTGTTTTCAAAAACACAAAGTAAGTGTAACAGAGAAAGTAAATATACATTTTCGCTCGCACCTATCAACAATATTTACACACACACTCTTATCATTTACATTCTTACCATGCTTGTTTTCATTGCATTGTTCTGTAGGTCATTGCATTCTCGCATTTCTGCGCTTATAATGTTACATATTTACGCATAGCTGCTATCTTCTTTGTTCCTTTCGGTTTCTTTGTTTTCTGTTAGCTGGGTAGAGCAAAAACTCTCTATTTCTATCTCGTTCCAACGCTCTCATCATGGAAGAAACAGTAGAGAGCAAAGAATTTCCCATTTTTTTTTTTATTCAACTTTATTCTGTTTATTTTTTTGCATTGTTTTGACATATATATTATGTATTGCATGCTCGCATTGCTATGCTCCTAGTGTAGCATGAACATTTTCGACAATTAACTTAGTACGGATAATTTATATATATGTATATATATATACAATAAATCTATATATATACACATTTATATAGCAACGTTTATATACGGGTATATTTACATGTATATATTCGGATCAAGATTCGAGTATAATTCGAATCAAGATTTGTGGATTCGAGTTAAAATTTGTATTTGGATCTAGATTCGAGTCTATATTCGGACTCATTTATTCGTAGATTCGGGTTCGTAGATTCAGATTCGTGGATTCGGATTGGTTTGTATATTTTGAATCCTACTAGTGGATAGGTGCCCACGATGCACAAACCCGTTGGGATGCGTATTTTCAACCCCCTATATTTCGGACTGGGGTGATCCGGTTTTATATGTTTAATATATTTTAAAATTTGCGTTTCTGAATGTGCGTTTCAAGACTTTTCAAATGGTATGTTATCGTCTTGATCGGACTAATCAATAAATATTTAGTTATTGTGCATATAGTATAGTGCACATGCGGCAGTCACACTGTGGTGGGCTTTCGTCACTTGCGTGGGCTACCGTTCACAGTGATGTCTAATAACTTAACAATCAATTACTCATTAATTACGCAAAGCTAATTGGTACCCAACATTCCTGGTTTTTCCATTCGCTGCGTAAATAAATAGTTCATCCAGTTGCCAGTTTGAAGCAATATCGGGTGTACAAAATGAAAGTATTGCTGCCCATCGTTAGGTAGAACTATTTTCCAACTTTCAGGCAGCATGAAAAACTTCTTTGATTAAGTCATTATATATATCAGCTTTATATTTGATGTGGTTGTTTCAACTGGGCGTCTCCCGGCCACTTTTTAATGTAGTCCCATACAAACGCACAGCTCACTTTTAAGCATTTGTATAAAAAAAGGGACTATCAACTTGAAATTCGATATGGCGGCATTTTATAGATGATCGCTTCATTCACATCTACTAGTGGGCTTGTACCGCCCAATTTTTTGGTAGCCCCTACGTTTATGTACTCCCCACGTTTATGATTTACAATACGATTTAAAATTTCGTGTGAATGGTATCAGAGCTTCAGTTCAATCGAATTGGATTTGGATCGGATTTGACAAAAATACTCGAATCCTTTTACAATAGATACGGATCCGTTGATCCAGATTTAAAAAAAAAATTGGATTCGGCATCAATACTATCCACACAAACATTTTTTTTTTATTAATTATCACTGAGACGAGTCCAACGAGCCCAAGATCAAGAAAATCGAGTTATAAACTTTTGACGAGTTAATGAAATTTTTTGTTTGTATCATTTATTCTAATGAATACATAATTTTTATTGCATAGGATTTTAGTAAATACAATAAAAGCTAAGAAACTTTGGTTCCCATATATTTTTTTTTCAAAATGGCGGATTTTGTCAGGAAAAGCAAAAAATTGCGATGAGGCTTAATTTTCGAGAAGTAAGTTGAGAAACGAATTTGATGTGCTAGAAGAAAAACTGTATTTTATAGCGTGAATAAATTAGCTGCATGACGAACGCTCAATTAGGCTTTCGTCACTTGTTTGTTACCCCTTCAAGATGTTTTATTTTATTTGATTGAGACAATAACATTTTCTTATTTTAGTTAAAGTAAAACACCATAAAATTGAAACCAATATAGCTGATTTGAAATTCTTAAATTTAAATTGAAATATCAAAATAGTTTTTGGGACCCGAGCAACGCCGGGCATTTTTGCTAGTTCCTTCATAAGCAATGCGTGCGCATGCTTTGACACTTTAGTTTCCCAACTTCGTTGCAGCAAAAAAAAAACAAAAAAAAATATGTAGATAGTAAATTTGAAGCTTGAATCTTTCAATAATAATCGTAAAAAATATACTCAGCGCATACAATACTACAAATTTCAAGTGAAAAGATTTATGTTGCACGGAGATGAGTTGCGGCTACGGCAATAAATCAGCATATTAATCGTTAAAAGGTGTTAAAATGCCAACAACAATAACAACAATGTTGTTGGTGTTGTTGTTGTTGTTGTTGTTGTTGTTGTTATTTGTTGGAATCGCGGAAGCATGCAGCTTAAACAAAATACATGTTTTGCCGTTGTAGTTATTTATGATTAATATTTAAAAACACAAAAATTTCAGTTTCATAAACTGTCAGAGTGAAATGGTAATATTGTGGGTGATCAAAAGAGAAGGAAAGATAGAAAGAAGATGTATATATGTACGCGTATAACGACAGAGAGTAAAGTTTTACGCAGAATATATTGTGATTTTGTAACTTTCACCTGAAACATTGATTGGTTAAAAATATAAACTTATATTAAAGTCTGTTTGACACACAAATAATTTGCTCACATGTATATTTTGGTGTTTGTTTTTATACCCTGCACCCTAAAACGGTTATACTAAGTTTGTTCAAAACGTATGTAACAGGTAGAAGTAGGCATGGCAGCCCCTATAACGTATACACGGTTTGATCAAAAAATAACACAATTTTGTAGTTATAAAATAAAACAAGCATGGTATTATGTTTCAAAGCTAATATTTATTCATAATACGATCCATTTAGCTCAATACAACGTTTGAAATGCTCAACCAATTTCACCATAGATTTTTTAAATTTATGATGAAACAAATCAGTTTTTTCAACAAAAATTCATTGACTTCTTTGGGCTTGTGAGGTGTTGCATTATCATGCAATAAAAATAGCTGCTTTCCTTTGGAATATTCGGGCCAACACGTAGAACTCTCGGAAACAATCTATGTAAAACTTGTGAATAGTATTCTCCATTGTCAGTTTGCCCTTCCCGAACAAATTCCTTTTGAACAATACCCTTGGAATCATAGAAAGCTATAAACTTGTCTTCATTCCTGAATTCTGTAAACGCAATTTTTAAGGTTCGTCTTTTGACTTCAATTCTGCAGATTGTCGCTTATTGTCAGAATTATGTTTAAAACACCATGTTTGGTCTGGATCGTTTTCAGCTGTTGGAAGGATGTCTTTGCAATGCTCTACACAATGCTGTACAGTAAGATGAATTTAATTCTTTTCTGCCAGCATTATCACAGTGTAATTTTCATCGATAGCGATTATTTCACTTACGTTTTCCACAAACTCAGCACGATTAGATGCTCTTTCGGGTCGTCCAGGTCTTGGATCATCATTTAAATCATGACGACCGTGTTTAAATCGAGTAAACCACGTGTAAACTTGAGTACGACTCATACAATACAATCATCATCATAAACTTTTTTTAACAGTTCGTAAGTCTCAGCAAATTTTTTACAACAATATTTAATATTTGCCTTCTGTTGCACTATGTTTTGTACGATATAACGACAAAAACTGCTGTTATTAAAACGTGTGTCATTTTGTAATCTGTCAAACGATTAGCATGAACTTAGCTGCTTTCGAAAGAAGAAAAATGTACCTTTCTAACACTGCCAACATCAAATACAAGGCGCTACGTGTTCTAGGATTTTAATAAAAAGTTCGGTTATTTTTGGATCCACCTTGTATATATTCTTGATTAACATCGAAAGACAATTTGATCTAGAACAATATAGGAGACTATAAGAGATTCAGCTAATTAGACCCCCCCCCCTAAATGGACATGCCAAACCAACTTTAAGGGGTAGCGCCCATACAAACCTGGCCCCATTTTTAAGTTATTGTATGAAAATTTATTTGGTTTTGTTGTTATTTATGCTATAAACGTAAAATTTGGTGTATGTTACCTGAATCGTAGTTAAATATACCGCATATGTCCTGATGGAGCCATTATAAGGGATACATACTTGCCCTCCATTTTTAATTTTTTGTAAAAACTTTTATACCATGTATCTATACGATAAAATGGTATATTAAGTTACATGCCATCTCACTTTCAGGTATAGCCCCCATACAAATCTTTCTCCATTTCTAAGATACTGTAAGACATTTTTTTCTTTTATTCTTTTGTTCGTCACGCCAGAAATGCCAAATGTGGTGTATGTTAAGTAAACCATAATATGTACAATATACCGCATTAGTCCAGCTCGGATCACTATAAGGGGTAGCCGCCATACAAATCTTCACCATTTTTAATTTTTCTGTATGAACGTTTTTTCGGTTTGGTTGTTTACTACTCTAGAAATGCCAAATTTGGCGTATCTAACGCAAATCATTAGTCTTTTGAGAATATTTTAAGACTGTTTAAAGAGTCTTAAAGACCGTTTTTGGTTCAACACAAATAACAGTCTTAATAATAGTTCGTGTCACATTTTTCCAATAGCATTTGGAATATGGGTTGTATTCCTTCTAGTGCTTTGAGAGAAAATTTGGTAGAGAAAAATGTGTAATCACTCACCATATTTTCTCAATTGACCTGACAAATTGACCTGTTGCATCTATTTCAATTCCTTTCGTAGTATTTATAAAATTTTTGTACAAATTTCGAAAAAAAAATCCGCATGAAAATACTGCACAAAAACATGTTTAAGTGTTCTTTGCAAAGTGTATAAAAATGAATATAAACAAACAGTATTAACATATAATTATAATAATTTTTATAATTATGTACCATACATACATATCTATGTATATAATTTGTTTTTTTTTTTTTTTTTTTTTGTTAAATTTATTTCTATTCACTTTTATTTTAATACAGAAAAAACGTATTCGGCATAACTGCTGTCTATTTGGTTCGTTCCTTTCGGTTCCTTTCTTTCCAGTTAGCAGTAAAGAGAAAAAATTCTCTCTTCTGCTCTTAAACGTTCAAAACAGTTATAATTCACAAATAGTTTTTAGATAATCTTCTTTAAGTGAATATTATAATAGTAGTACTGAAGATGATTTTTTTTCGCACTTCGAAAACTTTTGTGCACTCAAAACAGAAAAGAGTTGTCAGTTCACTTAAAGAGTCTAAAAGTTACCAGAGTTGTAGTATTATTGAAATTGTAGTGAATTCTTTTTTTATCGATATTCAATTTTAGACCAAATATGAAGAACTAAAAATCAAATTGAGGTAAATCTTAAGAGCTTTCACTTCTGCCTTCACACAAAAAAAAAATCTTAAAGTTACCAGTTGTAGTACTTATGAAATATTTATAGTGAATATACTCGAAATTTGTGCAGTATTTTCGTCGATATCTCCGGTAATATTTGAGCAATTGTAAAGACTTAAAAACCAAATTCAAAGATTATTCGATGCTTTTTACAACTTCTAGAAAATTATTATCCTAAAAATTGTTAAATCTAAGCATCCCTTCAAAAATTTAGAGAGAAATCGGTTAGAACTGATTTAGGCCATTGTGAATAGTACTAATGATTCAGTACCACCGAAGTTAACGTTTTTCTTCTTCTTATTTTTCCAGATTTTACCCTTTTTTAATGTGCGTTTCAAATGCATTAATTGAGTTCGGTACCGCTCCCCCGTAATCGTTTCATTCGGTTTGAGCCGCTCATACTAGATCACACCACGCTGAACCCACCAAACACAGCGCATCATCTTGATTCCATGGATATTTGGCTTCGCCGTCGATGTTAATGTTCATGGTTTTCCAGGAAAAACTATTTTTCTTCGCCAGTCATAATTCGATGCAAAAATCCTCTCCTTTTCTGTCTTTCAAGCAACTGTTCACAGGTGAGAAACGCCTTTCCACGTCTCTTTGTTTGAATTTGAATGGGACTGTTGCCTTAGATTTTGATCTATCAAGTTGGCAGGTATATTTGAAAAACTTTTTAATAAATTTATTGGCTCGCCGAACTCGACAATACGATTATAGGCGTAATAACAGTCGTGACGATGAAATCTAGGATATAACTTGAAATATATGAGCTATAAAGATATAGGCAAATCATGAGAGCGGCCCTTAGCCAGTTTGGATAGTTTAGCTTACAGTAGTTTAGTACATTTATAATTTCATTTTCACTAAGTGTGGTCTTCCCACAGTAACGAACCCCAAAATAAATAAAATTTCTAAAATAAAAGTAGCCTAAGTTACTCCTTATTACATCCTCCTTATCTACCAGTGAAAGTTCCGTCAAAATCGGTCCAGCCGTTTCAGAGATTAGCCGGAACAAACAGACAGACAGACAAAAATTGTTTAAAAATTTATTTTGGTATGTATACATCCATATGCATTTAGTAAAAAGCTGTTATTTTAATATTACAAACAGACACTCCAATTTTATTTATCTGTATATAGATTTAAAAAAAACTATTTTTTATTCAAGAGTAAGGAAATAAATAAATAAATAGTATTATTTGTCACTGAGTTTCTAATGCATTAAACAAAGCATCGGAGATCGCATGATGTATATATTCGAACCAGTTCGAACCACTATAGCCCAATACAAATCTGCGCCCATTTTTTAATGTTTGTATGAATTTTTGTTGTTTTTGTCCCTAATTTTAAGCTAGAAATTCCAAATTTGCCGTATATTACATCAATACTTACAAAATATTGTATATATGGTAAAATGGGACCACTTCAAGAGGTAGTCCCTTGGAAACCTGTCAATCATACATCTCTCATCTTTAAGGCAGCGTTCGTAAGAAACCTTTTCGTTCAACCGTTTTTTCTCCGACTTACTTTGCAAATCCGACTACCACGAAAAAGTGTTTTCATTTAATATGTAGCCTATAACATTCACAAATAATGAGGCTTTCTATTGGTAAAATAATTTTCAAAATCGGTTCAGTAGATCCAGAGATTACCCCCTACAACCTCACAAACTTTACCTCTTTATAATATTAGTATAGATTTCGATGCGCTGAATCCAAATCTGAAGTTGATGTAGCTTGTCTACCTTTCAAATTTTGAGTAAACTACAAAACACAGCTGAAAATTGTTAAAAATTATTATGCAAACGAAAAAAATTTTCTCGAACTAAATCAAGTATTTCTTTTATGAATTTCGATGCGCTGAATCCAAATTACTATGTGATTTAGCTGGTAGACCCTCCAAAGTTTAAATTCCGATTAACCGCTAAAAATTACTAGAAAAGCGTGACAATCTTAACACTCCATTTTCCTTGATACCGATTCTTCACTTATGTCTTCATGAAATCGTTGAAAGACATATCGCTTGTGTTCCTGTAACCAGGGCACCTCCACGTGGTGACGGCATCACCCTTTAGCAGAGTCCCTGGGTTAACGGCGTGATACCGTCAGGGCAGGCACAAGCAAGAAGTGTTTTGCGATGCAGGGATTCGGAAGCCCTGTATCGGCGTCTGGTCAGGGTGAGAGAGCAGGCCGCAGGCGTCGTCATCAAGCGAATGCATTAGTGGATAACTTGGCTTATGTAGAATACAATGTTGCAAGAAGTTACTCTCAAATATTTAATAATAGCCCATATTTTTTATGTTTGTAGAGAATTTGAAGTATCCAAGCAGATTAAAATAGTTTAAAATAGATTTACGAAGATTGTTTCGGTATTAAAAAATTATGAATTGGGATGCAAACTGGATACCGCAAAGCATATGTGGGAGGTGTGTTACAATAAAACCAGGACATTTTGCAATTCATAAAACCGATGATATGGTCTGCACTTAGGAATCAAAAAAACTGCTACATGACAGGTTTTCCCATACTAGTAAATCAAAAATCGAGTATGCCAACGTTGATTCAATTGTGTAACCAGAAAAAATTGTAGTTGTTGATAAAACAGTTATTTCCGAACAAATGGATGTGTAAGAGGAAGCAATGCAAGTCGACGAGGTCATCCAAGAATATAGTAGAAGATAGACTGATAGATCAATGGATACAAAAAAAAAAAAAAAAAAAATGCTATATATTATATACAGTAAAATTGCAACAAAATTTGTTGTTCTCTGCATAATGTTCTGCAACGGCGACGTTTGATATATTGTGAAACAAATATTTCAGAGTGATCAGCTTTTGTATATATAGGATTTGTATCTATAGGATTGCAGTATGTGATGCTGCACCCTTTTAGGCAATATGGTATTACACACTTGTCCAATTAACTTTCACTGTTGCCGTCAAAATCGTACTCAACGCACTCGATAGACCTTTGCGACAGAGGCCTGCGATAAGAAACAACTACAAAACAAGATACATACGTACTCAATACAATACCAGATTTCGAGCAGAGTTCGCCCGTCTGACCGTACGTCCCTTGGTTGTGCATTGCAAACGCCACACAGCAGTATACACCACAGCGGTAGTTACTGCCGCAGCGCTGCCTGGGGCATCAAAATCAGTCGGTAGACGAGAGAGCGCTACCTGTATCTGTATCTGTTATACAGGTACATGTGTATATCTGTATCTATGCTGGTTGCGTAGCAGCGTGCGAGGCGTTGTACTCGTACTTGCTCATTTGCTGTGTAGCCGGCGGCGCATGCGTCAATTGGTTGAGGCGACGTCCGCGTAATTGTTGCTGCTGTTGTTGTTGTTGTTGTTGTTACTGTTACTGAATCATTGAAGAGTCGCTGCGTTTGCTTCTGACGGCGCTGTAAGCGTCTGTAAGCGGACATTGAAGTCAAGCGAGACGAAACCAGCGTGCTGCTGGAAGCGCTTTTGACTTAACCAGGTTTTGTATCTTTTGGTTTCGTTCGCTTTGATAAGTATGAAATCGTTTTATTAGCAAATTTACGTCATACATATTTTTGGAGTTTCTTTTGTTGTTGTATTGTTTTTGTAGTTTTGATAGTCAACTGGCATTATACTATATATTTTTCGTTGTTGTTGATGCTGTTGTGGGACAATGACTATGCATTGTTTTTGTTTTAATCGCATTTTTTATGCGACTCTCAATGGAAAGTTGGTGCGAAAAGAAATTTTCGAAGAAAAAAAAAATACAATAAAAATACAGAAACATACAAAAAGTGCCCACATTACAAATAAAAAAAAAAATAAGCAAATAAAATTGTTTAAAACTATATTAAGCAATTTATTGCGCAATTTATACCAACACAATTACTCTCATTTGAATGAAATAAAAATTCTCTTGTATTATTTTCAGGTTAATTTTTATTCGAGATATCTTATCATTTATATTGTTAATATAGGTCGCATCACTTGGAGTGTTACCAATTTTACACTATCAAGTAGAACATTAAGATGCACTAGCAAATAAATCAACTGAGGACATGTGACCGACCATTGACAGTTTTCTATAAAACTCTGCATCGATCCATAAGCCAATTTGAATACAAAAGTGGTATTGCCTTAACTACATATCAAGATTCGAAATTCGAAAATTCGGGTATAGTAATAAGTTTGTTCAAATGTATGTAACAGATAGAAGGAGGCGTTATAGACCCCATTATATAGGTACATATGTATATTCTTGATCAGCAAAGGGAACTGAATCGATAGTTCCATGTCCATCTGAACAGAACAAAGCGATCTTTGAGACTATAAGAGATGGAGACTTCAAGGTATGGGTATTTCGACTCTCAAATTTCCTCTTCGGATAAAATTAACGTGCTAATTTCACTATACGGGATAGCCCCATACAACATTTCACCCTATTTATGAGTATTGTATGATTATTTCTTAGTGTTTTAGCAGTTAATAAAGCTATAAATGCCAATTTTGGTATATCTTACGTCAATCCTAATAACATATCCCATATAGGTTTATATCGTACCACTATAGAATATAGTCCACATACAAATCTATGGTTCAAATACAAAGTTTGAGAGATACATCTGTCTTTTTGGCAAAGCTACTGTGTACTTTACTTTGTATATTATTGTCGAATGCTGGGGAGTGATTTGGGAAACGTAAAAATCAAAGAAGAAAAAGAAACTAACTTCAATTGAACCGAACCTCTCATACACAGAAAATTTCAAATCGTAGGCAGCTATACAGTGGATGGTGAGTTTCTATGTGGCTATACGTAAAATTGGGCGGAACATGTCTATTCAAATATATGTGAAAAGTCTGTTCAAAAAAACCCACCATGCCTAATTTCAATTTTATATTGACTTAAATAAAAAGAAAGACAAAAAAAAAAAATTTTTATAGTGGCTTCTCCAGAAAGTTGGCGGATCATGTCTATAAGAGTATGTGTGTAAATCGAACGTCCGTAACAAACCACCATTACGAATTTCAAATAGATTTTGTTTCAAATAAGAAGGTTTTTCATACAAGTGCATAAAAGTGAGCGGTGGCTATATATGGTCGACTCTAAAAAGTGGACTTTTTAATTAAAAAAGAAACTGTTTTTAGCATAAAGCTCAATACTGAGATCGATACAAATTTTTGATACCGAAAAAACGTCGTATAAAAAAAGACTGTCAAGCAACAATCAAAAATTTTCGACACGAACTGTTTTTCGTCGAGTACTCAGAGAACAAAACAGTTTACTATCGAAAATATTTTATATACTCAAAAAAGCATGTGACAACGAGTTTGACCTTTTGCATTTCCATCAGAAAAAAACCAAAGAAAAACTAATATGTGTGGACTTTTCACCTAATAAAAACCTGATTTTAGTATTTCTTGTTGGTTTGGGAACACTGTTTTTTGTTCCCAAACCATCGATGATTTTGTTCGGTAGCAAAATCATCGATCTTAGTATTGGGTTTAAACAAAAATTTTAATCTAATAATAAAAATAAAATATGTATAAATAAATGAATTAATCAATAAGAGAAACAAAAAAAAAAACTTTTTCTGGCTATATGGCCCTGACAAGCGTGGGCGATATCTGCGTATGTTCAAGGAGAATCTAATCTTCTTGAGATCTGTTCTAGTTTGTAGTCTCTAGTTCTTACAGTTCCTGAGATCTTTTGTTTCATATATCGAGACGGACGAACTAACGGATATAGCTAAATCGACTGTTTCCGATGCTGATCATGAAAATATATATTTTATGGGCGTCTATCACACCTATTTCTGCCTGTTACATGCAGTCGCACAAACTTATCATACCCTTGTCCCTTTTTGGTAGAGTGTATAAAAACGCGAAACAACATCCACACAGACTGACTGAGCTAAATCAAATAGTCTCATCGAGCTGATCAAGAATATGTTTACCATACTTTATGTGGTACACGGTGCCTCCTTTAATGCGTTACAAACTTTCAGACAAACTGATAATACCATTTGACACTATGTGTGATTGGCATAAAAATAAACTCACTGTACATAAAATTATAAGATACCTATTGTACCTAATAAAATAGGCCACATCACACAAAGCCGAAGGTCTCTGTAGCCAGTTCTTTATCTTTATCTTTACGTTAGTTTTATTTTTGTAAACTTGGTTAACTCTATGGTAAAGTAAGTTATTGAAAGCAAAGCCCTCATAATTCGTGACGGTCGTGATGATTTAAATGATGATCCAAGACATGGACGACCCGAAACATCTAATAGTGCTGAGTTAGTAGAAACAGTAAGTGAAATAATCGTTATAGATGCAAATTTCACTATGAGAATGCTGGCAGAAAAGAATTAAATTCATCTTACTGTACAATCTACAAAATATTAACTGAAGATTTGGGTAAAATTAAGATGTGTGCACGTTTTGTTCCACATCAGTTAAATGACGTTCAAAAAAGCGATCGAGTAATCGGAAACTAAGCGGCAATCTGCAGATTGAGGTCAAAAGACTAGCCAAAGCCTAAAAAAAAAAACGCGTTTTCAAAAGTCAAGACTCAAAACAGTCTTGATAACGTTCTATGATTCCAAGGGTATTGTTCACATGGAATTTGTTCCAGAAGGTCAAACTGTCAATGAAGAATATTATTTACAAATTTTACATCGTTTGTGGTCGAGAGTTCTACGTGTTAAGCCCGAATATTCCAAAGAAAATCAGCTGTTTTTATTGTATGATAATGCGCCACCTCACAAGACCAAAAAAGTCAATGAATTTTTGATGAAAAAACCGATTTGTCTCATCGACAACGCTCCGTATTCGCCTGATCTATCACCGTGCGATTATTTTCTCTTTCCTAAAATGCAATTAAAAACTAAAACTGCAATTAAAGGAGCTTTATACAATGACATTCCAGCCATACACACAGCCGTGGCACAAGTGCTAAAGAACATTCCAAAAAGCGAGTTTAAAAAGATTATATTTTGAATAAATATAAGATTTGAAACATAATACTAAGCTTGTTTTATTTTATAACTATAAAGTTCGGTTATTTTTAGATAATACCGTGTATTTTATTATTTATATGAATTTCTTTCTATGTTTTTATGGGATATGTATGTACATCTGCTTTATGGGTTTGGGTGACCCGGATAATTTCAAAATACAAGTTGCTACTAATTTCGGTAGTTTTAGCCCAGGCCTGCTCAATCTTTTCGTCAGATTTGAGTATAATTCATTTCAATTCAAGTAAATAATATCTAAATTTTGTTCGATAAAAAGTTGTAAACATTTTTTACTGTCTGGGGCTACATGCATTGACTTTAAATTCAATAAATTCAAAGGCAAATATTATAATTTTACATAATGCGATACAAAAATGCGGCTACTTTTAAACATTTTGTATGCAGTTTTTGTTGTTGTTGATATTCATGCAAAGCATTTATGTATATACATCTGTATTTATGTATTTATTAGAGAGAAATGTGTGAACTCTGTTTGCGGTTGCACAATATTCGGCGATGAGAGCTTGGGCTTAAACTGGGTCTGGTTTATGATTATATGATTGCACATCACGAGCGAATAAATAACCAACAGAGGTTATGAGGAAGATGCCATCGAGGAAGCTGCAACAGCTGAGACAGTCTATAGAGCTATATCATAAATGACAGTCAAGTGTTGACCAACAAGCGCGGAAGCGTCATAGAAATATGGAAAAGTTTTTAACTCAAATATTTGTAGAAAAACAAGTTGCATAGAGGCGGGTTGAAAGGCGACACTAGGAAGCAAGTTTAAGTTTTCTGTGTGAATCAACAATTATGATAAATATGCAAAACGAATTGCGTACAAAAGAAAAAAATTTTAAATACAAAAAAAAAAAAAAAAATTAAATAAATGGATAGGAAAAGTAACCCAAAATTGTGCGACATGAGTTTTTGTTTGATTTTGTAATGCAAACGAGCGTGCAAAGATTGAAGCTATTATTATACTCGTATATGGTAGACAGAGGCTGAGCGATGTGGTTAGATGCGGAGAAGAGATGTGGAGCCATAGGGTGTCACTTTTGCTATTTGCAATTCGTAACATGAAGACGAGCAGTGGGCAACTTGTATCACGCCCTGTTGCTGTCGTTGTTTACCCACTTTCGCCAAAAATGCCACAAACTGCATTACACCGCAACGACAAAGCGAGGGACCACAAACTGAGTCGCAGTGAACGATTCGCGGCGGAAGCAAGTTGCTATAGGGCTTGAATTGCACTGACTGCTGCTCTTCTCTATCGTTCGCTGGTAGTTGTCTGTGCAATACACTGAAACAAAATACTCATTTAGTATCATCTTATATAAAAATTAGGGTTTGCCCGTTTGTTTGTCGCTTATAGGCAGACCGATCGTTATAAAATTATTTAGAATGTGTTACTATTCATCAGAAAATGATTTCTGGCTAATGGATGAGATTATATACATACAACCCCCCCCCCCCTCACCGCAGAGAAAAATCAAATTTGTTACATCTTAACAACTTTATTATGCAAATGGATGAGATTTGGTAGATATATATCGGGAGAAATATGCTCCACTCGAAATAGCCATCCCCATATAAGAGAAAAACCAATTTCGTTATATAACAGCAACTATTTGACGCAGTTGGATGAGATTTAGTACATATATAAAGGGAACTAGCACACATATGGTACATTGGATATTGTACGGTGCCACAACCTTACCCCCCTCTGTCTATAAAAATAATCATGTTAAATTTTCAATTGATATTGACTATAATATGAAGAAAAGCAGACATAACTGAGCAGTGGGTTTGTATGTTGACTACTCCAAAAAGCGGGACACGTCCTTTGGTTTATGTATGTGAAGCGGCTTAAAAACAAAAAACAGTCATAAAATATTTCAAATTGATATTGATGTAAAGCGGCCATCCACCATAACCAATTACAAGCTGATATTGACATAAATAATGAAGTTATTCATACAAAAACATAAGGTGGGTTTGTATGGGGGCGTGGCATATCAATATGGATGCTCTACAAACTTATGACCAAAAGAAGCTTATATACGGCGTTCAGCCAGATAGCTAAAATATTATCTCCAAAATATGTGCAACAACTAACAGACAGACGGTCAGACGGATAGATAGACTGACAGATAGACGGATACGGCTAGTCGATCAGATACCTACAATCGCTGTTAGTTAATTTTAATATTGTTTTTTTAAATTTTTAATGTCAGGAAAAACACGCTGAATAAGCTCCTCTTCCGAGTCTGTGAAGTGACAGAAACCTGTGGGTAATGTAATAAATCCGGTTGAGGTGACAACTACGACTTTCCCATTTCCAATGTTTAACAACTGCTTCGAAAACACATTTGCACTTTGATCTTGTTGCAAAAACCCTCGCATGTTAGTCGTTAATTGAAGTGTCTCCTCATTTGATCGGGGAATTACTGGAAGAGTCTGTCGAAATTCGTTGGACAACAGAATCATGGCTCCGCCAAAAATGTTTTGGTTGTGTGTCGCGAAGATCTTTCAGCATTCTGTCCAGTGCTTCCAGTGACCTCTTGTGGGCCATTGTGCATTCGTACCAAACAAACAATTTGCATACCTGGAAGATCTTTGCCATTGCGCTGTTTTAGGCTATGTTGCAAGTTGGTGCTTCGTTGACTTGCATGTTTAGTGGCAATTTCAAGGCAGAATGTGCAGTTCGTCCGCCTTCTAACCAAATGGCAGCTATTCCAGATGAAGCCAATGCTAGGGCAACTTCACTTAGCGATCTGCTCCTCGAAAAAAGCAATGCAATTATTAACGTTTTTCCAGTCCCTCCGGGAACATCGAGGAAGTAAATTTCACCAGGTCCATTGTTCACAGCTTCTATCAAACAATCAAATGCAATCCTTTGTTGTTCATTCAATTTTGGAACATTTGTACGAATAAAAGTAAAATTAATATATATAGTAACAGATGACAGATATCTTTCACTAAAGTATATATAGACAGATGAGAGATACCACCAAAATAGTGATAGATATCAGATTTGTATCTAAATCGTACTAAAATCGTTATTTAGTTGATTCAGAATTTGAAATTAATTAAAGCCATTGTTCAATATGATTGTTATTAAATGAATATATTGACTTAAGGTTACCGCGTTGTAATAACGGCGTCCAGCATTCGATTGTTGCTCTAACTGCAACAATCACAACTCTACAACATACAATCCAACTCAACAATATCTTCGACGCCACCAAAGATGAAGATTAAGTCACCTAAATTCAAGGGACGCAAGGATTTAACTGTAACTAGCCTTACTAATAAACAATTTAAAGTCGACTTTAGTAATGACTTTTCCGAATAAGTTGCTGCATATTAAATTTAATAACGAGAGAAGCTGCTATTAAAATGTAGAATCGGAAAATGTACTAAATTTGACCTTTTTTTTGATTTTGATTTGATTTATTTGTCAAAAAGACATGTGAAAAGAAAACTTTGAAGAAAATGGAATAAAAACGTAAACAAATTAAGGCGTCGATCAAATTTATTTAATTTGTTTCTCTCAGTTACGGAACCGGAAGCCTTAACCGAAAATAACCGATTCACATTGAGAATCAAAACTGAAACCGGAACCGATAATTTTTAAAGTCGGAACCTTTTGCCTAAATAAAATCAAAGAACCGTACTGGAACCAAAACATTTATACCGGTATAGTATCGGTTCTCACTTTTATTTGTTTCTAAGAAAATATTTACTTATGCATAGAGTACATATGCACAAAGGAAAAGAAAAAACTGCTGATATCATATATGGTTAGAAAAATTGACAAATTTCCCAGAACTATTCGAGCTGTCAAAAGTTACTCCTACAGTTCCAGCTAAACAAGTAAGCGTTTATAGGTTAGTTTGTATTGTATAAGTAAGTTTGTATCCAGGCGGTGAGCTTATTATGAATCCGCATAGGAATCGGCTGGACACAAAAACATTTTATACAAAATCGAAAAAGTGGATTGTGGTTTTTAATGGTGGCTACCACTAAAAGTGGGAATGGCATGCTAGTTTCGATATATGTTCAGCCTAGTAACATAGGAACAACGCCTTCAGATCGTTATCTTAAAAACTGAGAGACTAGTTTTGATTCATACAGACATGACCAGACAGACAGATAGATGGACATGGCTAGTTCGATTCGTCTCGTCGAGCTGATCAAGAATATATACTTTAGGTGATCTCCGATACTTTGTTTAATGCGGTACAAACTCCGTGACAAAATTATAATACTATTCACACTATGTGAAGAGTATAACATTTTATGTATGTTTGTATATACTTACATGTTATTAATTTGATATATGGTAGTAATCATTCTCTTCTTATCAGCGAAACTAACATGTAAGAACCGAAATAAATTTGAATTGGTACTGAACCAACCAAAACAGTACCAAAACCAGAACCAAAACGGAAAAACATTTCAATTTTATTCCCTTGTTAAAAATAAATCAGTTGCTTGAAGCTATAAGTGGGGATGGGCCGGACCTGGCCGTGACCCACGAGCCTCTGCTTGAATAACACGCGTACGTGCTTCAACATCTAATTTGGGCTTCTTTTATGCGGGCTCATATGCATAAATATCAGAGGCAAGAAACGGGTCGAACGACACGAAAAGATCTGAAAGGCACGAAAAGGTCCAAAAGACACGAATAGACCCGTAAGGCACGAACAAAAGGCGCGACATATATCGCGCATATCTAATCACAGATCATCTCTAGCATCGATACATGAAATAGTTGGAAGAGAATCAGTTGGAAGGCGCCATTCCGCAGCTTGTTGACTGGTTTGCATGTCAAACTGGTAGACCCACATCTCGTCACCAGTTATAATTCGTTCTAGGAATGTGGAGTCCAAATTGTGGCAACACTAACGATCAAAATTTGTAAAATATATATTCAGTTGTTATATCGCAAAGCAATTCAGTAAAAAAATACCGAAATAGTTTGCTAGACTGCATTCAATTCGAATGCATGAAGTGTTTGCTCATGTAGACTATATGATTCTGCGTAAAGGCCGCCATAACTAAGCACAAATGTAAACAAACAACAAACCATAGCAATGCTGGCAATGTGTCCTAATATCTTTCTCGCACCGAATAAGATATGATATTCATACACGTCACGCCAATGACACAGAACTTGGAAACACTCAACGAATCGTATGTAATCGTAATTTTTGGGCACTTGAAAATCAGTTTTTAAAATTTCTGAATCTCTGAAAAAGTAGATTCCCTTTTTTAGAATCCGATTCTTTTTCTATATGATGTTCTGAATCACGTTGTTTCAATAGAATCAAAATCTGTGTGCAACCAAATTGCATAATATTCCTAAAACTTCTTTTGAGAATATTTTTGGAAGAATAAACTATATGGTCAACTAATTAACTCTGATAATTTTTGCTGCATTCATATAAAAGTTTATGATTTTCAAATGTGATTGCCAAATTTTGTTGCGCTGCACTTGGATACATCATCTTGTATGACAACTATAATACAGCGTGTTTCAAAAGAAAGTTCACATTTGATTTGGGTATGTCAATCGGTAGCCTAGCTTTTGGGAATTTAGTCGCTATGGAGCGTTTCTCGGGAGCGGACCGTGCGTTGTGTGTGCGTGAGTTTTACAAAAACAGTAATTCAGCAACTGTAGGGCAGAGAAAATTCTGCATTATTCGACATGTTCGTCATTTAAATGATGCGTCAAGCCCTCGACTCATTGGAAAATGGTTGGAGAAGTTTGAAGAGACCGGTTCAACGTTGGAAAATTCAAAATCCGGGCCCCCAAGATCTTCGAGACCGTTCGAAAACGTAGACAGTGTTACTCAGTCTGTTCGTGACAACCCTGACTTTTCGATTCGGAAGCGTGCTGTTGCTTTAAACGTGCATAGATCATCATTGTTTCGCATTTGACACAAACAGAGCAACTTCACTTGGTCTCTACCACGAGTTCATGAAATTTTTCCTGTCAAATTGATCTCCAGGAACGGTAACATAAATTGGCCTCCACGAAGTCCCGGTTTTATCCCAATGCACTTTTTCCTGTGGGGTTACGCCAAATCTTTACGGCAACAAACCGACTTCCCTTGCACAATTCAAAGAAAATATCCGTAACGAAAGGAGAATACCTGCCGAGCCGACGGTTTACGTTTGGACAATATCATTATTAAGAAATAAATTACCAAAGTGTGTATTTTAATATGAAATAAACATTATTTCATTAAACTACTTACTTTATCGAATATTAAAGCAACCAGATGCATAGATAGTAATTCTATTTAAACAGTCAGTAGATGTGTTTTCAAAATTGATGCCAATGTTCATCATACCGAACTTTAAGTCGATAGGTTAAAAATTGTAGAAGTTTTGTATGTTCTTCTATTTCATTTGTATGACTACTTCTACAATTACAGCTGCCATTTTCGCCTTACTTATGGAAAAAGTTTCACCGCTCTATCTATCATATTGTAGTTTTTTGGGATATTGAATTAAATGACGCTAGATGTGAATTTTTCTATTTGACATGCGAAACTTGAAACCTGCGCCATACTACAGCCCGCTGCAAAAAAACCTCGAGAACAAACAATGGCAGCAAACGTACATATATTAAGTGTACAGTGAACGCAGCCGAGTATTCGGCGAGCGGTCTCCAAAACAATATTTGCATCTTCTCGTTGTAGTGACGACCGCAGTGTGTACATACAACCACACCCACTCGTCCACCATCACTTTGCCGCACATAAAGGATACATGATGAATATGCACATAGCGCTACGTTTTATCGAAAATAATTCTAGAAAAGCATACAACAATTTTGAGGCACACTGACAAAAATAAACCCACATAGATACACTTCGAATTTGTGAAATTGTGTAAGCCAAATTTTATGCATGCATTCCGGCGAAATCAAATTCCATAATGTGTTCTACGAGTATAACTCAAAATATACATATGTAAAGGGCGATTCATTTAGAGGTTATATTTTTTGTTCAATTGTTTTTTTTTTTTTTTTGCACTGATCAGGCATGACTGGTGTCATTATATTTTTATTCTGTATTGTTTGAGAATTCATCATGGAAAGACTCACAGCGCAACAACGAACAGTGGTTCCGTCCATAGGCCAAAAATCAAAAAAATTAACACAAAGTATTCACACAAAATGTAAACATATTGTCTCTTAAATGTCCAATCTTCTTAATGGCAAATGGCGGATTTTTCTGGAAATCTAACGGGACTTTCTAAAAATAGAATTAAAAGCATGAACACGTATTCATTTTCAAAGCGCAGCTGAACGCTGGCCGAATAATATAAAACAAAATTGCATTTCAAATCGGTCTGGCAATTGCTTAAGTCTACAAAATTAAATTATTTGCAATGGATTTTGAAGTTAAAAGTATTTATGTTATCTCCAGAAATTAATAAAAACTAACTTGTGTTGTAATTCTTGTGAAATTAATGTTTTAGGTAACCTATTTGTTTGTTCCTTTTACTTAAAGTTTTAGTTGTGTTCCCCCAAGATTCCCCCTTAGGTTTCTTTTCCATTGTATTTATCTGTGTCTTAAGGTAATAAAAGTGTTGAAGTTTGCTGCGGAAATTTGCGGATGTGCGTGTAATCTTTAACGACTAACCCGTCGTCCTTTTTTGTCAAGGTCAAATTTGTCCAGCGAAGCCTCTGTGTCGCATTTTTATTGTGCTGTGTGTTTATTTTCGTCTTTCGTACAATTGTGTACAATTTTAAATGGTTATTTAAGTAAGATTATATAAAATAGCTCTAATTATTTTCTCATTTTTTGTTTTTAATTTTCGATTTGGTTTTGGAAGGCGAGTGGTGGAAAGTGCTCATCGTGGCCCTCCAAAACTTTATTTTGCAGAGTCTTCAGCGAGAAAAAAGCGACGGCGTATAGCTCAGCTGACCGAAATAGATGAGTCCGCTTAATGCAATGAACATCAAATGCAAAATTTATTGCCAGCAGATCCCATTGAAGTAATTTCGCTTTTAATGGAGACCGCCATGTCTAAAAACCAATATTTGCTGATAAGAAACTTTGTGAACAGCAAAATGTCAATTGGTTTATTTACAAGCCATCAAAGTATACTAAATTAAAAAAAAAAATAAGATACCCTGACAATATTTCTGTAGACGAATCTCACGCTGAAGTAGAGTTGCAAAGTTTATTAGATAATACAGCGTCGAGCATATTAGAGCTTCAAGCTACTATTGTTGTCGAAACAGTCATTCTGTTGAAAATTTAATATTAATTGGAAAATAGGGATTTGATGGAAGTACGGGTCATAGCGAATACAAGCAAAAGTTTTCCAATAATTATTTGGAGGACAGGTGATCATTTGTTATATCCTACGTACCGCTCTAATTTCAAAAACTGAATTTTGTTTATTGGTTATGGTTATAGGAGGGGTTTCAGGGTTGGGTGGGGGCGGTGTGCAACGACAAATCAAGTTCATCAAATATTTTTTTAGAGCCTTGGTGAAAATTTCAGCACTCTACTACCATTAGAAGTATTTTTGGTATATTTTGATCCATAGTGCAACGTCTCCAAATTATTCAGCTGTATTATGATAATCAGAGTATTTCGTGGACTTCAAGCAACATATGGTGTGCATCATCGATCTTACGAGCCCAATATTATCAATACCATTCGCAACTTTGGGTCTCAGTGTTCGTTATTGGATGATCGAATAGACCACATCGAACACGTAGTGAGAATATTGCAGCTGTAGCTAAGAATGTGGCTGAAGATCATGACCAATCGATTCGACGTCCTGCGCAGCATCTTGGCCACTAGTATGGAACAACTTGGCGAATTTTACGCCATGATCTTTGTTTAAAGGCTCCAATTTGTTCAATAATTGAAGCCGACAGATTTCAATTTATGCTTTAATTTCATTCATTTTCAATAAGAAAAATAGCCGCATTTGGGCTAATGAGCAACCTGAAGAGGTTCTCGAACTACCGTTACATTCACAAAGATGCACTGTTTTGTGTTTCTTATGGGCTGGTGGAATAATCGGCAAGTATTTTTCTAAAAATGATGCCGGTCAGAACATAACATTCAAATAGCGAGCGCTACCGCATCTTGATAACGGACTTTTTGGGGTAGCTCCACAAAAAACACCTTGCCGACTTTTTCTACTGAAACGTTTTTAATTGCAGTTAAACATTTATACGGTTGCTTCTAATGGACGCACGCATCACATACACATTAATGGGTGTGATCCCTTCCACTTTTACGGGTAGCTCATACTCATTTCCTATGGCGTAACGTAAATATCGATGTAGTAGGTGTGCCGGCCATTTTTATTATTACACCTAATATCATCTTTAAACGCGATATGGTAAAATAATAATTCACACTCTCTGTGAAGAGTATAAAAATTTGTTAAAATATGCTTTTATAATGTACTTGAACGAAAAAAATAATGTTTCCTAAAATTTATCAAGAGTTTTATTTTAACAAATTTTCGTAAACATGCTTGTACGTGGATGATTTTAGATCAAATAAAAACTCCTCTTGGTGAAGAAAATTTTTTATATCAATTTTGTGACGACAGATTTATAGTGTTCTTTTGTATTGTTGGGATTGATTGTATGTAATATGTACTTGAGCGTTTGTCATGTTGAGATTTATTTTTGCACCTTCTAGAAAATGCTTTCAGTTTTGTTTAGAAACAAATTCGTTCTCCTAGAAAAGAAGCTGTATTTGAAAGCATAAAAAATTAGCAACATGACAAACGCTGTGTTACATACTATCACTATCAATCCCAACAATACAAAAGAAAAATACTAAAATATTTGTACGAGTATGTAATTTGCATGCAAACAAACAATTGCCAACTTGTGAAAGATTGAATTCGTATTATTTAGAAGAGTATATTGCGAATACGTTTCAATTTATTTATTTAGGTGCACCCATCTATTAAGAAAATATGCAATGGCTTTCGGCAGGGATTATTTCGTTATAATGCGTTTGTTTTTTGTATCTGAAATTGTGTATCTGTGCGTAAATATCTCTATGGATTTGTGTGTTAGTATGTGTTTGACACAGTTACGAATATATGTGCACAAATGTATTAGTTGCACTGAAACAACACAACTGATAAACAATTGCGGAAGCGTCATTTATGTATAAAGTATTGTCAGTCAAATGTTGCTGCTGAGGCGAGAAGATGTTGTAACAAAAACCGTCAGCGGCGACGGTTGTTGCTACTGCACATAATATTATTCCATTGCTGTCATAATAAAACGTGCCACAACAACAACGACAACAACAACAACAATAATAGCCATACAGCATCAAAAGCATTTAAGGTCAATAAATAAACAAAACGTTCAATGATAGGCAGCATTAACACAGATTTTTTTACACCACACTTTTTTTAACCATTTTTATTAAAAATCTACAAAAACAAAAAAAATATTGTAGGTCAATGTGCACGTCTAATTGAAGTTTTTTTTTTTTTAACGAGGGTAAACCAACAAGTTTAAACAATCTTGTCATTTTGATTTAAGCTCCATATTGAGATCGATGAAAATGTGTGATACCGAAAAAGCTTCATAAAAAAAAAAACGCTGCCAAGCAACAATCAAAAATTTTCAGCACAAACTGTTTTTCATCGAGTATTCAGATAACAACAATGTTTGCTACCGAAAATACTTTATATACTCAAAAACAGTTGACAAAAAGTGCGACCTTTTGCATTTCTTTTCACCCAATAAATATCTGATTTTAGTGTTTCATGTTGATTTGGGAACACTACTTTTTGTTTGTTTGACATAACAGTAATAATTTATAATTTCCGAAATTATAGGTAGCAAAAATTATCATCGATCTCAGTATTGGGCTTTAACAGACAAAGACATACAGTCTGACCTAAGCTCATACTTTTAAGAAACTACAAAATCAATTTTTTTTCTTCCAATTTTTGTTTTATTAACAAAAAGAATTCAGAAAAATAATAAAACTGCAGACTTTTAATAACAACAACTAGTATTCTTACAATAACGAGAAATATTGATGTGATGCGTATAAATGCCAATTAATTGATGTACAAGGTTTCATCTAAAAGTAACCGAACTTTTCATTTTAATCATAGAACATGTAGCGTCATCTATTAAATGTTCGCAGTGTTAGAAAGGTACATTTTTCTCCTTTCGAAAGCAACTAAGTTCATGCTAATCGTTTTACAGATTACAAAATGACACACGTTTTATTAACAGCAGTTTTTGTAGTTATATCGTAAAAACAAAGAGTAAATATTAAATTTAGTTTTAAGCTCTGTAAAAATTTTGCTGAGACTTACGAATTGTTAGAAAAAAGTTTATGATTATGATTGTATGAGTCGTGCTCAAGTTTACACGTGGTTTACACGATTTAAAAACGGTCGTGATGATTTAAATGATGATCCAAGACCTGGACGACTCGAAGCATCTAATCCTGCTGAGTTAGTGGAAAAAGTAAGTGAAATAATCGCCATATCGATTCAAAATTCACTGTGAGATTGCTGGCAGAAGAATTAAATTCAATTACTGTAGAATCTAAAAAATATTATAAAAAAATCGTTCATGTAGAGCATTGCAAAGACAATATTTCAACAGCTGTAAAGATCAAGATTTCTTGGTTCGATCATAGCTGGTGAGTAAACATGGTGTTTTAAATATGATCCTGAAACTAAGTGACAATCTGCAGACTGGAAATCAAAAGACGAGCCAAAACCTAAAAAATTGCGTTTGCAGAACTTTCTATGATTAGAAGGGTATTGCTCACAAGGAATTTGTTTCAGAAGGTTAAACTGTCAGTGGAGAATATTATTTACAAGTTTTACATCGCGTTTGTTGTCGAGAGTTCTACGTGTTAAGCCTGAATATTGCAAAGGAAAGTAGCTGTTTTTATTGCATTATAATGCACCACCTCACAAGACCAAAAAAGTCAATGAAATTTTGATGATAACACTGTTTTGCCTCATCGAACACCCTCTCTCTTCCCAAAAATGAAAACTGCAATGAAAGGAACTTTGTGTGTACGATGACATTCCAGCCATACACACGGCCCTGACACAATCGCTAAAGAACTTCCCAAAAAGCGCATTTAAAAAGTCTATGCATAAATTGGTTGAGCATTCCAAACGTTGTATTGAGTTAAATGGATCGTATTTTGAATAAATATTAGCTTTGAAACATAATACCATGCTTGTTTTATTTTATAACTAAAAAGTTCGGTTATGTTTTGATCACACCGTGTATGTGAAGCGTCCGACCCCATTAGAAGCTACCACACCAATTATTAAGTTGATTTTGACTACAATAAATATGTTTTTCATACAAAAAGCAATATTTATATGGGGGGCTACAACAAAAAGTAGGCGTGGCGAGTACTCTATTAACTAAAAAGTTCGGTTGTTTTTAGATGCTCCGTCCATTTATTATGTATACTTAATCTATTCGAAAAAGCCATTAGGTTTAGTACGCTTATGACATCGCAGTAGCCCACTAGTATTTAAAAGAGAAATTGCTTCTTCATTTACATGCTGTTGCAGCCGGATTTGGTGTTTTCTTGCCCGATTTTCTTTAATGTGCTCGACACTGTCTATGCTGAGGTATCGATGTAAGTCGTTATTTCGAACATACCACGGGGCATTGACCATTGCCTTTCAAACAATATATTGAAATCCTTGACTGATTTGTATGCCCATATGCCCAAATTGGTTGCTTATACATAGCAATTTTATTCTGTATTGACAATACTGATTTACGCCTAATCAGCCATTTTAATGTTTGAAATCAAGCTCTTTGCGTTTTATTTTGATGTGTTCCTTTCAGATTAGCTTCACATCCAGATTTATGCCAAGATATTTGGCGCTATTTGAGTACGGAATTTGTATTCCATCAATATATGGTGGAAGTTTTCGTACAGGTTTGTTGGTAAAGTGCACATGTATGGATTTTGCATGTTCTAAACAATTAGTTACAACAATTTTTTCACAAACAACAAAAAATTTTAAAATGGCAATTTGTATTTCAGTCTTTCTCGCGTACAGTAAAATTGATAGACTGTTAAATTCAACAATGTGTTGGCGATGTTGTTCAACTTTTTTTTTATTGTTGGAATAACAATTTACATTGCAAATTAAGGGCGTTGTTTGTTAACTATGTAAAATTGTAAAATCAACAACGGTTTTTTCTTTCTCTGCGTTAGTAACGTAGTCTCTGAACATCCGTTTCGGAGTAAGAAAACTAATTTTGGCGTGCTAAAACAACAATAACAATAAATGCATAATCGCAATATAATACAAAATTATTCGTTGATTGCGGTCGATTGAGTCGACTGCTGGCTATAACTACTACTACTACGTAATAGTAGTATCACTGAGTTTGTAATCCATTAAAGGAAGCATCAGAGACCCCATAAATCATACATATTCTTGATCAGCTCGACGAGGCGAACCGAACTAGTCATGTCCATCTGTCTGTGTGAATCAAAACTAGTACCTCAGTTTTTAAAATATCGATCTGAAATCAAGTATGAAGATTTCCTATGTTTCTATGCTGGACATATGTATATCTCATTGGTCATTTCATGCCCACTTCTAAGGGTAGCCCTCATACGAACCCACCCACACACACTTTTCGGTTTTACTAAAAACTCTTTTGTTACTGTCAATATAAACTTGAAATTCGATATCGTGCAATTTTATGGACGGCCGCTTCACATACATATACTAATGGGCGTATCTCGCCCACTTTTAGCGGTAGCCCCACACAAACACCGCCTGTAAAATGCGATACTGTGGCTTCTAATGGATGTAGGGTTCACATTCATATTAATGGGCAATGTCCTAACTACTTTTAGAGGTAGTCCCATATAGAGCAGCCACAATTTTTCATTTTTTGAGCTAACCAATTAAAAATGGAATGAATGCTTCAAATAACAAAGGGAAATTTTATTTTTCAAAAAAAAAAAAAACAGGCCGATGTCGACGGTTTTACTCTATTTCGGGCCCTAAAAATCAAACTGTATTATTATTTTTTTTGAATTGTCATCTTGGTGTTATAGAAAAACTAACTTCTACGTTATTTTTTTTTTTTTTTTTTGAAAAGTATCTTTGTCAATGTTCCAAAATTTAACTTTTGCAAACTCACCCCTATTTCGCCAGTGATCGGCATATAATATACGAAGCTTGCACAGAAAGGTAGTTCGGGTTAAGCATAGTAGTTTTTGCAAACACCGAACTATGATAAAAGATACCAATAAAAAATCCTCATAGAAATGTGGCTAGTGGACCACTGGTTCTAAAGATTGCACCTTCTATTTATATAGAATGTGTATAGAAGAGCGCACATAAAAAACTACTGGCCTTTAGAACCCACTGATTGATTTTTTCATAAATCTAAAGCTTTGCACATTATATTTGATATAGGTATTTTTTATATAGCTCCATTAGTAACCTCCGGTGTAAATAGCAAAACTGTTTCTATTATCAGCCCCACAAAATATTCAAATTTGGAGCACATCGGCCACTATAACATATAAATAGATCAGAGATACAGGGTTATTATTACTATTACAATTAGTTTCAATTAGTTCAGTTTGTGTGATGTGTGTTTGCAATATATATTCGATTGAACATTTTGTGTAAAGGGTATTAAACTTTATTTCCTCAGAAATTGACCTCGTTTCTTTAATTTGATTGCAAACTTTATATATAAATATATTTTTGACAAAAGTCGGTCAACAATTGCTGTTTTTATAGAATTCGTGAAAGTATCGCTGCAGCGTCTGAACAGCATTTTTCTGTGGTAAAACCTTCTTACTTGCTTTGAAGAATAATATTATCGTTCGTAATTCTTCTCCTCCTAAGCGACCGATTGACAGATTTTATATTATTTTATTAAATTACTTAGAAAAACCGAAAAGTGTGTGTGGGTGGGTTCGTATGGGGCTACCCCTAAAAGAGGGCTTGACATGACCAATATATATATATATATATATATATATATATATATATATATATATATAAATGATTTCGTGTCGATTAGTGATACTCGTAGCATCACTTGAGGACCGATTTAACTATTTTTCGTGTTACAAATGTTCGTTATAGTTCGAAGAAAGTTTTTAGGAAAAGGGAGTTGGAAAGTTATCCAGGAAGTTGAAAAATTCGTGAAAAACTGAACTTGCTCTTTTCTATGGGATTTTCGTATGAACTCAAGACCATAACACACGATTCGAACGATGGATATGCGTAAGGTTTTTTTCACACTTTTCTAAAAATGCGCGCCTGTACAGCAATTTTAGGCATTTGAGAAACTTACGCAAATTGAGTAGGATTATCTTTCAAAATTCGTGAGTTTGTTACCAGTGCTGCCACTACATTTGTGTACATGTCATTTGCACTAGATGGCAACTAATGTTTTTATTCAATCAGTTGATGTTTTATTCAGATGTTTGTTCTATAAAATAATACATATTTGTTAGCTGTCGCACATACATAGGGTTATAAATTAATAGAAATGGAAAGCAAACACGGTATGTGGAAGGACGAGGAGGTGGTGGAAATGATCCATATTATAAAAGAAAACGATGTGTTAAGACAACTAGATGGCAAAACAAAGCGAAATAACGCTGTATATAAGAACATTGCAGAGAATTAAAAAAAAAAAAATGTTTTTTGTTAAATCAAGCGAACAAATAAAAATAAAGTTTCGTGCTTTAAAAAAATCTTACTTCGAAACTAAAAGAAACAATGCGTCAAGTCGAGCAGAACGCAAAAGCTGTTTGCATTTTGACGAATTACATGAACTGTTCGGCACGCGGCCGTCTTTAACTATGGCTACGTTTGGAGTAGACACTTGTGAATCCGACTTGACATCTGAAATGGAAGCGGATACAGAAGTAGATGCAGAAGTGATAGAAGTAATGGAGGAAAGCTCTCCCACCTTTCAGAAACAACGTCAGTCAAGTAAGTGGGAATACACCAAGAATTCATATTGTTTATTTTGATCATTTACATTGTGTGTTTAATCAAACATGTATGTTGTGTTCTGGCAGAAAACACAACGCACCAAATGTTGGCAGCAATGACTGCTGACTTCAAAAGTGGCATGGAAAAGCTTATTGAACAAAATAATGCATTCCTCGAAGAGCAAAAAAATGTAGTTAATAACATGAAGGAGGTATTGGCAGAAGATCGAGCTCAAAGCGAAAAGCTTATGAGAGAAATTTTTCAAATGAATAAGCGTGATCAGAGAGTTCGAACTCGCGAATTGGAGAAAACTGCAAGTTTTGTATGCATAAACCAAGTATTAGTAGCAACTTCAAGCAAGGGCACCAGAAGAAATAAGTTCCACTGGAAAATTAGACGGTGCCACGCCTTCTATATCAGAGAAAAAGCAAATTCGTCATATGGCTATGTAGATGGGCGAGAGTTGGTACATATGTAAAGGGCACTGGGAACATTTATAACCATTTGAAATTTGGGCGGTGCCAAGCCTCCCCCTGTGTAAGAGAAAAACAAAAGGGGTGTAGCTGCCTGTACGTGGGTACGCTAGGTATTGTCCCTTTACCTGTTCGTCGTTTTATGGAAGTGAGCACGTTCAACGTTGTGGTGGGCCAAGCTAGTTACATATAAAATAGATGAATCTTTAATGGGAAACTAAAGTAAGAGAATTAAATTCTTCATAAACAAATTTTAAACTTAAGAAAGAGAGAAATAAATTCTTTTACAAAAATAAAGATCCATATATTTACACACTATAGGTCGCCAATAACAATTACAATAAAGAAAATCTTTACAGATGCCCTCGTAAAATTAAATTTTTTTTTTTCTGGTTTCATACAATATATCGAATATATGTAGATGAGAAGTCGAATGTCAACAAAGAAATAATATTACACAAAGTTTTTGTTAAATTATCTTGAAGATCTGCGACTTTTATACAACTCCTATTGAAATGCTAAATGCAACTAAAAAAGATAAAGGGTTATGACGATGTAGCATGAATGAAATTGGTTTCACAGTGAATGGAAATAAATCATTGTGGTAACTTAGCATGCGCAGCAGGCGCAGCGTTTTGTTGCATTTACGCTCGTGCAACAATAACAATGACAACGTTAACAATATATAGATGAATGTACATAGATAGTATACATACACACATACATAAATAAGTGACAAATAGCTGTCAACATATTATATAACTTGAATTGTTATCGTCATTGAAGATTATGTTGAAGAGATAATGATGAAGATATTAATGTGGATGACGAAGTTGAAATTTTAAACTTCATACAAATCACGTACAAATTGAACAACAACAACAACAACAACAACAACAACAACAACAACAACAACAAATATTTTGACGACATAAACGTCAAGAGACGATAACCTACTTGGCACTCACTAAACTTCTAATAACAAATTTTGAATGAAAGAATTGTATTTCCCATTTGTATTGTTGTGGTTGTTTGTATCATGTATACTGTTTTCTATATTAAGAGGGTTTTTCAAACAATACATTTTATATTAATTTCATTTGTCAAACTTAAAGCTTCATCTAAAGCACATCTCGCATTTGATTTGTTATAGTTATAAAGTGACCATAAATAGAAGAAAGCCAGATCTCACAAGTATATTAAATACCTGATGCAGCCACTTGAACTGGTTTGAACAACATTTTTCTCCGCAGATCGGTCCGTGGGAAAACACTAGAGACTAGCCAAGTTCATATCATCCTGCATCTCTAGCTGAATTCAATATAGTAATTCAGGGCAGGGACAGAAACAGTGGAGGAGCTCTGGCATTCATTGTACGGTGAATATCAGATCTTTTATTTTATTTATTTTTTTTTTTGAGACACATTGTCTGGTTGTAAACATTGAGATCGAGCTTGTCAACTTATATCTATCACCAGCTGTGACCTGGGTATCGTTCAATCTCGAGCAACGTGTTACAAGGGGATCATCGATTTATTTTTGGTGATTTCAATGCACACCAAGAGGTATAGTACTCGGTTCTGGTTTTGGTTCTGTGCAACTGAGTACAGCTACTGCTAGCTCTACAGCTTTAACTATCGTCAGCGACTCGCCTGTTCCATACACTGTATGGTCAATTGATATAGAGTTACGTTCTTCGGAAATTCCTGTTGTAGTTGACATCAATCGTCCGGAAGACTTCACTGAGTGGTACCAACGAATGTTTGTCAATCATAGGGTGTTTTGTATACTTTGAATTGAAGTAAAATACTGAGATTACGTAATTTAAAACTGAATATTGGCTTTATTAAAAAATAATATTATGTCGCACTGTTTAAGCCATAATGAGCGAGATAGTTTAGAATGGAAAAGAGCTGCTGCTGAGTTGAAAATGTTGCTGTATGTGGTACGCAGAGAATTCTTCGCAATGGAGACCCCAACAAGAACTATGGGATTAACTTGTGGAAAGCGACACGTTGCGTAAAAACGCAACATTTGAGACACGTGATTATCAAGGATACCAATAACTCCTGGTGCCTAACGGATAAGGAGAAAGCTGCCGAACGAATTTTTCTTGCTAAAATGTTACCTGCTTTGGACCTCCAAAGCGGCATTTCCGAACATCAATTTAGCTTTAGGCATCACCATGGTATCCCAGAACAAGTTTACCGACTTTTCCAATATATTCTTAAGGCCTATGATAATAAGCAATATAGCTCTACTGTATTTCATGGTATACATCAAGCCTTTGATAGAGTTTGAATGGAAGGCCTTCTCTTCAAAATAAAATCAATATTGCCAACATCGAAGTTCCTTCTTTTAAGGTCGTACTTGCTTAACCGTGCCTTTCCAGTTGAAGTGAAAGATGTGCGCTCAGGGATCCGCCTCATTAGAGCTGGTGTACCACAACGCAGTGTGCTTTGTCTTGTACTTTATACTTTGTATACTGCTGATAAGCCAATTCCTGCAAATGAGAACATGTTTATGGCTACATATGCTGATTATTGCAAACTCTAACTGTCTTGCTATGCTATTCTTGCAAAATCTAACTGTCCAACCGAAGCTTCCACTGACACACAAAACCACCTTGAAGATTTTCAACGTTGGGCCAACCGCTCAATAGTGAAACGTCTAATCACTGCACTTTTACATTGAGAAAAGGGAACTGCCTGCCAAGCCAGAATTCAGTCTAAATAGAAAACCTCTAAAATGTGGTTTAAAAAAACCGGACTTCATAGCATCTAATTAATAACCAGCCCACTCCTTTAATCTCCGACCTATAGTCCGATTAACAGAATGTTAAAACTTATGTTTAAATGACAGTTTAGGTTTAAGTTTTATATAATCTGTGCTATAATTTACTGGCTTAGTAAAGAGACAAAAAATATTTAATTTAATATTTAATTAAAACACATTAAATTTAATTTAGATTTTTCTGTTAACAATAATTCTAACTAGACTAGGTACATAAACGAACATAGCTCCTTGTAGATGTATTTCCTCTTATTAACTCAATCATCGCTAGAATCAGACGACCCACTTTCTTGTTGGGCATTATTGTAAGAATGTTTTGCAAGTTGACGACGCGTCAAAGGGCGTTTATTGCCGGCATTACTCCTTCCAGATGCAATTTTTTTGGATATTTCCTGAAACGCCGCAAGCGGTATCAGGTCCTTAACGGGAACGTGTCTCTTAAGTGCAATGCTGATTGTTTCTTTGGGTTTTTTTATACGCTTCGGTGGGGTGGGCTCCACAGTCTTACGTAACTGCAGTTTTTTTTGGGACACTGTTGCCAAAATTTGGTTTACTTTTTCCAAACTTACAGTACTTGGTCTTAGTGGCGGCCTCCAATCTTAAACGAGCCGCCGAACTGAATGTTGAACTGGTCGAGGTCGGATTCATATTGCTGCTTGAGGGTGTGGTCCTTGGAGCTTTTCTGTTTGGTACACGACGTGCCGCCACATTCGGAAGCGAGAGCTTGTCAGAGACGTGCTTATTGCAAGGTTTAGTACTTGACGAAGGTCCACACATTGCCTCGATCCAATCCCATGACTTAAAGAACTCCGAAGCAGTGGGAGCATTGGCTAATTCGGAATAGAGGCCCAAAGTGCGAAAGCCATTATTAATATAACGTAAGAATCCGGTACTAGCAAGTTTCTCAACTACGCTTGATATTTGAAATTCCAGGTCACCGGAAGCGAAAGGTCTGTGGAGAGAAAAAAAAATAGCATAATTACTTACTTAAACTGCACAAAAAAAAACCGCTGCGATTTTACTGCTTGCTCAGCATCTCGACAAGTTCGGGTATATCGACTCCATCACGGTATTTTGGATCATCCTGGTGTTCTTCCACCATATCGAGAACGAAGTTGGATAGTTTCACGTGGTATGAGATGTGATTATTGTTCATGATAAATAAAATGATAAAAACTGCAAAATTGATGTTGAATTTCGAAAGAAAATATATAAATATATATAATATATAAAATATATCTTTTTCTTTATGAATTATTTTGTTGTAATAATATTGTAATAATATTAAGAAAATTATGTAAAATGATAGGCTTACTATGATAGAACTTTTTGCTTGATTCGGTTTCTATAAGATTTAAATTTTGTTTTCTCTCAACTATGCACAGTGGTTGCGTCCATAGGCCAAAAATCGATCACAAAATATTTGGACACAATGTAAGCTAATTGTCTCTTAAATGTCCAAACTTCTTGATGGCGAACCAGTTTTGTCTGGAAATCTAACGGGACTTTCTAAAAATAGAATACAAAGCGTGAACACGTTTCATTTTCGCAACGCAGCTGCGCTTGGTTAGTTTTTTTCAAAACAAAATTGTATTTCAAAGTGGTCAAACGTGCCCCTGATTAAATTAGTTAAAATGAATTTTGAAGTTGAAGGTATTTACTTTAATAAATACTTATTGTGAAATAAATTTGATCAATTAAATCTTTTTTGCGTCGATTTAACATTTTTTGTGTATTTTGTGAACGTCTATTCTATGTTTACTTAAAGTTTTAGTTGTGTTACCCTACGATGAACCCATTGTGAGTGTTATCACTGTATTTGACAATGTTTATTTTTTTGCTTATATATTTTTAATCTGTGGTGCACAGAGATTGGAACCAACATAGTAATATTGAAAAAATTTATTGAAGTTGTACAAGGGAACATCGAAAACAAGGGCTACAATCCCGAGTTGAGCGAACTATCAAAACGTGTTGGGTACATCTGTAAAAGAATTGGAACTTTTTGGGAAAATTACAAACGCAAAAAACATCAGTTGTTCAATATCAATCCGATTGGCTGGATGAAAAGGAAACAATTTTATTAAGCTGTGCTGTGATTTATTAATTATTGCTATTTTAAAAAAGCTGCGACCAAAGTTTAACTTTGATATCTCTGCTGTAAGTAGTTCTCGCTGCCGATTCCATACAAGATGGACCACTAGGGTTCATTCCGAATCGGTATGTTATATGACAGCTATATGATATAGTGGTCCGATCCGAAATGAAATTTGGTCAGCACACGTAGAGCTTTCTAAGACTGACATATACCAAATTTGGTTAAATTCGGATAAAAAACAATAAAAAATCGGGGATACTAAGAGTTCATTCCGAATCGGTAGGTTATATGACAGATATATGATATAGTGGTCAGCACACGTAGAGGCTCCTAAGACTGACATTTACCAAATTTGGTTAAGTTCGGATAAAAAACAATAAAGTTTTGGTGTACTAAAAGTTCATTCCGAATTGGTCGGGTATATGGGAGCTATATAATATAGTGGTCCGATTTTGACGATTTTGAAATATTGTCATCTAACTTTAGATAGAAGCCTATGACAAAAGTTTCATTTCGATAGCTACACTGTAAGTATTTTTGGCCGCTGATTCCATACAAGACCGACCACTGTGCAATGCCGCTCATTGACAATAGGTTTTAGCGACAAGAAATTGGAAACTCGAATATTGTTTCATATACAAGTGGCGGCCTCTTGTGTGAAATGCTCATTATTAATTCAAGGTCCCATTGCATATACAAATGGGGTTTGTCCCGCCCACTTTTTGAGGTACTCCTATACAAACCTACAGATCACTTTTATGCATTTATATGAAAAACGTATCGCCCACTTTTTGGGGTTGTTTTTTTTTTTAAACCATCCACCAACCCTCTCCTCGTGAGACTGGTATTAGAGCTTTGGTTCAACCGAAGCTAACGTTTTTTATTATTTTTTTATTTTTATTTGTGGTAAAGTGTCATCGGCAAAGTGGTTGACAATGTTCCAGACTTTAAATTTTGCCAACATACCTATCCCCAAAATTCAGCTATTAATTGTTTTTGGGACAAACATCTTTTCGCCCATATGTCGCCTGAAGTCGGCGATGCTTATACAAAAACGTGGTTCGTGTTAAGCTAAGTAGTTTTTGCAAATAATATTTGCACAGCGTGTAATAATAATGTAAACAATTGGTCCAAAGTATTGCGCGTGAAAATGGATTTTGGAATCCCAAATTACCCAAATTAAATAATAAGAACACAATCAGAGGATGTGATGGTTTATAAAGTAACTCAAAGCACGACAGGAATTACTAGATTTTTTTCGAAGCAAAAGATTTTAAGACATTGCCTATTTTAAAAAATGCCCTGACTTAATGCAGTTTTTGAATATTGAATTCAAACCAGAGCCAAGGCGGTTGTTAATTGGCTCTACAAAAAACAAAAAAATAAATAAATAAAAAAAAAAGTGAAAGCTGTAAACTCTGTAAACTGAAAATACCCTAAATTATATATCAATTGGCATAAGCACCAATGCAAAGGAAACATGTTTCAAAATGAATTCAAGTTAAATGGAGAAGGCGAACCCATTGAATGCATGAACAAGTTATTTCCGAGAAGTTATTTGCGAATGACGAATAAGAACTGAAAACTAATATTGTTTTTATAAAATCATATGTATACGTATTTGTTAAAATCTTTATTTTCATAAACAAATTTTAAAATTTTTGAATGATTTCCATCGGAGTATGTCTTTTATTTTCTTTGGCACAGAGATGAGACTGCCTGATCAGGAATATATATACTTTATGGGGTCTACGTTGGCTCATTTAATGCGTTACAAATTTTCAGACAAATTGTTAATACCATTTCATCTTATGTGCGAATGGTATAAAAATTAAATTTATCTTGGACATTTTTATTTAAACTGCTATGCTAAATTTTGTAAAGCAGCTTAGATTAAGTCTCATTGTGCTTTTTGCGTTTATGTTGTCCGTATATATGTAGATAAGCGGTGTTTATCTGTACCTTTGTATTTATGAATTTGTTTGTGTTTGTGGGTGCACTTGAATGAACATTATGTGCAATTTGAAGAAGTTATTTTGGTAGATGAGTTCCTGACATCCGAAGAAAAAAATGTAACAATAAACTGAAAGATTCAATAGTAAAATGAAGTGACAAGCTCAGCGACAGTTGGCACAGCCGTTGCCTTGATTACATTGCATCATGATAGATGCAAGTAGATGTTGCAATAGAATTTTTGCAACCGTTGCTGTCGCTGCAGGTGATGCTACTATTTTTGGTTCCATTTTACGAGAAAGTGTTAAGCTCGCCCAGCTCAAGAAAATGTAGATGGATGGATTGCGTGTATGGTTCCGTTTGTTCCATTGAATAACTCAAGTACGTGACAGCTATGTCACATGCAATGATGATATGCGATTGAACGAGGAGATGTGTAGCTAGAACGTTAAACCAAGTTCAGCATTCCGTCCCGTAGTCCTTCCACGCCACCCTTTATTTTTAATACGCGCCGTTTGAATTTCGTTAAATTTTAATTTAGAGAAATTCATATTTTTAGTCGTTTACGAGTATAAAAGTATCTGGCAGTGAATAAAATTTTAATCTCTGTATTTTCTGTTCAAAGATACATATGTATCTATATACAATAGTATACATATATGCGTGCGTGTGTGCGTGTGTGAATGTGTATTTATGCGCGTGGATGTGTATGAAAATCAAATATCGCTCCCTAAAGGGAAGTAATAATAATTTAGAAAATATATTTTGCAGTAGTGCTGTCCTATTGTCATAATTGCCTCTGCTCGAATACGACGACTTCGTCCTATCGCCATTACGAGTATGTTTTTACGACATAACGACAAAAACTGCTGTTAATAAAACGTGTGTCATTTTGTAATCTGTCAAAAGATTAGCATGAATTTATCTGCTTTCGAAATAAGAAAAATGTACCTTTCAAACACTGCCAACATTTAATAGATGGCGCTATGTGTTCTATGAGTTTAATTAAAAGTTCGGTTATTTTTAGATCACATCTAGTACGTAGATCTTCGACTGTAAAGGAACCAAAATTCAGATCACACATTCACTGTTAGATATTTCGTACCCATCATTTCTCCTCTCCAATGGAAGTGAGCACAGTGAGCCGATTCATCGTGTCATTCAGCAAAATCTTAAAGCCTTTTAGAATATGCAGCCCAGTTATGCTGTCTTTTTGGAGGATCAGCAGACCTTTGATAACGTCTGGCTGGAAGACCTCCCCTATGGATCTAGTTATACTTGTATATGGGATTTTATATTCAATACAAGGTTTTAAAATTTGAATAGTTTAGATTGAACTACTTTCGATACATCACGTGTGAAGAGTATTTAAAGTGATATATTTGAAAAGTATATAAAAAATTTTTTGTTGGCACTTTTTAGGACAGCGATTTTTGCTTTAGTTGCTCTATAGTTTTTAGTTGTATCAGTTTAAATCCAACTATCCAACTCGTGCACAATTATGTGTGGCTGCATCTCTGTGCTTTGTATTTATGTTTGTTATGGTGCTACAAATATACATAAATGTGTAGATATTTTCATAATACATATTTGCCTTTCTAATGATTTTATTTCATATTTTCAACGTAATAACTCAAAAATAAATTGTTGTTCTAGTAAAATATATTCAAATCGCATGCAACACTTTCCGTGAAAAAGCAATCGAATAAAATTGAAAATGCATAATAAAATATTTTATGTGCTAGTCGTAACTACAGTCATAATAACAAACATAACAATAAGGCCAACAATATCAATATAAGTAACGAGTGCAAAATTTGCAATGCTCAAGGTTAAAAATGTTATATCTATATAAAATATATATGTATACACATTGTTCGAGCCGCTTCTTAGAGCGTTTTTAGGGTTTAATTTTATGAATTTATTTAAATTGAATTGTATGAATTATTTACTATGTTTTAAGTTAAATAAATTTGAATTGTTTGAATTGTAACTGCCTTTTCTATTAGCCCCCTGTACTTTTCTTGCAACGTCTTACAAGACTGTTACTTTCCTTAATTCTCCTATTTCAATTTCCAGCGTTAGATCGCCCTATTTCCTTACACTTCTCTTCTATTAAAACACTCTCTTTCCAAATCTACCAATAAACGGATGCACTTGTCTCTCTCGTTGTAGTGTCTGCAATACGAGTATACATAATTTATATACATACATAAGTATTTTCGCATATAATTGAAAACCGTTTTATAAAGTTTTTAAAGTGAACCCCAAAAAGTGTTATTTTTTTCGGGTGTGTTAAATACAACGCGCGCGCAGCTTTTTATTTCAGCTTGGCGCTTATTTAACTGGCACGGCTAGCAGCAACTCCGGCGTAGCATTTGCTGTACTACCGGCTTCCATGTAAGTTCTCAGCCTCCATTTTATACCCACACTAATCAATCTCAGCCGCAGCATATACATATATATCAACTACATCTACCTGACTATATAGATATATATACATATATACATTCATATATTTATATCCACAATTTCGCTGTGCAACCTAAATCACCTAATCCGCTCCAACTATATTTTTTGAACTTTACCCCTCATGGTAAGCCGAATATACATAAAAATGAAATTTTGTATACACACATAAAGTATTTCTGTTTCCTTCACACCACAATATATGTAAATGGATTTTATTTATGATCAAAAAAACTTTAAGTTGAAATTTGTTTAACAGCAATCATTCATAAAATGCTGGATCGAATGATTTTGTCTGTGAAAATCACAAAGGAAAACAATACTTGTTACTCGAATTGTACATTTTTATATCAAATTAATCTTGTACGGGTATAGCATACAGCTTACGTGCAATTCAATGGGTCTAGCAATTAAATAATTACGCAGATAAGAGATTTCGTTTTTAGAACAAGTAAGTTATTAACATTTCTTATAAATTAATCCATTAATATAAGCTAACAATGAATTTTTGATGAAACCAGATTTGTCTCATCGACTACCATCCGTAATCGCCTGATCTAGCACCGTGTGATTAGTTTCTCTTCCCAAAAATGAAAACTGCAATGAAAGAAGCTTTTTACCATGACATTCGAGCCATAAACACAGCCGTGGCACAAGTGCTAAAGAACATCCCAAAAAGCGAGTTTAAAAAGCGTATGGATTAATTGGTTGAGCATTCCAAACGTTGTATTGAGTTAAATGGATCGTATTTTGAATAAATATTAGCTTCGAAACATAATACAATGATTATTTCATTTTATAACTAAAAAGTTCGGTTATTTATAAATCACACCGTGTATGTAAGACACAGTTTACTTTAACACGTTATTTTCTTTGAGACGAAAGCGTTTTTATAGTAAAAATATTTTCTTAAATCTATGCATATAGCACAATCAATAGCACAGGGACGCAAACATTTCTTTCTCAAATCTGGTGGTCTGGCCCTGTTTACTATATATTTTTATGGTCGCTGAATGCGAATCGAATTTAATCCCATTTCATCAGGAATTTGAAATAACCAAAAAAAAGTATTTACACCCACACAAAAATAGAAAACAATGCTGACTTTTTTTTTGTGTGGCTGCATTAATATCCAAAACACTTAACACAGCCAAAAAAAAAAAAAACAAATTTTTTCTGACTCTGTGGTCAAACCATGTTTATACAACTCACACATAGTGTGAAATGGTATTATCAGTTTGTCTGAAAGTTTGTGACGCACTAAAGGAGACATCGTAGTCCCCATAAAGTGTCAGCTCATCAAGATGTGTCGATGTAGCTATGTCCGTCGGTCAGTCTGATAGTTGCTGCGCATTTTTCTATACTAATTTTTTAAATATCCCACTTATTTTGGTCCCATGTTTATGGAGTGTCACTTTTACTAGTAGCTCTCATACAAACCCATCGTCCATTTTGAATTTTTGTATGTAAAACTTCTTTCGTTCAGTCAATATTAGCTTGAATATCGATGTGAGGGCTTTTTATGGACGGCCGCTTCACACATAATATACAAATGAGCATGTCCTGTCCACTTTTCGACGTATCCCCCATACAAACACATCGCCCACTTTTCTGCTTTTGTATGAAAAACTTCTTCAGTTAAGTCAATATAAGCTTGAAATTATATATGGTGGCTTTTTGTGTTCGTTTCACATACATATATTAATGGGCCACCCACATTTATGTTTACACCCTACCCAGAGCTAAAGTAACACATTTCGAACAATTTTTAAATCAGTATAATTCACTGTACTCTACTAAAAAAAAAGAGACCTATTAATTTATGAAAATTAAGTGGAAAAAAATTGCAAGAACAATGTGGCCGATGTGGACATATGGGCATTACCAGAGAGAAGTACTGATACTTTAATCGGAAAATTATACATTATCATAAAAATTGTTTGATACGGCATTAATAAAAAAAAAAATTAAAAAAAAAATATTTATAACTTCTCGCATGGCTGATCATGAATATATGTACTTTATGGGTTCATTGTGATGAAATTATAATACTATTCACACTCTATGTGAAGAGTATACAAATTTTAAAGTCAATCATGTTTGCACGTTTTAGCACAATTCCATAAAAGAATGTTTTTTACACGGATGATCCAAGGAGGCTAATGTTTTTTGAGTTTTAGATTCGTCTTGATTGCGAGTGTGCTACAGTATACCCTGTAGCACACTCGCAATCAAGACGAATCTAATATTATTCTTTTATTATTTTTATTGTACTTAACATGATTGCCATTTTTAAACAAGGTCTGCCAATACAGAAAAAGTGAAGAGAAGAAAAGAAAAGAGAAGGTAAAACGGCTTGATAGATTTTGACATATGAGGTCTCGATAGATTCATCTTGATTGTGTGTATAATATTAATATATAGAGTCACTCCCGCAATCGAGATGAAACTAATGATAACTCAAAGTTCCGTCAAAATCGTTCAAGCCGTTTAGTCTACGGAGCGTGCTAAAAAATATACAGGCATACATATTTCTATTTATTGCGTAGAAACTTCGTTTCTGTCGAGAGTCCTCTAATGTTACATAATCGTATCTGTTATTTCTCAATAAAAAAAGTATGATCTAAATACTGAATATTTGTTGAAAATGAAATTGAAAATATCTGAACTATACCATAATTAGCTATCTATGTATAAGATATGTTACGTGTATATTGTTTTATATAAGTTTCGGCGACTAAAATCGATATCAAAGGAGTAGCTGACAAGTCTGGTTTGAGACTGTGTTGAGTACGAAAGGGGCAGATCAAAATGGCGACCCAAGGTACCTAACGAACTCGGTAGAGATTAACGAGATGTTAAAATAGTAGAAAAATTGGTAACGCATGCACGGGAGTTGTATACCAACTAACATCTCACCCCTTCAGTAGACTAAAACTCCAGTATCATTATCCTCGTACGAAGTATCGTTATCCTTGTACCGCATGAAAATGTATAAATTATTGTTATTTCTATTCTCTTTATTATCGGTGGTCGTTCCAATGTCTCAGGTAAGATTGAGTCATGGCTGGATTAATGGCCGATTAAGAATGAGCTAGCTGAACTGTGGCAAATATATATATATATATATATATATATATATATATATATATATATATATATATATATATATATATATATATATATATATATATATATATATATATATATATATATATATATATATATATATATATATATATATATATATATATATATATATATATACGAGGGCTGTTATTTATATTTCGGGAACTGGCAACACTAATGTCAAAAGCTAAAATCTGGCAACACCATAATAAAGTTTGACATTTTTTGGCATAAACGTACTCACAAAATGTTCATGTACAATTGCTATTTGTTTTGTTTACAGTGAGTTAAGAAAAGCAATTTGGCAAAAAAAATGGAAATTTCAAGAGAAGGTTTTCGTTGGATTATTTTTCACAACTTTCGACGTGGATTATCTCAACAAGAATGTGTCAATGAACTCAGTTCTTTGTATGGCGATAAAGCACCATCAAAAACTACAGTACATCGCTGGTATAGTGAATTCAATCGCGGTCGTAGTTCGATCGCCGACGATTTCCGTGAAGGTCGTCCAAAATCGGTTGTTGTGCCCAAAAAACATCGATGCAGTGCGTGAACTGATGATGCAAGATAGAGGCATCATTGCACATTAGTTCCACTTCAATACATTCGATTTTGCATAAATACTTAGCTGTAAACAAAATTTGCTCTCGTTGGATACCCCATAGTTTATCAATCGCTCAAAAAAAGGCTCGCGTCGATTGGAGTAAGGAAATGATTAAAAAGTTCGACCGCTTGGTGCTTTAAAAGACCTGACAGGTGACGAATCATGGATATATGCGTATGAGCCGAAAACAAAACAGCAATCGACCGTGTGGGTATTCCAAGACGAGCCAAATCCAACCAAAGTTGTTCGTGGAAGAAGCACAGCAAAGCAAATGATCGCCTGTTTCTTCGGCCGAATGGGTCATGTCGCCACTGTTCCGCTTGAGCAACGTAGGACGGTCAATTCTGAGTGGTACACGACCATTTGTTTGCCGGAAGTCTTCGGAGAAATTCGTAAAACCAACCGCCAAAGACGAATCATTCTCCACATCTCGTCAAACAAGTGCATTTTTGAGCAGTCAAAACATCGAATTATTGACTCATCCTCCGTACAGTCCTGATTTGGCACCCAATGACTTCTTCTTGTTCCCGAGTATCAAAGGTAAACTGCGTGGTCAACGATTTACGAGCGAAAGAAGCAGTTGAAGCGTTCAAAAACCATGTTTTCGAGTTGTCTCAAGAGGAATGGAAAAACTGCTATGACAAATGGTTTGAACGAATGCAAAAGTGTATTGATCATTAAGGGGTTAAAATTTTGAAAAACAATAACGCCATTTTCAGTTAAAAATGTTTGTTATTTTTTGCTATTCCCCAAATATAAATAGTACCCCTCCTAATAGGTAACATACTTTTATTTACTTAATGGAGTAAATAGCGCTCACATTTTAACATTTTTGGCATTCGTTTAGAACAATTTGTTAAAAAATTCAAAAAATATTTATTTTTCTTGATTTAATACATTGTAAAAGATTTTTTTCAAAACAACAATTTTTGTACTGCAATATATAATTTATTAACTCCGAAGTTGGAACAATTAAAAGGCAACTCATCCGATACTATTTCCTCGAACACATTCTCCATCGTTATATATATATATATATATATATATATATATATATATATATATATATATATATATATATATATATATATATATATATATTTACAATATAATCGGGATCTCGGCTAAACAAACATTTAAAGTTCAGTAACCTAAAGCTTTAAAGTCACATTTACACACAGTATTATTGTTTTATAAAATAAATGCTACAAACAAAACCACCTTAAGCGTAAAAATTGTTGTCAAATAGTTGCTTTTTGTGTGTATGAAAACATTATTGCAGAATATATAATTGAAAAGATTTTTTCTGTGTAGGTCAAATATTTAAACATCGAAAATAAATGTAAATATGAAAATGTTTTCACATCACATGGCAAAAAAGTACATTTACAAATAAATAAAACAACACAAAAAAGCAACAAGACTAACAAAGTGAAACACCTCAATTGGACAACAAGGACAGAAGACAAATGCTATTGACACTGGCAACAATAAATTAAATCCCTTGCCCTTGTCAATTTTTATCGAAGACAACTAACTATACGAGTATTGCACCGTGCAACAAATTGAGTATAAGAGCAATTTAAATGAAATTTGTATAACATTGCATATACGACGACTATATAAAAAAAGAAAACAAGAAAAAACGTTAACTTCGGTGATACCGAAGCTTTGATACCATTCACATGAAGTTTCAAGCTGAAAACTTAGCAGATGTAAACAAAAAAACAACATATATATTTTTAAAATCTAACAACCTTAACGTGGGATATAAGTTTGTTTTAGCCTACCCCTAAAAGTGAGCGTGACACCCCCTGGATAATAATGCGAAGCGTCCGTCCATATGAATCCACAATATCAAATGTCAAGTTTATTTTGCCTGAAATGATAAAGTTTTTCATGAAATATCTCAAAAGGGGTTAAAGGGGTATGGGGGCTGTCCCAAAAAATTGAGAAATCACTTTTATTTTTCTATATGTTAGACGTTCCTTCCATAGAAGCCACTATATAAAATTTTAAGTTGATGTTTAGTGTAATAAAAAAGTTTTAATACAAAATTTCAAAATTGGGTGAAAAGTTTCTGTGGGGGCTCCCCTAGAAGTGGGCGTCACAAGAAGCTGTCATGTCAAATTTCAAATTGACTGCAATAAAAATGTTTGCCTTACAAAAAGGCAAAAGTGGAAGGTGGTTTGTATGGGGACTACCCCAAAATTTGGGAGAATCACACTCATTGATATATATGTGAAGATTCCATTCATAACAAATCACCACGCCCAATTTCAAGGTAAATGTTCATAAATGTTCATACAAAAATTCGAAAGTAGGGTGGTTGTTCGTATGGGGGCTGCCCTAAAAAGTGGGCGTGGCATGTCAATTGTGATTGTATATTAAACTGCAATAAAATGAAGTCTATGCGCCGACTTACAACCGGATATATTAAAAATTAGTGCCCGAAAAATGCGCAACAACATTCAGACAGACGGACATATCTAGATCTACTCATTGTGATACCATGTGATCTCTCCTACTCCTTATGAAGTTCCTACGTGAACCAACCTGTCTGCACCAGAAAAGTCGACACATGCTTGATCTCTATTACAGAAACATCTAAGAAGAAGCTCCCGAGTAGAGCTAGTCTCTTCAATGGCAAATGCTTCTTCCTCGTCGGCATTCCAACAAATTCTACAGAAGTCCTGGCATTAACGCCTAGCCTAGTGGCGTATCTTCCTATAAGGCAGTGACCCGTAAACGCTCCCACCAGAACAGAGATATGTGGTGAGTTTAGATGTTTTTCGAATATTTAAATTAACCCATCTATTGTTTCCTAAACGGTTCGATCTTAATGTGATCCGCAGCTTACAGGATGTCAGAGGTATCTCTACTGTGGCCTTCCAGGGAAGGCTGTCGGCAGTGATACCAACTCTGGCCAGCTTATCCGCTACACATTTTCCCTCTATATTCCAATGTCCAGGCGTCCAGATGATGTGGATTGGTGTAGTGCTCGGCCATCTCATAAAGAGAAGCGCGGCACATGGTAGTGGCCCTTGTAATACTGCAAAGTCAAGCATTTTGAAGGGCTGTCTAATCTTCTGGTTAGGTAGAAACAAAATTAAATATTATGCGATTAACTTGAATAAAATGTGAACGTTCGCTTATGTGTTTTTTATCTGCGACTTGATAGTTTAAAAATGTTATAAAAAAAGAATGGGATGCATTTCTTCAAGATTTTAATGGCGTACGAAAGCTAATAAGACATCATTAAAATTGCTACCTTTGGTGGACTTCATTTTGTTGACCCAATTTTTCTATATCCACACCAAAACAGTATTTTTACGGAGTTATTTTTAAGTAAACAAGCAGTTATTTTTAAGTAAGTAAGTAATTAAGCAACTTAAATATCTTTTGTGGACTCTCTTCCGCCCACATCCAACAATTTTGCTTGCTTACGAAGTAGAGTATTGCACAAAGACGTTCGTTGGTAATCGTTTACAAGCAACACTATTCTTCAGTTGTCACCGATTACACATTTGTAGCATCTTGAATTCATTGGAATAGCTAAATTTTCTTTTATTTGTACATTTCTACATTTTCAATCTCAATTTTACCAAAATACCCCAAAAATATGGGAAACTTAAAATTTTTGTTTGCATCTTTTGAGATGCTGAGCTAGTTTCCAACAAATCCCATGTAAAAATAAGAGACAAGTTCCCGGCATCAGGCGTCTAAAATGCCAAAGATACTATAAATGACTTGGCACATTAAAGTAGACATCGTAGACGCCATAAAGTATATATATTTTTGATCTGCTCGACGAGACGAGTCCATCTAGCAACGTCTGGATGTTGCGCATTTTTGTGGATCAATTTTTATACTCCGCCCTGGAGATCAAGGGTATACTAAGTTTGTGCAAATGCATATAACAGGCAGAAGGAGGCGTGGCATACCCCATAAAGTCTATATAGTTTTGATCAGCATCGAAAGCTGAGTAGATCTAGCCATGTCCGTTCATCGTACGTTTGAACAGCGCGATCTCGGACACTATAAAAAAGAGAACATTCAATCTTGGATTTTTAGATACATGTGGTTCACGCGCTGCCCACAACGCCGATAATAGTGCTATTTATACTTAAAATTCACGGCTTTTCAAAGGTAAACTAGTCGAAAAATATTTGTTTTTTGTTTTTGGTTTATAAACACAAAAATAAACTGGTTTTTGCTTTAATTAAAAAAAAAATTGTTTTGTAATTTTTTTAATAAAAAAAACTTTTTTTATATACAAAAATTTTCGTTTTTTTTAAGCCTAATACTGAGATCGATGAAAATTTTTTATACCGAAAAAACTTCATATAAAAAAACAATGAATAATTTTCGGCTCGAACTGTTTTTCATCGAGTACTCAGACAACAAAAAATGTTTGCTACCGAAAATACTTAATATACTCAAAAAACAGTTGACAAAAAGAGTGAGTTTTTTTTCCGTCAAAAAAAAAACCAAATAAAAATCAATATGTGTGGACTTTTCACCTAAATAATATCTGTTTTTAGTAGTTAGTGTTGATTTGGGAACATTTTTTTTTTTTTTTTTTTTGTGAAAAATTTCAATTTCGGTAGCAAAAATTTGCTTCGATCTCAGTATTGGGATGTATGTTTAAAAAATAAAAATTAATTATTTGACTAAGGAATGCGGCAGTATATTTCGAAGTCAAACAAACACACATTGCTCAACATTTGACTGGACTGATAGCTGGTATCTCTCAGAAAAAAAAGAAAAAAACTTGTTTAAAAACTACATTCGACGTCATATCGGGTACTTCTGGAACTACCTTCGTACTTTACTTGGATATAAGTAATATTTATGGAAATTTTATCTAAGAAGATTTTATAAGCAGTGAACCACGGTGCAAGAAACTTTTTTCCAAGTTTTTATTGTGGAATGTCTTTATTGTTGCAACTGATTGACTTTCTCAAGAAGCTGAAGCATATATTTTAGTTGTGAGTTGTTGTTTTATGAGTAGATGAAAACTATCATAAAATGTAGATCAATAAACTATATAAGTATCTACATACATATGTATTTGTATCTACAAAGCTGCATTTACATATTCCGTAAGCATATTAAATTTATCAGAATTTGACTTCAGAATTATTTAGCTACAAAATTAAATTAAAATACTTGAAAATTCCAATTCAAACTTTGGTAAGCACAACATTTATTTTAATTTACAAATTTGTTACCCAAACACACAAAATGTAATCCTAACAGGCTTATTCGTACAAATTGGTTCGAAGAGGCATACATACTTCAGATATTCGATAATCTGTGTTCAGAATACAATACAATAAAAACTATAAAGAATCTTTTTAGGTATGTAGCCCTTTGGTAACTGTTAGCGTAAGAACTGGCAATTTTGTTCCAAGAAAGGACTGTGAATACATTTACTAGTAGCTTAAAGTCATGCATGGAGAGAAAGATGGTGCTGAGTTTAAGGCTCTGATTGTTGCTTGCCTAACAACAGAATTTAATGCACTCAGTGTAGAAATCCGCAGCAAATACTAGTTGCTCTTTGTGGATGCATTTGTTTCTCAATTTTGTTCGTTGACGAACCCATTCGGAGGAAAATGCGTCTCATCGGTGAAGATGATTTGTTTCGAAAAATCGGGTTTCAGAAATGGCGCCAAATTTGGATCGTGCACTCTTGTTGGATTTGGTTGACTTACAATTGATTGAACGTTGTTTATGGACTCGAAAACTATACGACCAATTTTAATGAAATTTGTATGAAATGTGTGAAAATGGACACTAATATTTTGAAAATACAATATAAAAATGGTACTGGGAGAAACAAGTTCCACTGGAAACTTTGTTGTACTCAAATAGTTTAATAGGTTTTTAAATAAACGTAATTACTTTAGACACATTTTGTCAGTTTATAGCCAGTCAGCCAAAACAAAGTTGGTACTCTGTACTAAAAAATTCAAGAATCTCGCTATCATTCCACCAGCGTTGAAATGAATTCCTCTTTCCCTTAGCTGTAGTGCCAAATTCTTGGGATTAGTGTTTGATATGTAGTTATATTGAACCTTAGAACGAGCGAGAAAAGCCACTGCTGCTCTCGAAGCTTGTCTCCAAGAACATTACACCGGCTCTTCATTGATATGTCAAACTCATAGAGTCGTAGTATGGTGTCCTGACCATTAATAAAAAAAAGTACTTAAGCCTATCGCACAACTCCAATAGACATCATTCCGCTAGAATTGATGGGAAAGCAATAGGCAACAGCAGCAGCTTTAACTACTGGATAGAACAAGCGTTATTCCACGGTCTAAGAAATACTTACAAGAATACCATTCATACTTGCAGGAAATTACTACAACATTCTCATAGAAAACAAAATCACTGCCTTCAAGGGAAGCTTGGATCTACTGCTCTCCGGGACCCCTTAATGAAATCAGTATTTTACTGTCTCAAAACTATTATAATTAGACAGGTCGGCGATGGAATTTAATCTATGTAATTAGACCTAAATATGTCCTTACTTACTTAGCAATAAACGAGACAGTTATGTGTTTTAAGGATCGATTGTAAACAGCTACCGCAAATATCGTAACGAGATGGCTAAGTAGTTTTATGAAGCTGGCGATTCTTTCCATTAAAAATTGTGTTAGTATTACAATGGCCACGTGGAAGCTCCTTATCCGCGAACCATTTGCATGTGAAGCGAACTCAAGATGGCAATTTGGAAATTTGTGTCCAACACGCGGCCCATATGGCCTGCGTGGCAAGTTAAACTTACCGAGGAACTATGTAGTCTCAGCAGGAGATTATGTCGTCACTGGACATTGGCTGACCTGTACGCATGCCAGCATATTGGATATACCACATAATGATTTTTGCAGGAGCTGCTGGGATGACGACGAGGAGGGAACGTTCCACCATTTTCCACTGATTGTGTAAGGACACAGTAGGAGAAAACTTAAATTCTTAGGTATTATTTTATTTCTTTCTTATTTTGCCAAGAATAGTACGAGACGAGACGACAATAACAAAAAAAAAAAAAAAAAATTTGGGGGTGACAGAAATCTCTTTCGCATCAAAATCTCGAAATTTCATTAAGACCCTGATTACAATTCTGTTTAATTATATACATTTTTAAAAGACCTGCAAACAGCAAATTACCGTATATACAAGTAATGAAAATTCAACCTTTGCGACGAATCCGACGAACACCTTTCGAAGATGCAAAATGACAGATGCTAATGATACTCTAGAAATGCTTTTGATGGCAACACGACAATTTAGTTTTAGAAATTTCGACGTTCATACAGACGATCAAACGGGCAGATGTATATTTCTACTTCGACTAGAATTGTGATGCTAGTCAAGAATACCTCAGCATACACTTTATGGGATCTCTACCGTAATTTGTCACTTTTACATACCTCAGACTAAGGGAATCTTCAGCTTGGTACGGTAGTTCCTTTGGGCACTCGAGGATTCTACTACTACAAGGAAACATACCACTAAAGAGTATGACGTCATAATACCCACAAGACTACAATGGGCCAACCTTCCTCACTGTAGAGAAAACGCTATCAATATCTTTACAGACGGGTCTAAGCTTGATGGTAGGGTAGGAGGAGGTGTATTTTCACCGGATCTGGGGATTAGAGAATCCTTAAGACTGCCCGATCATTGTAGCGTCTTTCATGAGGAGATGCTAGCCATTCAGGAAGCTCACATCTCCTAAGATCATACTCAAATACTCAAGAACATGTGTTTATCTTCTCGGACAGTCAGGCTGCCCTGAAAGCGCTGAACTCTTTCAGCTCCAACACTAAAACCACAACAGAGTGCCGGAAATCGCTTAACGAGATTGCAGAGCACTATGTTATACATCTCATCTGGGTGCCTGGCTCACAAAAAGATAGAGGGAAATGATGAAGCGGATAAATTAGCAAGAGAGGGTACCACTGCTGATATCCTTCCGGGTAAGGTCACAGTAGGTATACCCATAGCTACATGTAAACTACAGATCTCAACAGAGATGCTCGGTGTAGCAACCAATATATGGTGCAACCTTGGCACTTGTAGAATCTCTAGACTCACCTGGCCAAAATATAATCTTAAAAGAACAATAACACTTCTTCAGTACAAGAGAGATAAGGTAGCCCTTAAGATTATAATATTTATTCTTGTCAGTTTTTATTAACTAACTAGGGGGCTCCGACCCCTGCACGCTTCGCTCTCAGAAATGAAAAATAAGTAATAAAGCTTAGTAAAAAAAAAAAGTAAAGGTTAATTTGAACCCGATTGTTCCAATGTATATGATATAGTGACCCGATTTTGACAAAAAATGTAAAATATAGTAAAACATCCACATTCTGTAAGTTTGGTTGAGATAGCTCTAAAACTAACAAAGTTTTTCATACGAAGCACTTTTCTCAATGTGTGAACGTTGACCCCGAATTTTACCCCCTTGCAATTCGATTTTCGCAAAACGCCGTCTTATTGCAGGATACAACTGTCTCGTTGTCAATGTTGTGTGAAAATTTCAGCCTCCTAGGTCTTATGGTTTGGGCTGTGCAATGATCAGTGAGTCAGTCAGTAAGTCAGTGAATGCGGACAAAGAATTTTATATATGTATATAGATGACATTCATAAAAGCTTTCAATAAGAATCAATGTGAAATTTTCAAGTCCAATACCCACATTAATAAGTACATACATTTACATATGTGTATTTTTATTTATATACCTACATACATACCTATATTGTATATACATAGATACAAAGTCTTTAGTACAAAATGAACAACGAAAAGAACAAAAGCATTAATAATAATCCAATCAAAATCAGTGTAAACAAAGATGAAACACCAACGTATAGAAAGCAAATACACACACAGTACTCGTTCATTTACTTATGTATATATTTACTAATAAACTGTATATTCATTACATATATGTACATTGTATACTCATATATGTATGTATATGACAAACTCAAATGCAATAAACAACTTGACAAGTCTGACAATTTTGACAATTTAGACAGGATATACATGTTAAATGCCTCAAATTATGACAAGCTATACAAGAGAAACAAATATAAAAAGGATAAAGGACATCAAAACTGTAAACGTTTACCCCTGTGGAACCGATACAAAGCTGTAATACATTATGTCAGAGATGGGCGCTACCAGAGTGTAAAAGTATGTGTGCGCTGTGCTTGTTTGTGTGTATTGCTAAAACAAAGCGACGTGAATCTACTTCATTAAAAGCACTGATTTCAATTTTAATTTCTCTTGAGCTAATTTCGGCAAGCAGCAATTCATGGCCGTGTGAGTACCCGAAGAGTACTATTTTGCGAAAGCGGACGCCCGAATTTTTCTGAGTGCGGTTGCAGCACGAGAAATATATTATACGCGCAATAATAATTACCGATTTGAGCATTATACGAGGGCTGCTATTTATATTTCGGGAACTGGCAACACTAATGTCAAAAACTAAAATCTGGCAACACCATAATAACGTTTGACATTTTTTGGCATAAACGTACTAATAAAGTTTTGATGTACAATTGCTATTTGTTTTGTTTACAGTGAGTTAAGAAAAGCAATTTGGCCAAAAAATGGAAATTTCAAGGGAAGGTTTTCGTTGGATTATTTTTCACAACTTTCGACGTGGATTATGTCAATGAACCCAGTTCTTTGTATGGCGATAAAGCACCATCGAAAACTACAGTATATCGCTGGTATAGTGAATTCAATCGTGGTCGTAGTTGGGTCGCCGGCGAATTCCGACGAATTCGAAGGTCGTTCAAAATCGGTTGTTGTGGCCAAAAAATATCGATGCAGTGCGTGAAATGATAATGCAAGATCGTCATGTGACATATCATGAGATATGAGATATCGGGATCTATCACCCCAAACATATTATATACGTATACCTTGTACCCATAGGGTAAATAGGTACATATATAAAGTTTGTGCAAATGCATATAACAGACAGAAATAGGCGTGGCAGACCCCATAAAGTATATATGTATATATGCTTGTTCAGCATCGAGACCATCAACCATCAGCATCAACCAACTTTAAGGGATAGCCCCCAGACAAACCTGGCCCACATTTTTCAGTTTTTGAATGAAATTTTTGCTGATCTGTTATTAATTACTTTAGAAACCCAAATTTGGTGTATCATACGTAAATCCTAATAAAATATACTGTATAAGTCCTTAATTTTTAAGTTCTTCTATGAAATTTTTCTGTTTTTATTCTTAATTAAGCAAGAAATGTCAAATATGGCATATCTTACGATAATCCTTACAAAATATTCCTTAAAGGCCCATATTGGATCACTTTAAGGTAGCCCCATGAAAACCTGCCAATATTTTTAATTTTTTGTATGAAGATTTTTTTTGTGTTTATTTTTAATTAGACATCGTAGACCCCATAAATAAAGAATATATATTCGACGAGATGAGTCGATCTTGCTATGTCCGTCTGTTTCCATTTCCATTTTTAATACACATATGCAGCTGAAATCCGGCATTCAGTCTTAGTTTAATTACAATCAAATAGAGTATCTAGTATATTGATATGCCACGCGCATTTTTTAGTGTAGCCACCATAAAAACCCCCGCCCAGTTTTGACATTTTGTAAGGAAAACTTTTTTATTGCAGTGTATGTCAACTTTAAAATGAGCATGGTGACTTCTTATGGATAGATGCTTCACAATGGCAGCTCCCCCGACTTTTGGGGTAGCTCCATACAAACCACCCGACCGCTTTTCAGTTTTTGTAAAAATAACTTCATTATTTAGTTCAATATCAGCTTGACATTTTAAATAATGGCTTCTTTTGGACTGCCGCTTAATCCGCCCACTTTTGAGGTAGCCCCGATGCAAACTCTTTTCACACTTTTGTGCTATTTTATGCCAAACTACTTTACTTAAGCCAATATCAGGTTGAAATTCGAAATGGTGTTCGCTTCTCGCACATATACTAATGTTGCTAAAATTTTTATGCTATAAAGTAGTTTTTTTTCTAGGATATCAATTTATTTCTCTACTTAAGCATATTCTAGAAAATTCACCACTACATATCAACATGACGAAAGCTTTTACAATCGATTACAACTATATACATACATGAAAAATATAAATATATCGTCACAAAATTGATAACAGAAGTTTTGTGAGTTGCAAGTAGGATTTCGTCACTTGGTTCTTACCTTGCCAAGAGGTGTTTTAATTTGATATATATTCACAGCATAACGCTGGGGACGATGGTAAGAAACAACCAGGTGAATAATTACTGTTGTGCGTCAGTATACGTAAACACTGGAATGAAAAGAAACCTTTTTTTATGGTACGTTTGTATAAGAAACACATTAGAAGCAAATAACGCATCGAAACTACATTTTTATTTACAGGCAACAATAGTGAGAGCAGAAAATACTTAATATTAGCTGGCCCCCTCAACAACGTATGCGGCTCTTCAACAAAATTACGAACGAACAAAGGGCAGTGGGGGATCCAGTGGGCGGAATCTGGGGAACGTCCCCTCCACCAACAGCACTTTTGATCAGTACAAAAATATTTCTTTTTTTTCGCTTCATTTTCATAAATAGCATAGCACAACCCAACAAAAATTATGACAAAACAAAAAAAAACCTATTATGCGTCGTAAGTTATGGTCTTGAGTTCAAAAAAAATTCCGATAAAAACGATCACTTACAGTTTTTCGAGAAACTGATGCAATCGGGTTACTGAAAATGATTCCGCTTTTGACGTTATTCACACTGCAGAAAAGTATGTTTGTGTATGAAAAAAAAAACTGCAGAGATGTGTGGAAATAACTGAGGCGGGGCAGGGTAAAATCGACAGAAAAACTTCTTATACAATTTGTATAATTTTTTAGTTTGTGTAAGAAATACTTTTTTACGTTAATCTCGATAAAACATACCTTATGTATTAAAGTCGATTTAAATTTACATATAGTTCAAATAGAGACATAAAGAACAAACGGCGAGTTAGCAAGGCGTTCTCGGAGATTGAGAAACAGTCACGTCTCTTGGGCCTAGCGGTAAGCGAGGACAAGACGAAGTACTTGGTGTCCACTCGCAGACCATCAGCGCGTCTTGGACGGTCTGTGAGTATGGAGAATTTCAACTTTGTCTATCTGGGAACAGAGATGACCAGACACAACAACGTTAGTCTGGAGATCAGACGAAGAATCACGCTCAGCAAGCAAATTAGAATAGAGCTCTCTCTCTCTCGAAGTACGAATACAAAAAAAAATGTAAGACACTGGAAATCCTCATCCTGCTGTATGGCGCAAAATCAAGGACCCTGACAACATCGGATACAGCGTCTTTGGGAGCGCTTTAGACAAAGATAATTCGTAGTGATGAAGTCGACATAGTCTAGCGCATAAAATTCCAGAGGCTGCTCTAGGCTGCCCATCTTATCCGGATTAACCTAGCACTGAAGAATTACGACGGAAACGACAACGTCAGAGAACACGACCAAGCTTACATTGGAAGGGCCATATGTTTGATGGCCTCACCGAGCTTAGTAGTGCCAACGACTGGAATCAGCTTCTGGTGTTTGGTGCGCTTTCCTACGCGCGGCTTTGACCGATGGTTGTAGTGCTATATAAGTAAGTAAACAAATAATAGTAATGGACAAGGCTAGATCTACTTGTATTACTGTGCTGGTCTTAAATACATAACATTCTTTTTACTATATCATTTACTTATAATATTCATCCGAAAAGCTCAACAGTACAATACGCAAAAGTAAATCAGCCCAACATAAAATTAAAGAAAACTAAAAGCTTAAAATAAAATACAAAGCGAAAAGAAAATTTTATTTTCAACTTGGGAGAAATTTATTTCTTAATCAGTTCTGATTCGTGTCGGAATCTTCATTCGTTCCGTTTCTCTTTCTGACGATGTGTGTGTCTCTTTCAAAGTAAATATTTGCGCATTTGGCATATTTGCCTCAATTTGCGGCTGCTGCAATAGGATTTTTAGTATGTACACACTCATACATAGATACATCTGTATATAAGTATGCAACTTTTCCTTGTAGATTTAATATATCATAGTATGCATGTATTCGTATAATATTTAATTTATTTATTCGGAATCTGTGTTAAATTTTTTACAATTAATCACTGTCGAAATTATCAATTGAAACAAACATAATTCATACACAAACACAAATGAATTTCAGGCAGTTCAAATTGAAGAAAAAGTAAATAAAAAAAAAATGAGAAAAATTTAATAAATCAATATGTAGAAGAAAAAGAAAAAACTTGACATTTGCGGCACGAGTTTTCGCTTATAACACAAATTAAACGTGAGCGCAGTGAGAAGAATTTTACCTACTAGATACACCCACACGGTTGAACAGTACACAACTTTGTAGAAATTTGCGTTTCGAGTTTGACACTTGTCATGAAATTCACTTTACAAATCGATTTCTTTATGCACTCCAGATTTTATGTGAAAAATTAGTATCACTTTATTGAAAGTTTTGTAACGAGAACTCTAAATTCAATGCAATTAATTCATCATCGTGTTGAAAATATTACGGATCTCGTAAATAGGTATAAAATCGGAATTCATTATTTTACTGGATTTGATTTTAGTTGTAAACCATGACAAAAAATTTGGAGAATTGGTATTTTTTTACAGATTTGTCTTTATTAAAGTTGTAGAAAATGAATCTGAAGCAACTCAATCGCCAAGATATCTTCACCCATAAATGCATTCAGATCGAATGAATAAATCCGCGTTGTTTTAAATCCACATTTATTGCTCTTTCTCGTTCATTCCGAGAACAATACCGATGTGATTTTTCATACAAGCTAAGCACTGGATGTAAGAAATTTTTTTAATTTATCGAATACAAAAACGTCTAAGAATTGCATGCGATGCACCGTTAGCAACCGCCACGTTGAGATGGGAAGTGTGGTTTTCAAGCAATAAAAAAATTGGAGACACTTTCATTCGATTTATTTTGTGTGCAAAGAAGCAAACGGCCTTCTTCTCAATTATCACTACTTTTACGGCTGCCACTACCCATCAATATTTACGGCACATGTTCTGTCCGTAAACGTATGATGCGACACTTGGATAAGGTCAACGACTATCAGAGAAGGTGTAATTAAAATCTTCCCACATCAGACATTTGCAAAATGGCACCATCACCACCGACACACTGAATGGTCATCAAAAATGTCTTTACCGCGTGGAGAGCCAATTGTTCACTAACTAACTTTTGGATTTGGCTGCACAACGGAACCCCACAGAGGAATTTAAGGTGGATATTTGGTGTAAATAAAATTTGTTTATATAATACAAAAACCCAATATATGTGATATATATGTGAAGCGTTCATCCGTAAGATCCCACCATACAAATGTTTAAGTTGATATTGGCTGCAGTAAAAAACTTATTTATACACAAGCCTACTTTCAACTGGATATCTTCAAGCTTGTTGCCCAAAAAGTGCAGACAGACAGACGGACATAACTAAATCGACTAGTCGAACTGATGAAGAATATAAATGCGTTACAAACTTTCAAGCTAACTAATAATACCATTTCACACTATGTATGAATGCTATAAAAATAACAGTATTTGGAACATTTCTACCATTACCGTGGTAGAAATTTGAACAACTTTCCACAAGTTACAACATTCCATTCTCCCCTATATGTTTTATTATAATATTGGGCGATAAACTTGTGGTGGGCGATAAACTTGTGACCAAAATAAGCTTCAATTTATTCATTCAGCCTAAGAAATCTAAGAATATCTAAGAAATTAGTACAAAAACGCCTTGACGAGTTGATCAGGAGTGTATAAAGTTTATGATTTACCATTTCGCCCTATGTGTGAATTGTATAAAAAACAGTAAGTCGATTTGAATGAATGTTTTTCGCAGTATAAGTTTTATATTATGAAAATTAAAAACCGGGCGGTTCATTTCCATCATCTGAATCACCTTTGCCTTACTCATATCTCATTTTGCATCGACATTGATAAATTTGAATCTCAAAGTTTTAAAGTTTGATATTAAAGTTTTATATTTTTAATAAACGCAGTATTTTGTGGAAAAGCGGTATGCAGTTTTGGAGTCTTAAAAGCGATACAATATTGTATATACGAGCAGTATGTATGTCGTATTTCACCCATTTGCGTCAAATAGTTCAACCCGAGTACCCACTATGCCAATTTACCTGCCAGGAGCTTCGGAGTGTTCATTTTAAATCCATTTAACTGGCTTTTTATGAACAAATGATTTTTATTTTACATCGAAACAGTGTTATTTTAAATTAAATAAATAAAATTGTGTAATAATAAACACTGCCAATTTTTAAATGCATGTGTAGAGTATTAATGCTTCGGTTTCAACAAAGTTAATGTTTTCTCTTGTTTTAGTTTAGAAAGGTACGTGAAGCATTTTTAAAGACAAATAAATTTGATTTTGAAGAGCACTTGTATGCCACAAACTTTGCATACTCATTCCCTTCCCTGTTGTGAGTTTACCCGCAGCTTTCTCCAACTGCCCAGTAACATCAAAAACAGCAAAACAGAACTAGTAAATAAATACATTAAATAATAGACTCAAAATGTTCAATGGTAACAAGTTCGAGAACTGAAACACAAGCTGATAATTCTGGCGACTTCAAAACTCATAAAATATAAATATTATTATTGTCCTGATGCAACCTTGTAAATTTGATGTTAAAATTAATTAAATTCAAACTAAGCATTTTTGGATTTTTCCTTTTTTGTACTTTTTATTCTTCTTTCAATTCTTTCAATTTTGTAATTTTTTCACAATTTATTACTCAGCACATTCCATAATTTCTAATTATTGCTTTCCAACCATTAAGCGAGCATTCATCAACAGTCACGAAATACTTTCAAGCCCACAAATTCGTTTGAGAAGAACTTGTACAAGTATTATGTCGTCAGTATACGTTTAAGGCTTAGATTGGTTGACAATTAATCTTTCTGGTATACCTCATTCGATTGAGACCAGCTTATAGGGCTATCGACAGTGCGCAGCGTTCCAACTAAAGCAGTAATTTATGTAAAGGTACGTGGGTCGTTAGGCCCAAAACTCTTGGCACGAGTTTCCTTGCGGGAAATATTATTTATTTTTGCGTTTATCAACAATTCACAAAAATGTTCACTTTATGCATTATTTCGTTTTTAGTAATCAGCTTTTTTAATATGGATATAAAGTTATGCGATGCTCCGTCATGCCGACACATTTCGTAGAACCCATCAAAAATATCTGTAGAACAGAGCAGTCCAAAAGAAGATCAAACCAAAGTCTGAAATTTGATTTGTGATTGCGCTTAGCAATAATAGAGTCATAACACAGGTCAACACAGTTGTGGGAAAGCTGAGGGTCATTTACGAAGTAATTTGCTGCGCAGAATCCGAATCCGGGGTCAGAATTGGCACATCACGTCAGGATTTTGAGATATTTGAGGTTAAGTACCCGAATAACGTCGAAGGTATATATTTCGTAACTTCGAATAGCCATAACTTTGCGAAAATTTATCTCTTGAGCTCTTAAATTAAAGGGTAAGAGTGGTACTATATGACGTAACTGGAGAGACAGACCACAAACATTTTTTGCACACTGTACATAACCTCAAAAGTAGGAAAAAACGCAGTTTTTTCGGGTACATAACCTCAAATATCTCAAATACCAAATCCTGACGTGGTGGACCAATTCTGACCCCGGATTCGGATTGTACGCAGCAAATTACTTCGAAAATGAAACTCAGCTTTCCAACAACTGACATGATCCCAATATTTGTAGACCTGTGTAATTTGTACAGTGTGCCAAGTTACAACAACAAACCAACGTGACTAATTCAAATTTATGTTTCTCATAAGGCGTGAACGGAAAACTCATATACAAGTAAGAGTATGTGTAAAATCCAGGTGTTCGGCCATTACGGGATATGCGACTATACTGAGATTACATAATTTCCAACTGAAAATTGAATTTAGTAGAAAGATAATTTTATGCCATTTGAGTTTAATTATAATTTGGAGCAAGTAAGCGCCGCGGCTGACTAGGATATGACGCTTTCTGAGACCCAAATTTTCGACTTACAATCTTTTTATTTAAAGTATACGTGCTGCGAAAACGATCTATGTTTAATCGAGTTAGTCGCTCCTATGAATGATTATGTCGACCGTAAAATGAACGTATCACACGGTAACGTTCCCGAACTGAGCTATGGCTTTCGAAATAAGTTTCCACTATTGCAACCGTTGTTGTAGCAATAGTCCATTCATGATAAAATGGCCATAACCAAACTGAACACAAACTACAGTAGATTTACCAGATCTGACCAATTTATGAAAGTTTAATCACTGTCGGAAAATGGATCCTCTAAAAACACTCTATATTAAAAGGCAACCCGATTTTCTGTGAGGGCTGCTATGCTTAGAGCATACAACAGATTTGACAAAAAAAATGTACCATTTGAAAGGTATTCATTGGCAGGTATGCACAATCCATATTTTATCAAAATCGGTTGAATATTTTGGGCGTAAAGGCAACGAAACAAAGACACATAAGCTTTATACGATAGAATGCGAGCCAGCAGTCAAACGTTGAGAAGGCTCTATGGGGAGATTCCGAGTATTAATTTATATGCGCTTCACTATTATTTTGGTGACTGTCTCTCTGTTGTTGTTGTGATTATCGTGCATTGAAATATCAATAATAAACGCAAAAATATACATTATTCCTAGATTGCGGTCGATTGAGTCGATTGCTGGCATATTCTACATATAAATTCTACATATAAATATAGGTTTTCAAGCTATTCATTCCAATTATATTATGTCTTTAGAGTATCTAATAATTATAATAACAATACTACATGATTTCGTCTCTAAATCAGGGCCGCCCAGCAAAGAGTACATCGGTGTGTTGTGTCACTGTATGCGATGTGCTGTATCCTGGCGCTGTGTACGGCTGGTCTCGTTACGTTTTTGTTGTAATTTTAATGTTTCTCAGCTCGTATTGTTGTGTCTGCATATTGATCTTGGCTACGCGCGTGCTATGGGTGACAGGCCCTGTACCAAAGGTCCAAATTTCAAAAATTGTTTTATAAATGAGATGTCACCTTTTTAGATTTTGATACGGTAGTTTATTTAGTGACACGCCGATTGAGTTAAAAGCAGCAAGAAGCTTTCTTAACTCTGTAACTGCATAAACTGCTTGCAAATTTAGCATGCGCTTTATGTGAAAAGATGACTAAGGCCTTTGCGTACAAAATATTTAACTGATTTTGAAATAATATAGAAATATTAACAACCAAATAAAATAAATAAAAATAAAAGTTCCTATTTTTGCATCTCTATCTTAATTTTTGGATCTTGGATGCTTTAATTGCTTTGAAGTTTGTTCGCTCGCTGCTTTTTTTAATTTTGTTTGAAGTGTTTTCTTTTTTTCATAAAATATTTGTAGTTTTTATACTTTTTATACACAAATGGGTAAATATGCGTGAAAAGGGTTTACATCAAATGAATAATAATAATGGTTACATAATGCAAGCCCACAGCGATCGAAATCGGTGGGAAGTCTGACATTACCATAGTATTAGTAAGGATATAGTTATCAGCAAACAAACAGACGGACATGTCTATATAGACTCGACTTCCGCTGCTGATCAAGAATGTTTATACTTTATGGGGCCTGCTCCGCCTCCTTATGTCTTTAAGATATATTTTCCCAAACTTAATATACCCTTTTACCCTGTGGGTATAGGGTATGACAAGAAAAAACGTTAACTTCGGTTGAACCGAAGCTCTAACACCATTCACACGAAATTTGAAATCGTGGGTCGATGGATTTGTATAGGGACAATGCCAAAAAGTGGGCAGAACGCGCCCATGGGTTTTTGTATGTGAAGCGATCATCCATATGAAGTCAAAACCTCGTAGCACAAGCTGATATTAACTTAACTAAAGAAGTTTTTGATACAAATGCAGCAAAGTGGGCGATGTGTTTATATGGGGCCTACCGCAAAAAGTGGGCGGGACGCTACCATTGGTATATGTATATAACTAAAAACCATTCATATGGAACTTCAAGCTTATTTTTATTTAAATAAATAAGTTTTTTCTACAGAAACACAAAAGCGGGCGGTGGATTTTGTATGGAGGTTATTAAAAAAAAATGGGCGGAATACGGCCATATGCATATGAATAAAAAGCATCCATACTGATAAAAAGCATTCAAGCTGATTTTGCCTTAAATAAAATAACACAAAAGTGGGCGGTGGGATTCTATAGGGGATACATAAAAAGGGGCGTGGCTTATTAATATAGGTATATGGGTACTTCATAACTTTGCGACCAAAAGAAGATCAAATACCAGCATTCAGGTAGATGTTTAGAAAAATAGTCGAAAAAAAATCGAAGCAACTATGAGACGGATATGACTAGATCGACTCGTGTTGACGAGATGATTAAGATTGTATTCTTTTAATTGTGCATCTTTTAATGAGTTACAAACTTTCAGACAAACTGATACTACTATTGCTGAAGCATTTGCTCATAATCTGAAGGAATCGTCTCAGCCGTTATCTATAGTAGATGCTTAAATAGAATAGATGCTCCGTGCAAGAAAAGAAAAAGAAAAAAACAAAGTTGGCGGATTATGACATGATTGGTGCAAGGGTCATCTCTACTTAACTTTGTTTAACAGCAGACTTCGACTTGAATTCACTCTCACAATGGAAGTGTGCGGAAGCAATTATAATTCTCAAACCCGGTAAACACAAAAATGATGTTGCTTCGTATCACACGGTAACGTTCCCGAACTGAGCTATGGCTTTCGAAATAAGTTTCCACTATTGCAACCGTTGTTGTAGCAATAGTCCATTCATGATAAAATGGCCATAACCAAACTGAACACAAACTACAGTAGATTTACCAGATCTGACCAATTTATGAAAGTTTAATCACTGTCGGAAAATGGATCCTCTAAAAACACTCTATATTAAAAGGCAACCCGATTTTCTGTGAGGGCTGCTATGCTTAGAGCATACAACAGATTTGACAAAAAAAATGTACCATTTGAAAGGTATTCATTGGCAGGTATGCACAATCCATATTTTATCAAAATCGGTTGAATATTTTGGGCGTAAAGGCAACGAAACAAAGACACATAAGCTTTATACGATAGAATGCGAGCCAGCAGTCAAACGTTGAGAAGGCTCTATGGGGAGATTCCGAGTATTAATTTATATGCGCTTCACTATTATTTTGGTGACTGTCTCTCTGTTGTTGTTGTGATTATCGTGCATTGAAATATCAATAATAAACGCAAAAATATACATTATTCCTAGATTGCGGTCGATTGAGTCGATTGCTGGCATATTCTACATATAAATTCTACATATAAATATAGGTTTTCAAGCTATTCATTCCAATTATATTATGTCTTTAGAGTATCTAATAATTATAATAACAATACTACATGATTTCGTCTCTAAATCAGGGCCGCCCAGCAAAGAGTACATCGGTGTGTTGTGTCACTGTATGCGATGTGCTGTATCCTGGCGCTGTGTACGGCTGGTCTCGTTACGTTTTTGTTGTAATTTTAATGTTTCTCAGCTCGTATTGTTGTGTCTGCATATTGATCTTGGCTACGCGCGTGCTATGGGTGACAGGCCCTGTACCAAAGGTCCAAATTTCAAAAATTGTTTTATAAATGAGATGTCACCTTTTTAGATTTTGATACGGTAGTTTATTTAGTGACACGCCGATTGAGTTAAAAGCAGCAAGAAGCTTTCTTAACTCTGTAACTGCATAAACTGCTTGCAAATTTAGCATGCGCTTTATGTGAAAAGATGACTAAGGCCTTTGCGTACAAAATATTTAACTGATTTTGAAATAATATAGAAATATTAACAACCAAATAAAATAAATAAAAATAAAAGTTCCTATTTTTGCATCTCTATCTTAATTTTTGGATCTTGGATGCTTTAATTGCTTTGAAGTTTGTTCGCTCGCTGCTTTTTTTAATTTTGTTTGAAGTGTTTTCTTTTTTTCATAAAATATTTGTAGTTTTTATACTTTTTATACACAAATGGGTAAATATGCGTGAAAAGGGTTTACATCAAATGAATAATAATAATGGTTACATAATGCAAGCCCACAGCGATCGAAATCGGTGGGAAGTCTGACATTACCATAGTATTAGTAAGGATATAGTTATCAGCAAACAAACAGACGGACATGTCTATATAGACTCGACTTCCGATGCTGATCAAGAATGTTTATACTTTATGGGGCCTGCTCCGCCTCCTTATGTCTTTAAGATATATTTTCCCAAACTTAATATACCCTTTTACCCTGTGGGTATAGGGTATGACAAGAAAAAACGTTAACTTCGGTTGAACCGAAGCTCTAACACCATTCACACGAAATTTGAAATCGTGGGTCGATGGATTTGTATAGGGACAATGCCAAAAAGTGGGCAGAACGCGCCCATGGGTTTTTGTATGTGAAGCGATCATCCATATGAAGTCAAAACCTCGTAGCACAAGCTGATATTAACTTAACTAAAGAAGTTTTTGATACAAATGCAGCAAAGTGGGCGATGTGTTTATATGGGGCCTACCGCAAAAAGTGGGCGGGACGCTACCATTGGTATATGTATATAACTAAAAACCATTCATATGGAACTTCAAGCTTATTTTTATTTAAATAAATAAGTTTTTTCTACAGAAACACAAAAGCGGGCGGTGGATTTTGTATGGAGGTTATTAAAAAAAAATGGGCGGAATACGGCCATATGCATATGAATAAAAAGCATCCATACTGATAAAAAGCATTCAAGCTGATTTTGCCTTAAATAAAATAACACAAAAGTGGGCGGTGGGATTCTATAGGGGATACATAAAAAGGGGCGTGGCTTATTAATATAGGTATATGGGTACTTCATAACTTTGCGACCAAAAGAAGATCAAATACCAGCATTCAGGTAGATGTTTAGAAAAATAGTCGAAAAAAAATCGAAGCAACTATGAGACGGATATGACTAGATCGACTCGTGTTGACGAGATGATTAAGATTGTATTCTTTTAATTGTGCATCTTTTAATGAGTTACAAACTTTCAGACAAACTGATACTACTATTGCTGAAGCATTTGCTCATAATCTGAAGGAATCGTCTCAGCCGTTATCTATAGTAGATGCTTAAATAGAATAGATGCTCCGTGCAAGAAAAGAAAAAGAAAAAAACAAAGTTGGCGGATTATGACATGATTGGTGCAAGGGTCATCTCTACTTAACTTTGTTTAACAGCAGACTTCGACTTGAATTCACTCTCACAATGGAAGTGTGCGGAAGCAATTATAATTCTCAAACCCGGTAAACACAAAAATGATGTTGATTCATATCGATACCTGTCTTCAGGTAATAAGAAGCCACCATGTCATACTATTTCAAGTTGATGTTGTATTTAATAAAAATACAAATGGCCGGTGGTTTTGAATAGTGCTACGCCTAAAACTGGGCGTTTCATGTTGTTATGGATGTTCTATTAGGTTGTCAGAGCCTCTATACCGGATTTCAACCTAATTTGTGTACAAATCAAGAAAAAACTGTAAGTTCGGTTGAGCCAAAATATTGATACCATTATACATATATGTATCTATACTAGCTGGCACCCGGCGCGTTTCTGCCTCTCCACCTGTCCCTTACCACAACACCCATTCACCTACCCATCTTCCATCGCCCGCTTTCTCCCCTTCGCCTACCACCCTTTACCCTACATTAATTTTTTGGGACTGGAACACTCGCGGGCATTCACAGTGGTTCGAATTGCGAATCTAAACCATTCTTGAATCCCCATGAACACACACAAAAAATTTCATTAAATTTAGCCGTTTAGGAGGAGTTCAGCCACGTTATGTGAATCACCCTTTAATAAAAAGCAATCATTTAATCCGATATTAACTTAAATATATTAGTTTTTCATGCAAAAAGACATAAGGATAGTTTAAGGATTTTTTTTTTTTTTTTTTTGGCTAAATTTAATCTCTTTGATTGCAAAATAGCCTGCAGAACGAGGGACCACCATTGTACAAATATGTACCAACAATATACATATTATATTTTATGGCAGGGAAAGCGGCTAACACTGCTGTGCTTTGTAATTATTGCGATAGCTATGGTTGAATTTCATTGGCAACAACGGTCATCACAATCACCAACATTGCCATCGACATCGACATACATCTCTGTCCAATCATTCATTCATCCATCCAACGCGACTGCGTCTAACAAGTATTTTGTCAAAATTGACAGCAGGTGGCAAATTATTTACAGATCAAAAGCGAAATGGGAAAAAGCTAGAAATAAAATCGAAAATAAAATTAAAATCTACAAAAATCCATTGCTGCTCCAATCAAAATTGAAACTCTCGACGACGCTCTTACTTACGGAAGTCTTAAATAGCTTTGCTTCCACTCAATTTCAGTTCATCAATGTATGACTGCGACAATTTCGACGAAGACCCCATGCTGCCACGCCCCGGGACCATATGCATTTGTTATGAACGCTACCAGCAGCCAAATCATCATTAGGCAGGTTTGAATTTCTAATTTGCCAGCCATCGTAAATAAATATATACACATGTATGCATATATTTATATCCAAAATAAACATTTACATTTTCGCCAAACCACTTGTCAGAGTCGACAGTTCACTTTTTTATTTTTTTTTTTTGTGATACAAAGTTGTGCACAGTAAAAGCGTAAATGAATAAATCAACCATGCAAGTTAAAGCCAATAGACAAAAAAAAAACACTCTTTGATACATTTTTTGATAAGATCGATTAACTTTCATTAATGAAATTAACTCAACAAATCAACTTGAACGCAGCGCAATCACCAAACGGCAAAGAAATCTGTGACTGTTCCAATGCGTTGAAGAAAGCGACAGACTTCCATATATGTAAGTCGACCGGATTTACATGTGGCACACACAAAAGCCATTGTTTGAACAATGCCTGAACAATGCGCAACAAAAATTCAATCAAAATTGGAGCATTTTGACAGCTGAGACGCAATTTAAGCTGCGTCGTCTCCGTTGTCAAATAGCGAAAGTATTGCTCGGCGTTTCTATAAAAGTTGCGGCAGCAGCGAACTGGCGACTCGCCGACGTTGAAATCAGACAGTCTTGCACCGTGTTGAACATGTTACACATGCGCGCAAGTATACACAGTCAATACGGCGTCGTCGTCGCTATTTTTATGGTAGCCGTTGTAGCCGTATTCTGTGCAGTTAATGCAACTGCAAAGGAAGTGACCACAAATGCGTTAGGTGAGTTAAATGATATTGAATTTACCTTTTTTAATTTGTTTTGTTTGCTGCAGATGAACCACGTGTTAATGCTAGTGATGCATTTCCGCGACAGTATCCGGGTATCATGCCGGGTGGCGCTGGATTTGGTGGCAGTCCGGGTGGCTTCGGTGGTTTTCCAGGCAATGGTGGTGGTGGCGCTGGAATAGGCGGTGCATTTCCTGGAATGGGTGGCGCTGGTTATCCTGGTGCACTTTATCCAGGTGGTGGTCCAGGTGGTGCTGGCCCAGGCGGCTATCCAGGTGCTGGTGGGGCAGCTCCTGGTTGTCCGCTCTGCGATGCCTCGGTCTACAGTTATTGCTCACACAAAATGATACACGATGCATGCTGTTGTGATTTTTCTGGTAAAGATAAATATTTTTATTTATAAGAACTATGTACTTTATCTCATTTCTATAAATTTACAGCACAACAGTTGAAGCCGCCGCAGTGTGTCTATTACGATTGTTCGCTACTCTACGCCAAGACATGCTATGAGCACACGCTCATTAAAAATTGCTGCTGCAATAGTCCCTATTGACCTAATTGTAACGTAATTTAATTATATTTTATTTATTTAATTTTTTTTTTTTATAGTAGTTATATCCGTATAAAATATACATAAAATAAGAAGCAGCGTTTTTTTTTTTGCATTAATCAATTACACAAGACTACAAAATTTTGATTTTTCTCCCCAACGGGGATTACTACTAAGCATCGTAGTAATCAGTTTCAGCATAATTGGTTTATAACTTTTAATAGTTTTCTACGCAGTTGAGAAATCGTAAAGTTCAAGTTTCTTGGAACAAACCAAAAAATGTCGAAAGATAAATAATAGCAATTTATTGAGAAATTTGGGTCAATGCTCGAAAATAATTTTATTACTACATTTTTTTTTTTATTATTTTGCAGATAGTGTTGCCAAAAACATACTTTTCATACATTTAACTTAGATTACATCAAGTTTTTGACGTTATAAAGAGATTCTGCATTTTTCGATTCAGAATTAACAAATAAGAATCGTGTGTTCAAACTACCCTAGCAAATTTCTCATTCAGACTCTGCACCTTTTTCAGTTTTTACAAGAAAGAACGCTGCAGTCGTGAGCTCGACCTCTAGGTACCCTGTACCTTGAGGTTCCTTATATGAACCATATATTGTATGCTTTAGTGGGTCAATAGGAACATATGCGGAATATTTTATTAGAGTTGATGAAAAATTGGAACAAATTAAAAATAATAAACAAATTTTCATTCCAAAACTCAAAAATGGGGACGGGTTTGCGTGCGGCTACCCTTAGAGTGATCCGATAATGGCATGTAAGGAATAATTTGTAATGATAGGCTTAGATACGCGAATTAAGGCATTTCTAGCTTAATTAAGAAGATTAGAAAAAAAATTGTATACAAAATCTTAAAAATGGCGGTCAAGTTTCTATGGGTGCTAACCCTTCTAGTGAACCTATATGGACATATGCAGTATATTTTATTAGCATCTACGTAAGATACACTACATTTGGCATTTCTATCGTAATTACTAAAAACAAAAATAAAATATATTAAAAAAAAAAAAACCACTAGGTGGAACTAAAAATAACCGAACTTTTAATTTAAATCATAGAACACGTAGCGCCATGTTGGCAGTGCTAGAAAAATACATTTTTCTTCTTTCGAAAGCAGCCAAGTTCATGCTACTCGTTTGACAGGTTATAAAATGTAACACGTTTTAATAACAGCAGTTTTTGTAGTTATGTCGTAAAAACATAATGGCACAAAGAGCAAATATTAAATTTGGTTTTAAACTCGGTAAAAAATTTGCTAAGACTTAGGTATTGTTAAAAAAAGTTTATGACGATAATTGTATGAGTCGTACTCTAGTTTCCACGTGGTATACACGATTTAAAAACTGTCGTGATGATTTAAATGAAGATCCAAGACCTGGACGTCTCGAAGTATCTAATCGTGCTGAGTTAGGGGAAAAAGTAAGTGAAATAATCGCTATCGATGCAAATTTCACTGTGAGAATGCTGGCAGAAGAATTAAATGCATCTTACTGTACAATCTACAAAATATTAACTGAAGATTTGGGTAAAATAAAGGTGTGTTCTGTTCTGATGATCAAAAAAATCGATCGTGTAGTCAATGATGAAAAATAGATTTGTCTCATCGACCACCCTCCGTAATTCGCCTGATCTATCACCGTGTCATTATTTGCTCTTCCCAAAAATGAAAACTGCAATGAAAGGAGATTTTTACGATGACATTCCAGCCATACAAGCAGCCGTGCCACAGATGCTTAAGAACATAACAAAAAGCAAGTTTAAATAGTCTATGGTTAAATTGGTTGAGCGTTCCATTAGTTGTATTGAGTTAAATGGATCGTAATTTGAATAAATATTAGCTTTGAAACATAATACCATGCTTGTTTTATTTTATAACTAAAAAGTTCGGTTATTTTTAGATCAACCGTGTAGATGTCGTTAATAGAGCTAGATAGATAATTGTATTAGTTCTGTGATGCGCCATATAGATTGCGGCATTGTAAAGTATGCATATAGAAAACAACCCAATTGTGAGCGTTGTCGGCGTGGTATTCAACATTTTGTCATGCACATTAGACCCGTATCCAAGTGTGGAGGCTGTATCTTTTATAGTTTCCGAGATATCGTTGTTCATACATACGAAGGTGGGACGAACAGGCGACCATAGCTCTATTGATTCGAATTTTGGTGCTGGTCAAGAATATATGTACTTATATTTGTGGAGTCTTGCATATATACCCTTGCCTGTTAAATACATCGGCATGAACTTTGTTTACCCTTTATCCGCAAGGTCAGGTTATGAAAACTGCATGGTTTGTGGGTCGGTCTGAAAATTGTCAACCTGCGTTACTCGTATTTATGCACATTTTGTTTGTCGGTTTTAAAATAAATTGAATCATTGCGTGTATTTTAGTTTTTTTTTTTAGCTTTTGCTTGCTGCGCTTTCATTTAATTAATTAATTATGGGTATATTTTTATTGGCTAATCAATTAGGCTATGGCATAGCTTTTTCAATGTTTTATTTATTGCTGCAACAACAACAGCAACAAAAAAAAAAACTCAACGCTGCTGTGTACGCGGCATGGGTTAGTTATGAATTCCATCATAGTTATAAATTAGTTAAGCTTAAATAACAAAAATCAAACTTAAATCGCCAATAATTCATGCGAAGCTTATCGTTAGGATGGCTTTCATTGCTTTCTATGCTATAATGTCGTAATCGATAGACTAATGGAGTGACTGTGCTATGCTGCTGTTTACCATTTGTTTTAATTCCAACAAAATACGATGATTAATTAAAAACCCCTATTTTTTTGTTTGTTTTTTGCTAGCGACCTTTATATTTATCTACCGGGTACCCGGCGTGCGTTGCTACGACTAATACAAATATAAACATGGGCTTTATATTATTTGTCTACGTCTCACTCACTTTTCTTCAGATGATATGTATCCCCATAATCTTCGACATTATCGATAGTAAAAAGTTTCAGAACGACCGGAAACAATTTTTCCCGGATCACGTTGGTCGGGCGTTTCGACCGCTATATATTATTTGATTCTAGCTTGTTGAATACGAGTTTCATGTTTCATGCACATTTTATTCGCCCTTGTTTCTTCATTACGTGCTCGATTTGATGCTAAAGATCTTCCCGTGTTTTCCTTGATATGGCTGCTCTTTTGAAGACATTTTCAATTATATTACTTGGAACCTTTGCAAGTTGAACCAATAAGTAAAAAGTTGCTTTTTTCGCTAAACCGATCGCGACCAAACTTCACTAGAAACACTCTCTGGCCAATACTATAGATTGCCTACAAATTTGAGCTTAATCGGTTGGTACTGTTGGAGTCCATAGCATATATACAAATATATATTCAAAAATTCATCAGAAACACATTTTTTATTAAAAAAAAAAAGTTAATATTAGAGTCATAAAAATTACATGTTCGAACATATCAAAATGATCTTATTATACTCTTCATACTGGGATATTCTCCCTATTCCCTCAATCTTTGAAATATTGGTTTGAAAATTGCCACGGAGACTTTTTATAACAACAAAAGCAACAAAAGTTTCAAAATTTCCGCGATTTATTCAAAATGTATATCTCCCATACAAAATATCTTTATATTAATTTTGTTGTATCGAACATGTTTGAATAAAAGCAATTATTTGTAAAGAATGTTTCATTTCATCTTGTTAGATTTGGAGATACAATATTACATGAGAAAGTTGAGCAATTACAATACATCAAGTGAGTTAAATATTGTCAGAATCACCACATCGTCCAGCTACCAACGAATATAAATGCAAAACTAAATGGAATATATAAAGTCTTCTACTGATTGTTAAAAACTTTGTGAAAAATTTGGTGTCCTTAGATTAAGCAGTAAGCATACATGCATAAGTCTATACATACATAAATAAGCCTCTGGCTGAATCAATAGTTTATATTGGGAGTTTAGCTTATTATAATATGTCAAGATATAGTGGAGCTGTTTAGATAACTTTATTTTATGGGGTTTGATTTTTATTTACATTAGCGAAATGTGTGTCTTAGATTGACTCTGTTGCCTAGGCAATATGACTTAAATTGATTAATTCAACATACGACTAGGGAGAAGTTATGAAGTTATAGTCTAGCATGTTAATAGCAAATATTGTAGTAAAACTTGAAACTAAGAATTGTAATACGAGTTTTGTAGGTGAATTATGTATTTTAGACCGATGCACACGTGTAAAATGGGTCGACATGTCCACATTCACTTGTCACCCAGAAATGATCTAGAAAATAGACTATATATGCATATTTGCTTTATTGGATATCAAATGTCTGCTACACTTTTCAAGAATCTTTTGAAATCTTGTCGCATGATTTGTGAAGGGTATAACAAAGTTTGTAGATTTAGTTAAAAAAAATAATAAGCTCATCGCTTCTCTTGGTCGTTTGCTGATTATAACCAAGATTAGCATATTATATAAGAATTTTCACTTTTTTTCTATGCTTCTTTCTTTCTTTTCTCATTTTGAGTGCCCTTCTCCTTTCCTTTTAATCACTCTACTTATTTTACTTTCGTTTTCGCTTGAAGAAGTGTTCCTCAGTTACGAAAAGATAAAAACAAAAACAACAATCATGAAATAATCAATCTGTAAACCGCATCGAAAGTGTTTCGCTTGATTAGCATAAATCCAAATTAAAGATTGTCGAAAATTTTGAATGAATCTACACACTATTATTGATAAAATATTTATGTTTCGATTTGCTGAAGTAAAATCGAAGAGAATAATAATTCACAAGAAGTGGATGCTAATAATATAAGTAGAATAAAAGAAATATTATACAATACCTACGAGTACGTTATAATAAAAACAAGAAACAAGGAAAAACGTTAACTTCGGTTGAACCGAAGCTTTAATACCATTCACACGAAATTTTAAATCGTATTGTAAAATATAAAATTGGGGGTTTGAATAGGGTCTACCCCAACAACTGCGCGGTACACGCTCACTAGTAGATCTGTATGAACCGGTTTCCACTAAAATCCACCAAATCAAATTTCAAGCTAATATTGATTTTTCGCTTTTACGCATTTCGGTGAATGTTTTGTAAAAAAGAGGTTCAGGTTCCAACCTCTTAAAGTGAGGTTGGCATGTTTATATGTTCATATGGACCACTGCAAAGTGTATCCTGATAAAAACTTGCCCTTAATTAAGCTGGAAATGCCAAATTTGATCTTAATAAAAGATTCCACAAAGATCCAGATCGTACCACAATAAAGTGCTGTTGCCAGAAAACAAGCCTCCTATTTTTTGATTCTTTTCTGTGAACATTTTTGCTTATGTTTTAATTAAGCTAGAAACACCAAATGATTTTTCTTTCGTCAATTCTAATGAAATATCCCGCATATCTCCAGATCGGAACTCTAAATAATGTAGCAGCATATAAATCAACGGTTCATATAAGGAGCCTTAAACAAGGTGCAGGGTATCTTGAAGTCAAGTACTGTCGGCAGCAGCGTTCTTTCTTCCGTTTTTTTTTTTTTTTTTTTGTACAAAACAAACTAATATTATGCTTCTTAATACGATAATACCATGCTATACTATAGATCTTTCGTGAAGCGTGTAAATATTTCGAATATGCCAAGTTAAAGTTCGTTCTTTTTTAAACTGTCATTTTTTCCATTTTAATTAAGTAAATTCGATCAATAAATATTATCTTAATTAGTTAGGCGTCACTTTAAATATTTAATCGCCATTTTATTTAATGTTTTTACAATTAATATCAATACTAGATGCGGCATGTGGAATCAGGCAGATCGCATACAAAATAAAAGATACAACAAAACCCGGAAGAGTGGTGAAGGTTACGTGAAACGCGGGGGCAATAAACAAAAAAATTTAATATACGATTAAAAATAAAAAAAAAACAAGAAAAAACGATAACTTCGGTTGAACCGAAGCTCTAACATAATTCACACGAAACTTTAAATAGTATTGTAATACATAAAAGTGGGGGTTTAAATAGGGGCTACACCAAAAAGTGGCTGGTACACGCTCACTAGTAGATGTTTAGATTTGTATGAAGCAATGTAGTAGATGTGTATGATGCCGCCATATCGAATTTCAAGTTGATATTGACGTTTTCCATAGAAATACATAAAGGTGAACTGTGGGTTTATATGGGACCACCTCAAAAAGTGGGCGGGACATGCCCATTTGTATATGTATATGAAGCGGTTGTCCATTAAAATCCACAAAATCAAATTTCAAGCTAATATTGATCTAAATGAATGATTTTTTAATAAAAAACAAAAAAATTTCAGGGTGGGTGGGCAGGCCACGCCCAATTGTCTATGTATCTTAAGAGGCTGTCTCTTAAAAGGCACCATGTTGCATTTTAACCTAATATTGACTTTAATAAAAAAAGTTTTTCTTACAAAAAGTCAGAAGTGGACCATTGGTTTGTATGGGAGCTACCCCAAGTAGTGGGCGAACCACGTCCGATAGTCTATGTATGTTAAGCGGCTGACCATAAAAAGGCACCACATTGCATTTCAACCTAATATTGACTTTAATAAAAGCAGGCAGTAGGTTTGTATGGGAGCTACACCAAATAGTGGGCGGTTAATGTATACATACATACATTAATGTATATGTCAAGCATCCGTCTACTATAAGTTACTATATCAGTTACTAAGTTGATATTGACTACAATAAAAATAATTTTCATACAAAAAGTCAAAAGTGGGCGGTGAGTTTGTGTGGGGGCTACCCCAAAAAGTGGGCGTGGCGGGTCAATCTTGACACTCTATTAAACTGGAATAAAAAGAATTATACGTGCAAAATTTCAACTGGATAGCATAAAAATTAGTCCCCAAAAAATGCGCAACAACATACAGACGGACAGACAGACAGGCGGACAGACAGACTGACATACAGATGGACAGACAGACGGACAGACATACAGGCGGACATGGCTAGATCGACTCGTCTCGTCGAGCTGATAAAGAATATATATACTTTATGGGGTCTACAATGCCTCGTTTAATGCGGTTCAAACTTTCAGACAAACTAATACCATTTCACACCCATACAAACCCACCACCCACTCTTAATTTTTTGTATGAAAAACTTTTTTATCGTAGTCAATATCAACTTAACAATTAATATGGGAACTTTAAATGGACGGATGCTTGACATATACATTAATGGGTGGGACCTCCTCTATTTGGGTACAAACCACTTTTGACTTTTTGTAAGAAAACCTGTTAAAGTCAATATTAGGTTGAAATGCGATATGGTGCCTTTTTATCGACAGCCGATTAACATACATAGACTAATGGGCGTGGCCCGCCCACTTTTTTCGGATAGCCCCTATGCAAACCCACCGTGCAATTTTGTGTTTTTTTATGAACAAATTCTTCATTCAAATAAATATTAGCTTGAAATTTCATTTGGTGGATTTTAGTGGAAACCGGTTCATACAGATCTACTAGTGGGCGTGTGACGCCCACTTTTTGAGGTAGTCCCATATAAACCTACAGCTCACTTTTATGCATTTGTATGGAAAACGTCAATGTCAACTTGAAATTCGATATGGCGGCATCTTACACATCTACTACATCGCTTCATACAGTGAGGTACGCAGGTGGTTTTAGTTTTCATTTCAAAAATTCCCATTGGTAAAGTAATAAATATGTACATTAACGTTGCATCTTAGTTTTTCATTGATGTCTTTTCATCTTTCACGAATAGAAGAAAGCACGAATACAGAAATCAACATAGAAATTAACCAGTTAGATTTCGGCTATTCTTTTAATCTGAAATCAATTTTAACGTTTTTAAAACTTGAAGAATCCATGTTTTATTGCTCTATTAAGTGTTTTACATTTATTTTTATGAAAGCCATATAAAAAATGAAATGCCAAACGAGAATATTATATCACTGGATAATGTTTTTTTTTTTTCATTGGTATCGAAAAAAATGAATCAAAGAATCTGTATTAAATAAAATTAAGTGGTCCAACGAACTTAAAATGTTGACTGTGATATTTGGCAACGATGCCCACCCTAGACGCACCAGCACGTTAACAACCGATGGAAATGTTGAAGCAGTAAAGAAAATTATTATAAAGAATCGTCGAATCACTATCAGATAAGTTGCTGAGAATGTCATCATATCGGTTGGCTCATGCCATGCAGATTTCGATTAGAATGGCATCGTGAGTCCTTGATGGTCGTTGATATAAGGAATATTACCTTGAAATAAAACAATACCGTCTGCGACTTTTTCTTGCTTTCTAAACTGAAAGAACCCAATGAAGAAACGGCGTTTTGCAACGATGGAAGAGATAAAGACCGCCTCGCTGGAAGAGCTCGAGGTCATACCAAAAAGCGCATATCAGAAGTGTTTCCATGATTGGAAAAAGCGTTGACACAAGTGTATTCTATCTGAGATGTGTTACTTGGCAGATATTGATGAATGAGGAAAAAAGTCACCTTTTTTCGTACTTTAGTTCTACAAATCCGATGAATTTTCCGGGAATTAGATTTGCCGAAGTTATAAATAAAACCTATGGGAGATTTTCGAAAATCAAAAATGTGTAGCAGTGACTAGTGCGTAGACTAGTATAGTATGTGACTAGTGCGCTAACTCATAAGAAATTGCTTGTAGCACTAGGAATTCTATATAAATAATAAATAAATTGTTGTGGGCCTCTTGACCATCCCCCTAGCAACTCTCGTATCACGATATTAAAAACAAATATTTATTTATTGCATGTGAAGAGTATTAAACTTTCGGATCTACCAAAGCTAAAATGTTGCATACATCTTTCTTAATTTACATAGAAGACGTAAACAAGCAAATTAGTCAGAATTTCAGTTGATACCATGATCGAGAATGTTTCCTGTCTGATTGCCAACCTGGCTCACTGTTGCCGTTCTGCATGCCACAACCAACAAATACGTATGTGGCTGCAATTGCTTTCGCTTTCGCTCTTATTGAGCGACCGCAGCCGCGAAGCGATTCGTCAATTATTTAATGAACCCGCAGCGCCGCAAAAGGATGAGCAAAGGACACAGCAAATGACGCAGTGAGTGTAATGAATGAATAATTTCGTCTTTGGAATAAGTTGACTGCGCCGCGTCATTCAAATTCAATTTCCATTCAGTTCAATTCAATTCAACTCGACATAACTCAACGCAACTTGAGGCAAGTCAAGTCGACTTGAATTGAGTTGAGTTGACTCGCAACAATAATAAAAGACATAAAAATTAATTGAAGTAGCCATAAACAAAGCGAAAGGTGATTAATTAACTGGAAATTTATATCAAAAAGCACGATGCCCAAAAGAGCAAAGTGCGAGTGAGTAGACAAGACAGTATGAAAGAGAAGCAGCGCTTTTAGGCGTTTGTTGTTGTGAATTGCAAACTGAACTGCGTACTGCGTGGCGCTTTTCCGAGTTTTCCAAGTTTGGCACACGCAATGCCCAGCGGAAAATATGGAAAATGAATTCATTCATTTATTCATTGGACTCTTTTCATTGCTTTGCTTTTTCGCATAGTCTTCCCCTTATCGTTTTTACTGCCCAGTTGCTTCGCTTTTCATTTCTCATTTGCTTTTTAATTAATTTTATTAAAAACTAACTAAGCTGCGGCATGAAAGACGCCTTCATACAATTACCAACGTTGCCAAATGATCTCACTGTTGTGGATGCGATGTTAGGAGTAGGATGGAGGTGTTAGAAGTAGGGACAGCGTCACAGTGCTGAGCTAAAATAAACAAACTAGACAGAATGGGCCTACGGGACGGGAATGAGACCGTGAAGGATGCGTATTTGGCTACTTTTGTTATTGGTTTGGCACTTTTTTATTTAGCCGGATTTTGTTTCGGTTCTGCGTCGCTTCATTTTCAAGTTGGAAATTCTTTACATTTCTAATTCTAATTAAGCGTATTTGATGAGGCACGTCGCAGAGCGCTTCATAAAATAAACAACAACAGCAATAAAAAAAAAAAAAAATCGAAAGAATAAAAGAAAAGGCAGCACTGACTGCAGCGAAAACGCAAATCAAGCCGAAAGCGTAGATATAATTTGAACGCGAATGCCATTAAAAAACTTTTCCCGGCAGCAGTTCTCTGTCTCAATCTAAATGAAAAAAAAAAATCTAAAAAAGAAAGACAGAGGAACAGGGGCAAAAAATAAAAAAAGTTAAACAAGTGTTAAATCCTGTAGGACCTAAGCTTTATAATACCCTCCACATATGCTTAAGGGGTCTGATTTGGACCAATGTTAGAAATTCTATAGAAACTGATATATGTATGAAACATCCATGCTTTTGAAGTGTCTATCTTCTATGATATAGTAATCGCATTTGGCAGCATTGAGAGAATAGAGCGGACAGGAAAGCACAGACAGACAAAAATTGTGACTAAATTTTATTACTATTCACATGTATGAAAACACATATACTTGCTCTAAAAAGACTTGTGTACACCACAAAAAAAAGTGAAATTTAAACTATAATCGCAAATATCTCACTTTGTTTTATTATACAATTTATTAATTTCTCTTAACTAATAATATTTTTACAGTATTTAAATGCTTTAAACTAAAGTTTTAATGCATTTTATTATACAACATGTCAAAAAATCAATACCGCAAAAGTATGCGTACATCTGCAAACGTGGAAGGAGCGAATTTGCGATTACCGCTACATAATAATATTCTAAGAAATGCTTATCTCACTTTGGAGTTTTAGTTCATTATTTTTAAATCAATTGGAGTGACAAAAAAATGTTAATAGCGCCAGGGACAACGGAAATCAAATTGGTGGGGATGGGTGAACAATTATTTTAAAGCTATATCTTGAGGGAAAATCGTATAGAAAATTGAAAAAGTAGTTGGCAGAACTCTCTCATCAATACAAAGACTTGTTACTAAATACACTTCAACGGGTTCCATCCTGCCAAAACACCGATTGGGTCGTACATCTCAAATAATAAAATTCAGTTTGTGGGACAGAATCTAAGCTCCGAGCTCACCAACTGAAACGAGAATTAGAAGAAAGGTATTCAAAAAAAAATGTCCGATCATACAGCCCTGAAATTAAAAAAAGCTTGGTATCATGGTCAGATTGCCCCTAAGAAATGCCATATCTCTCATATGAGTATATTTCCAAGCTCCCAGAGTTTTGTAACAATTTTTTTTTTTTCGTATGAGAGCAAATTTTGTTTTTTTCGGGATGAAAGGAAAAACATATTGGTGTCAACCGTAAAACATGACGGAGGAGGAGTTGTGGTTTGCGGTGTATGGCAGCCAAAGTTGTTGGTAAACTAACATTTATTGAATCAATAATGGAATAATAAGTTATATCTAATATTTGAAGGATAATTCGCTGCAAAGTTCCCAGAAGTTGGGGCTTTAAGAGGAGTTTTGGTTTCAGTAAGACAACGAACCTAAGCACAGTGCGCATAAAGTAAAGCACTGGCTCCTTTATAATATAAAAAATCAGTTGAGGACACCTCCCCATTTGTGGGACATACTCGAACGTAGAATCCGTCAACACACCATTACCTCCAAAAATATGAAAAAAGACATAATAATGGAGGAATGGGAAAAAATTTCCACTGAATTGCCAAGACGTCTTACGAAGGTACTGGCGAGAAAGGGGTACCCTACCAGTTATTAGCACTACATTTTCTTCGAAAAAAGAAGCCTATACGAAGACTTTTGCGTTAGTGCTTTTCTGACATGCTGTATCACAAAGTGAATTAAAACTATAGTTTAAAGCATTAAAATTCTGTAAAAATATTATTGGTTAAGAGAAATTAGTAAATTATATAATAAAACAAAGTTTGATTCAATACATAAAACATTTGCTGAGATATTTGCGGTTAAAGTTAAAATTTCTAATTTTTTTTTTCTTTTCGAGCAAGTTTTAAAATTAAAAACTACGCTTACTATCAACAAAGTTTTCATGCTTAGATTTAAAAGTTTTTTTCATATAAGTATTGGATGCACAAATAAATTTCATGGGATTTACAAAAGATGACAACTAGTATTAAACCGCATCGGAACATCTTCTAACTATATTCATGTTAAAGCGTCATCATTCCCCTCTAAAAAACAGTATGTGTCATTTTGCTGAAGTGTTTCTTTGTGCTTTAAACATGTCACCCTTTGTGTCAACAAAACACAATTTGCGGGAAACACTGCTTTATTCTTTTTAAGTGATGAAAAGTGTAGCTAAAGGACATTGATTTCTGTGTGAAGCGCTGGTTCCCTCAATATGCCAAAAGACAAGACAAAGTGATCTTTAAGAACGACAGCGCTCGGCCACATGTTGCACAAGTCGTCAAGGAAACTTTGGAGGCGTTCCAATGGACAACCTTACCCCACACGTCGTATTCACCTGACATTGCTCCTCCGATTACAACTTGTTCCGGTCGATGACGCATAGCCTGGCCGAGAAGCACTTTACTTCTTACGAAGAAGCCAAAAATTGATTTGATGCGAAGATCGCCTCAAAACACGATGATTTTTTTCAACGCGGAATCCGTATGCTTTCGCAGAATGTAAATAGTACTATAACTTAGTCACAATGTTTGCAACCCAATACAGTGCAATGAAGTCCAACTGTCTCGCCATAGTGACATGCAGACTTTTTATAACCAGAAGCAACTCAAGTTCCAAAATTAACTCGATTTAACGAATGGAAGGTATAGGTGCCACACACGTGAAACTTAATTCTTGATCACCCACTCGAGAATTGGTTACCACTACTAAATATCACCGACAGATTATAAAGAAACAAGAAAGAAAGAAGCTGTCGAGTGTGCTCGATTTCTAGATATGCTATTCCTTTGTTTTATATGGACCCTAGACTATATTCTTTAGTGGTCCAATCTAAACATATGCGAGATATTTTCTTAAAATTGAAGATAAAGTGGAATTAATTTTACACAAAACGAAAAAGTCGATTGTGCTCGACTTCAAGATACATGTACCTTATTTAAATATCCTTATGTGAAGCATAGATTTATATTTTTAGTGGTCAGATCTGGACATATGCGGGATATTTTATTAAAATAGATGAAATACGAAAATTAATTACAAATGAAAGCAAATAAATTTCGTACATAAACTTAAAAATGGAGGGGTCTACAGCTTATAATAGTGTGATCTGCACCAATGCGGTATATTTTATTATGAATCACGTTTGATACACCAAAATTTACGTTTTTAACGTAACAAAACAAAATCCAAAAACTTAGAAACGGGTGCAGTTTTGTATGGGGGCTACCCCTTAAATATGGCTGGTATGTGGGTTTGGGTTTTTATGGTGACTACTCAAAAAAGTGGGCGTGCCATGTCAATACGGGTACTTCATAAACCAGGTAAGCCCGATATTTAAAAATTCGTTAAAAGAACAAAATGCGCAGTAACTATCAGACGGACATGGCTAGATCGACTCGTCTTAACGAGCAGCCCAAGAATATGTGTATGTATGTATATATACTTTGTTGAGTCAACGAAGCCTTCTTTAATGCGCTACAAACTTTAAAAAAAAAATTGATAATTCCATTTCGGACTGTGTCAATTGTATAAAAATATACAAAGCGCAACTTACTCAATATATGTACATATGAAAATACAAATTATTTTTGTAGCTTTTGTGTTGTTGTTCCTTTTGATTATTAAGCGCTGCAACTGGTATTGAAAACATAAAAACTTAAAAGGATTATGGTCCAAATGATTACTCGTAACGACGCACCTCCAAACTCCAAAAAACTCGCAGATGTCGAATTCCAAAAAAGAAGGAACAATTTAACCAATTCGAAATGCAATTGAATAAACTTACCTTTTTATTTGTCCGGCCAGCGCTTAAACGACAGACCAAACCGAAGGCTCCAAACCAAACTCACACAATATTTGTTTGTGTATATACGATTAGTACATACATATATATGTATACATATTTATACACGTTGCGCCGGCTGACCACTTAATAGTAATACAATAAGTTCACAAACAATTTAATTTCTTTTTAAAATCATTGCACTTTGCAGCATATATGCGCTTCTTCTTCTCATTTCGTTTGCATTTCTTTTGTGTGGTTGATATAACCGATTACCGTTTTGGACTAATCCAAGACTGTTGAAGAATATTTTGAAAACCGCTAAAAATAGCAAAAGCAGTCAAAAGGTGAAGAAAAACTAAACGGGTGTGGGAAAATAAAAAAACAATTCAATGTGTGGAGTGCATTAGAGCTGGAAAACTATCGATAGTTGATACTATCGTCACTAACGAAAAAAAGTTTTAATACTTTTATTTGCATTGCTCTGAAATTTAAGGGTGTAAATAATATAATTGGCTATAAAACGCCATTATTTTCAGAGGTTACCTTCCAATACTCGAGTGGACTATATTATCTTGCGATGAGTGAGGCTTTTCCAAAAACTGTCGGAGTACATCTATTCGATTTGTTTTTGCTTTCTTTAAAATTTTTTCTTACATAAAGCTGAAAACGGCTGCTCTTGTGGATAGTTTTGCACGTTGGGTGTTGGCGGCTCTGTAAACTCGGAGCAATTAGGTTTCTAGCAATTTTGCTGCCTTATCCGCATTGTTGCTGCTTCCTACTACCTGCTTTCTTGAATAGAGCGGCCAATAGTGTTGTTAGTCTGGCCACTTTTCGGCTCTCATAAGGAAAAATCAGATAATTTAGGCTAGCAATCTGATATGTACACATATTTGAGCATTTAAAAGTTTCCAAAGTTGTAAAGATCTTACAAAATTGGAATCTTCTGCTTCCTGATACCTGAGTAGTAGCTGTAATAAGTAATGGGGTAAATAAGGTCACTTAGTCTTTTAATACTTCTATATCATCCACTGTAAGTGGCTGAGGTGCCTTTGAAGTACTGAAAAGCACAATAGAACTTACGCCGTTTGTAAGCAATATACGTTGAATCATTTTATATGCGTTATTTCATTGTGTTGGTACTTTTTGAATTTAGCTTTATGGCGTTTCAATCAATACTTTGCGCAGTTGTCAATTTTAAATATGCGTTTGGGCTTCTTTAAAAATACGTGACTATGATCTCACACGTTGTCATGACGTCCTTTATATTTTTACGTGCATAATGAGATTTAAAGTGTGGGCAAAGCATGGTAAATGTTTTATTTTAAGTAATTCGCATAATTATAGATGCTGCGTTGTCTGTTACAACCGAAGTAATTTTGTATTGAACATACCACTCCGAGAGTACAACATACAGTGAATCTGCGATATTTTGTGACGAGTGGTCAAGTTCTGCTATTATTATTTTATTTGACGATACCGCTGATCGTAATTTGAAGTTGCTTGTGATAAAATAACTTGTTACAGTCAAGTAATAATCATTTGATCGTGATGTCCATACATCGCTTGTTATGGTACATTCTACTAAAAAATTGTTTTTAACTTATTTTTCATGATTTTCACATTCTTCAAAGTGGGTTTTCTGGAAAGAGTATACTGAGTGTCTAAAAGGTGCAAGAAATTCTGGAAGCCTTTTTCCTCAACGATTCGATTCCTTTTTTCGATAGTACCGTTAGTGAAAAGAAAACCAATCGATAGGTCGCACAAAAAAAAACTATCGATAGTTTTCCAGCTCTACAGGGCATAATCAAAGAAGTGAGATAAAATTGAAATTTGTGTGTTAAGCACATTTTAAATACAAATATGGAGAAAAACTACTTGATTTCACAAAACCAAATATTCTGTACCTCTTAAGAACATATATTGCCGGCGCTTATAGCTGGTTGTTATTGATGTAACAGCGAGCTGGTCTACGATATATGTATGTACATAATTAATTATATAAATGAAAGGATTGTGCAAAGTAATTAGAAATGTAAGAGAAAGACATATTCATTTGGGAACAATTCAAATAGATAGTCTTTACATTCGATTCGGGTGAGCTAATTGTGTGAAAGCAACCTCCTTAATTAACAGTTGGTGAACTGGGTCTGGTTCTTGCCATCGCCAAAAAAACTTTTACCAGTGAAGATACTGAGAAATCCTCGGATACGAAAATCCTTTGGTGATAATATATTGTATTGTGCGGGGACAATACAATATACTCCAGAAAAATCAAAATATGCAATGCATTCAGCAGAGAATATCAAATGCTAAGATATGTACAATAATAACATTCATTGGATATAATTGTAAGGATCTACAATATTTTCACCCCTCTAATAAGAATTGTTCCGAAATAGTATAATGTTCTTTTCAAAAGTACTCGTATATGTGAAGGTTATATAAACTAACAAAATTGTGATAATAAATATTCTACCTACTGAAATTTGTAGTAAAATACAATAAAATAAAATCAAGCATAGTGAGTACAATGAAAGACCGACGCTCTAACTAACTGACGGACAAAATGACAGATGAATGAATTTAAGAAAGAAAAAAAAACGCTTGCAGGAATATGAATTTTTGGTCTCCGTCGCTGTCATGGCATAAACGCAAAATATATTCATTGTCATTGTCAAAATAAATTTTTCTTTTGGAATCCATTTCACATCGAAAATTGTAACCAGCATCATCCCCACTTTACACTCCACTTTAAATTCACGCATTTCTTCAATTGCCAACGGCAGCGACGACGTACTACAATAAAAAATTGAAATTATTGCTAAACTTTTGTGATTATCTAATACACTTTTTTCTACCCCCAATTCTCAATTTTTTATCTTAAATCTTTTCATTTTAAACAACAAAAAATTAAATAAGCAATTTGTCTGCTTGAATTTGTTTAAAATTTTTATTTTACTTGAATTTGTTAAAAAGTATTAAAAATACATTCGAATATATTAGGAACACATGCGATGAATATCTCATCTCTTCCAGTATATTTATCTTATAGAATATCCAGACTCTGAACTCTGACTCTGGCACAAGTGTATTCAATTTTTTTCCAAGTTAAAGTTTAATCTTACTTGAAAACTAAGTAAGTTTCCACTGAAAGCAACAGCAAACTTAATGAAATCGAATACATTGGATAATTTTGCGCAAGAAATTTCATGGTCTAAACATTACTTCAGTAATATAAGCCCTTTGTTCACAAAAATTTCGTGACATTGAGAATTTAAATTTCGTAGTATCAAACCAAATTGAATTCGAATTGTTAAATTCTTCTTAAAGTGAAATACCGACCATTTCAACGAAACCACTTCCTAAAAAATTATTTGGAATTGAAATTGCAAACAGGGGGGAATGCTTCAGAACTTAAAAATTAATGCAATTTTTATGTGAGATATTGAAGGTTTTAATTATGTTTGAATGCTAAACAAATCGTGTTTGAAATTTGTATCCGTATTCAAGTGCTTGAAATCCCCCACGGGCTTCAATACCTCTCGGTGTATGAACAAGCATAAAAAATACACATTCTTTGCTTACGCTGTTTTTTCGCTCGCTGTAATGAATCTTCTGTGGCATTGGCCAACAATCGAAAGATTCATAGTAATTAAGAGAAGAGTACTGGTGACTCCCATTTCATAAATTTTCGCACTTTATTTGTAAATGAATGGTGAAATCATTGGTGTATCACTCGATAAAAGTTCACCGCAAATTCTCTGGAATCGATACATCACTTGCATTTAAATTAGTTCTTTTTATCTGCATGCATCTGCGTAACGAATTTCTGAGCCATTTCATTTTAACACCATATATTGGAACATGCTTATTACGTTGATCTTCAAACCGTATTTAATACGGTATTTTGTTTCCTACTCTGTTTATACTCATTGGGCAAAAGAGTATTTTACGTTTGTGCAAATCAATGTAACAGTCAAAAGGAGGCCTGGTAGCCCCAATAAAGTAATTACATAGATACTAGAGCGGGTCGATTTGTATGGGACCGAAAAAACATGAAAATCGCATATGCGAAAAATAATCTACGGACAATTTTAAGAAAATTTCCCCCAAAAATTCTAAAATTTGTAGGGGGAAGTTTTATTCGCATTGCATTCGTTCAAACCATTTGTCAAAGCAGTTTTTCCATTTCCATTTTGATTTTCATTTTCTACTTCTCTTGTGGAATATTCTTTTCCCTTTTTTTTAAATGTTTTTTTTTTCGATCATACATTGACATAAAAATAGGTCACAGTTACTCATGTTTTGAACGAGCTATAGCTACTTTTTGGTTTTCCAATTTATCAAAGCAAAAAGGTCACTTAAAAAGATAAAAAGAAAAATGTTTGTAAATTTTTTTTTAGATTAATTTGACTAACTTCTTAAATCTTGCCTATTTTCTAAACGTGGTATTTTTTTCGGCTAACATCTGTCACAGCCATAACGATCTCCCGATTTTTGTTTATTACGCGGCGGGAGACACTTGTCAAATTATACAAATTATCATTTTTCCTGTGTGTAGCGCGTGGGCTAGAGTGAGAAAGAGTGCGCGTGATAAAAAAAAACAGTCCCTGTCAATTATTAAGTTGATATTGACTAAAATAAAAAAGGTTTCTAATACAAAAAGTCAAAAGGGGGCGGTGGGTTTGTATTGGAGCTATCCCAAAAAGTGGGCGTGGCGGGTCAATCATGACACTTTAATAAACTGCATTAAAAAGAAGTGTATGTGCAAAATTTCAACTGGATAGCATAAAAATTAGTCTCCAAAAAATGCACAACAACATAAATACAGACAGACGAACATGACTAGAAATTCTCCTTGAAACTTTTAGACTCATAGTTTCTTCAGCAGAATTGCTCAGAATGATCCTTAGAATAATTTCCGCATATGTGATTTTGGACAAAAAAAATCGACCCGACCTAATGTATATGGGCGACTTTTATTATTTTTACTTTATTGACGGCAAGGAGATCAGAGCAAAACGCCGTACACATAACGGACTTGATTGCAGAATAGATTTGGCGAATGTCCGTAAATGACAATGACCTGAAGCGCATTAACCTGCAACGCTGAATATGTAGGTCTCAAAGAACCCGTTGTTGGTAGTCTTGTGGCACATTCTACAGAAGACCAAGGTGCTTAACAAAAATTGCATGGATAAATTTAAATTACTAAGTGGAATCCATCACACGTCCTTTTTTAATTAAATCTCATATTTAAGAAAAACAACTTTGTATGCTTTTTGAAGCAAAATATTTCTATCAGTAATTGTAAGAATTTGGTATGATTGGTTAACGTGATAAGCAAATTAATTTATGGTGTCCCAAATTGTATCATTAAAAGCTTTCAAGAAAACGCGTTTCAATATAGTTTCGTCAAACATCCTGCATTTGTTATCTGGGACGACATTTATCGCAGACTTAGCTCAGACTCAGTATTAAATACTTGTGTGCAGCTTTAAAGAGATTGGACGTAGAAATCATGTCATCTTGTTTAAATTGGATCGTCCTATTTACAATTATTATTTAAATTATATTTTAAAATTAGCTTGAAATTCCATATCAATGGACTTTTTAGATTGCATTGACCACAAAATACGACGCGTTGGCTTATATACGGTTATACATTTTGAGGTTTCAAAAGTAAAAGCAAATTAAATTTTATATAAAGACGCATAAAATAGAATATTTGATAAAAAATCTTTGCAAAGAGTGTGAATAGTATTAATAATTAAGTCATAATATTTGGAATGACTTAAAGAAAACTCTAGAGACCCCATGAAATTTATATATTCGTGATCAGCATCATAGACTAAGTCGATCTAGCCATGACTGTCTCGTCCGCCTGTCGCACAGTGGGGTGTTGGACCCCATTTTTGAGCCATAATTCGTAGGAGCCTTCAATCGTCGATATTTTGATTTATTTTCATAAAAATACATTAAAATAAGAAAAAAAAAATATGTTTTGTCGATATGTTTTAGTGAAAAAAAATTATTTTATTTAGTTTTTAATAAAATAAAGACTGATTGAATACGTATATGCAAAGGAATTACTCGGCCTTTTGAGAATAACATGTTGATATGGAAACAAAGTATACGTTTTTTAATGGATTTCGGGTTGCTGAATCCAAATCTGGGGTCAAAATCACCATAGGAGCTCTCAGGTCAGACCTAATCTCAAAAAACAGAATTTTTTGAATTTTTTGTGCATAAAACCGAAATTTGCTAAGAAATATTAGCTTTGTGTTTCCTACATTTTTAGAGGGTGGGGGTGCTTAGGAAAATATGCACTTTTTACAGATATATTTCAGTGCACAATATTTTTTTAATAATTTTTTAAAAGCAAATATGTTTACGTATATGTATAGAAGAAATGTAATTATAAATTTTTATATTCAGAATAATTATCATCTTCGTCATCATATTCACTATCAACTTCATTATCATCGTCATCACCATCAGCAACATCATCATTTTCATCTTCTATATCATCGTCTACATCAACCCTGTCATCATGTGTCTTTTCGTTGTGAAACGAAGGGTGTTTTAGGAGTTCCATGGCCACTGTAGGTAAGCTCAGCAATTTTCTTTTTGGTAATTTCCTCTTACTTGAAATTAATGGATCCAAACTAGAGAAAAACATATTTAAGATATCTCTAATAATTTCAAATAAAGTAAAAGGAATATTAAATAAAAATACTGATTTTTAAGGTTGTAAAAAATCCATATTTGAAAAAAACATTTTTAAACTATTGAAATGAATAGAAAAATGCGAGTCTTTGACAACTGACCCACTTTCTATCTTCTGAAATAACAAAATTGTCAAAACTTTTAGAACACCCTGTATACATGCACATAAATAAAATACTCAAGATTTTTGAAGAATGCAAAAATTTCTTAAAAATATTTACACACATATTTACTCTAAGAGTTCTTTGGTAAAATTTTAGCTAAATACCTGAAGTTGAAGGCTCCATACTCAAAAATAAGCTTTACTTGAGGTTTTTTTTTGAGGTATAACACTTTGAAACACGTGAAAATTCGCGTCAGTCACTGAGCGCAAGCAAACAACGAATGAAAGCTCAACTTGTGATATGCATTCCGAGTACACCATAAGTGCTAGTGTCGTATAATTTTACACAAACACGCAGAATTTTATGTACTTCGACCGAGTATCAAAATATATAAGGATATCTAAAATTTATTTTTTGAATTTTGGCTCACTATTGATGTCAAATACCCCATTGTGTGTCAGTGAGTTTGTCTGTGTCCTATTCCAAATGTACAATTTATACAATATCAATATTATTAATTGGATTAACCGTCGACCAATATAAAAACAATCTTTTTGTTTTTTTTTTTTTTTTTTTTAAAATAAATAATTGAACCATATTCGATATAACAAAATAAATACAGAGGGTTTTTGTATGGGAACTTTACCTTCTATATATGTTGCATATGATTATAAAAAGTCTCCAAACCCACTTTTACACCAATATTTCAAAGATTGGCAGCATAGGGCACAAACAAACTTCCACACAGATGAAAACGGATAGATCGTCTCGTCTTGCTTTTCGCAGATACAATATATGTATGTATATACTTTGTGGGATCTCCGGTACTTCCTTTAAGGTGTTGCAAACATTGTGACTAAATTATAATACTATTCACATTCTGTTTCACACAGAGTATAAAAATTAAAAAAAAAAAATAACTATTCACAAATCTTATGTCTTTTGACCTTGAATATCTTAAGACTTTTGAGACAACATATAGAACGCCAAAACAAAGGTTTATACCAATTTACAGCTTATTATCTTTTACTCCGAGGTGAAACCCTAATATTACTGGGCTATATGTCAACCTAATCATACAGCTCATACTGCTCGTGGTTCATACGGTTCCTATACTCGACTCCAACTCTAAGGAGATCCAAAATCCTACGAAGAATCTTTCTCTCGAACAATATACAATACAATATACCCTGCTCTTAAATATTTTGTGCACTGTATAAAATTCAGAAATTTATAATTGTTATCGAAACAATTACACACACAGGCCTACAAATACCGGGGTCATGTCAGTTGTTGCAAAGTTGAGGGTCATCTCCGAATTGGCCCATCACGTCAGGATTCTGACCCCGGATTCGGATTCTATGCAGCAATTTACTTCGGAAATGACCCTTAGCTTTCCAACAACTAAACCATGTTGCCCTGTGTTATAAAATGTATAAAATGTATTAAGACACTTTGAATCTTCATAAATAAATTATGCGATGTCTCTAAATCTTTGTACATTCATTTCCCAATTAAATTGGTTTAATAATTGATAAAATAAACTTATAATAAACGCTTTCGCCACTAAGTTACGTAATGTTAGGTTTTATTACTTTATTTATGCGTGATAAAGCGGTCAGAATTAAATTTAAAACCTGAAAAAAGATACATACATACCTGAAAGCACCAAATTTAAAGGAAACAATAAAGATGATGTACTTAAAAACTTGTTAAAAATGTTCAAGAAAATTATTCAATCGTCATGCAATTATTTGTGGATGGCATTTATTACAGAAAAATATATTAAAAAATAGTTTTTCATACAAAAAGCAAAAATTCGAAAAATCATTTCGAATACTGACTGAATAATAATAGAACAATAATTACTTTGAACAAATTCATTACACAAAACTTTAAAAACTGAGATGAAAAATGATGAAAAATAATAAAAGATACGAGACAGAAAGACGCAATCGCCCAAAGCATTCTTTCAAAAGAAAAAGAAATATAAAAGAAAAAAAAAACAAAAAACAAATAAAAATATATATACATATATATATATATATAAATACATAAATAAAGAAGCGATTTGTACAGAGCTTCTTCATGTGCTTTTCATTCAGCCTTAACAAAAAAACAAAATAAATACAACTTTGAGTGAAAACGAATCTTTTATACTCTTCATCTATTCAACCAATGTGCCACCAACCGGTTTCAGTTGAAAGGCAATAATGTGAAGATGGTTTTAGACCACTAAAATAATGCATTAGGTACATTCGGTCCATTCATGAAGTCGATATTCGACTTTTCTCATACAAAAATTTTAAACCTCATCAAAGGATGGCGTTACTCGTAAATAAATTAGAAAAAGTTGGCGCATAATACAGTCTGTCAACACAAAAACACTGATCTGTGTGTCATTCTCATCAGAAAATTTTATCATTTGTGGTTATCGCGTCGATCATGTCAAATAATCGAATTAGAAAATATTAAAAACCTCATAAACACTAACACAATAAAAGAAATATTTGTTTTCGTGAAATTTGGTGTTGATTTTGAGTATTGTTTGCATTCTCTCTTGTGTTCATTCAAGTTTATCTCACTTTTTAAAGAAAAAATGCACTAACAATCAAATCTAAATCTAAATCGAAAATGTGAAATGTGAATTATTATTTCGCTTTCTGTAGTATAACAAAAATAATCTATCCACATTTAATAATAAAAAATATTAGTTATCAAAAATACCGCAGAAAAGAGCTGGAGCTAATTGGAAGAAATATAGCAGTTGCGAAACGAAAAAGTGACGAAAGAGCATCCAAAAACACCCGAACAATGTGAAGTCCGTTTGGAGTCAAACCGGCTGAGAGATCAAAGTCAAGAGCAGCCGAAACACCCGAACAATGTGGTAGCACACGCCGGGTATCCGCTAGAATAAAATATAATTGCTACAAGATTTTCGATTTTTCGATTTTATTACATATTGCACTAAGTACGAACAGATTAAACAAACGGGTGAAATATCTTTATAATGCATAACACCGCATGGAAACATACTGATTCAATGGTGACTTTGACAAGTTCAACTATGGCAATATAATTTCCACTCGACAAGTTGGTTCTGATTATTGTTGTAGCACATAACAAATTAAAAACTAGAAAAAATGTTAACTTCGGTGGAATCGAATCTTTATTACCATCCACACGAAGTTTTAGCAGGTGTGAAGAAAAATATTTATATATAATCTGACAGCCTAAACGTGTGGGGCCCTACTCCTAAAAGTGGATGTGGCACATCACTTGCTAATAATACGAAGCGTGCGATCGTACGCAGCTTCATTTCAAATGTTAAGTTGATTTGGTCTGAAATGGAAAAGTTTGTCATGAAAAATCCAAAAAGTTGGTGATGGGTTTGAATGGGGGCTACTGCTAAAAAGGTGGAATTACAACTATTTCTCTATATGTGAGGCGTTCATCCATTAGAAGACATAATGTTAAAATTTAAGTTAATATTGGCTGTAACAAGAAAGATTTACAAATCCAAAATGTGTGTACGAGTCCTACCCTTAGAAGTGGGTTTGAACAGGACCCATTATTTGAAGCGTCCGTCCGTTATGTAAAATTTAAAGTTGATATTGACTGCAATTAAAACGTTATCCATATAGGAGAGATCACACCCATTTTTATATACAGAGATTAACCAGTGGTCGGACATCGGCCATTTGTATTAAAAGTACCCAAAAGTACCCAGCTCTACTCTAAATCATGGCCGTCCAGAAAGAGAGCGGCAATTAGTGAGCAATTTATTAATGCGCAGTTATGCAAATAATTAGTGCACAGTTGTAAAAGACTTTTTGTTGGTTCTCCATATCTACTCATTTAGTCCAAAACGCTTAGACTTATTGTGGACGCCCCATGGTTTGTGGCTAATGACCAAATTCACAAAGATTCAAATATTCCATACATTAAAGATGAAATACGTAGAATAAGCACAAGGTATGTTGAGAGACTACATGATCATTTAAATGTTTTGGCAATAGGCCTACTAGATAATAGCGATACAACTCGAAGACTTAAAAGAAATCATGTGTTAGATTTACCTTTTAGAGATTAAATTTTGTATATATTGTAAATATACTCTTAATTATAGAATTTTGAATATAATAGCTGTTCTCACTGGAGTACAGCTATTTCTGTTATATTATGAACTTTCAACTAATTTACTTATTGTCTTATTGATAGATTGTAAATTAATAATAATAAAAAAAAAAAACTCATTTGCCTTTTTTTATATAAATATTTATTTGATTTCTCTTTATTTAATATTTTACAAACAGAAACCCTTTCAAAAAGACACTCAACTGATGCTCGCCACCATGTTCTTGCGGAAAACGCTACATTACTATATTATTCTACCATGAATTAAACGTTAAAGTAAGATGTAAATAAGGAAATAAACAAATCAAATTCTTCTTTTTCGCTGTGTGTATACAGCGTCGCAAAACCAAAACAACACATTTCTTCACACACTTTGACTTTTTTGTTGTTTTTTAAGCAAATTGAGAGAGCTGAGAGAGGGAAAGAGTGCGGAACTTTGTGATTGGCCAAGAGCGTTACCAGGTTTTACCTACTCAATACTTTAGAAACAAATGTTCATTACTTTTGAATGGATGGATCGATTTTCATGACCTTGCACTTTTTTAAAATGAATAAAAAATATGGTTAGGTTCTCCATGATCCAAAAAACCGATTGCTGGGTTTTTCAACCCCCTATATTTCAGACTGGGGTGATTCGAGTACTTATGTTTTACGCTTTTGTGAATGTATTGTAAGTATCAGGACATTTATGTATATAACACGTCACTATCGGACATATCAGTAAAATTTTCGTAATTGTTCATTTATGTATAGTGTTCGTTTTGCAGCCATACTGAAGTAGTCTTGTCACTTGCGCGGACTACCTTGCTCAGTGATACTTCATAGCGTTCTCCACTATGTTACAAGCCTGCTAATAAACTGATATTAATTTTTTTTTTATAATATGTTTGTACGAAGGGAACAAGAGTTCAAAGAAATTGAAATGAAATACCATCAACAATTAAATAAAAATCAAATGAAAAACAAAATACAAAGCAAATAGCACAGCAAAATGCTGATAATAGTTGTTTTGTAAGTGAATATGGTTTTAGCAGAGGGTAGGGAGTAGTATTGATAGTAAGGCGATTAGAAAAAAGAAAAACGTGTTCAATCATCACACACAATGTGCACATTTCACTCTTTCACTTACAATACCCACTTAAATAGATATTCAAGCACCATTCATTCATCCATTCATTACATAGCATCTTATACCATTTCATTGCCATCTCATAACATCTTTCCATTCATTCAATCATTGAGTCGTTCGTATGAATACAAAACTCTTTATAAATACAAAAAAAAAAAATGTGCAATATCATTTTATTATGTTCGTTAGAGAATGCAAGCTCCATAATTCCCTTCAAGACTAACTAAATAAATGTCTTCTTTTCATGCTGCTAGTATTCGTCATCGTCATCTTTATCAGCAACAATGTATGTATCGTGTGTTTTTATACCCTTCACACTTAGTCTGAGCTGTATTATTTTATAAAAAGTTTTTAACGCCCAGTAGGAGACTTTAGGTACCACCTATATTCTTCACCCGCTCCCCGAGACGAGTTAAAATAGCCATGACCGTATGTTTCTTCGAATGCGTAAATTTGATACTACTAATTTTACAGTTGCGAAGATTTCGGTATGTACGAGAAGCAAATGATTTAAATCCTTAATTCTGTTTTTCATGCTCCTTCTCGATGTAGCCTACATACAAACCCAATGTTCATTTTAATTTTTTTTGTATTGAAACATTTCTTTATGTTACATGAACTTAGAAGAGGGTGCGGCTGCATAGCTTAAGTTTTTGAAATGCACGCCATTCAGGCTAAGACACGTATTGTGAGATGGCAACCCATCCCCTTAATTAGGGGTTGGTGCGCTGGGTTTGGTTCCCGGCACAGCAAACAGAAAAAACCTACCAGCGAAGACACAAAGGAAGCCTCGGATACAATTCCCCAATGATGACGACCCCCGCAAACGATTTAAGGCTGACATGACACCGCAATACAGGAAATGAGATGGATAATACATTGCTGCTCAAAAAAGGCATCCTGTGACATCTATTATAGTTGTCATGCGAAGGAGCACGAATTTGGATGCGGTTTCGTGGTAAGTATTAAACTACGACATCTTGTCCCTAGTTTCATACCTGTAGACGAGTGCCTGGCCGCGATACGCGTATCATACTTTAACATTAGCCTGATTTGTGCACACGCCCCGACGAAAGTCGTAGACGTTGCGGCCTAAGATGAACGAGCACTGCCCCAATCACGATGTAAAAATCGTGCTTGGCGATTTCAACGACAAAATTGGGAAGGAAGGTATCTTTGTCGGAAAATGAAGCTTTCACGACGCTACCTCCAGCAATGGAGAGGGGCTAATCGATATAGCCGCAGGTCGGAATATGGTAATCAGTAGCAATACTTGGCGTAGTCCCGTTCAAAAGACACGCAACCAAATTGATCATGTTGTGATCGACGGAAGGCACGCATCGAGCGTGTTGGATATATAAACGGTTTGAGGTCCCAGCATCGACTCGGACCACTACCTTGTGGCAGCCATGGTACGCACCTAGTCCTCTCTATATCTTCTAAAGATATAGGTAAGCAGTGGAGACATATCTCCCACTCCATGGATACGGCTGCCAAGGAGGTCATTGGGTACACCAGACCTGAGACGAACCCTTGGTCTGTCGTGGAGTGTCGCCAAGCTACTGCAGAGAAAGACGCCGCTTACAAACGAACTCTGCAGTCGGAAACAACGCGAGCTGTTACAGAGCGATATCGTGAGAAACGGAGAGAGGAGAAACGCCTTTTCAGACGCAAAAAAAGGAAAAAGAAAAGCGTGAGCTTGAGGATGTTGAGATGCTATGTCAAAGAAATGAATCTCGAAAGTTTTATCAAAAGGTCAAGCGTCTGACCGAAGGTTTTAAGCCCGGAGTTTCTTTCTGCAACGACAATAATGGAAGTCTGGTTACAGATGTACGGGAATCACTGGGACTATGGAGAAGTCAGTTCTCTAGAGAATAATACCGTCGATGGAGAAGCATACCTAGAACCACCAATTGATGATGGCTCTCTTATAGAGCCACCGGATTATACTGAGGTCGACTCAGTAATTAAAAAGCTGCAGAATAACAAGTCCGCAGGCTCCAATGAGTTATTTAAGATCGGTGGCGAAGAGTTGGTAAGGCGTATGCACCAACTCTTATGCAAAATTTGAATGCATCCCGAGTAAGCAGGGCGTTCTCAGAGATTGAGAAACATAAAGATTCTTCGTAGGATTTTTGGTCCCCTTAGCCCTCTAAACACTGTAGCTACCCCGTGAACGGATTTTAAAAATGTTTCTACTGTAGTTCAATGGATGCATAAGTAACTTAAAAAATTTGCAAGGATAATCGGGCATGTCCTTGTATTTGAGATATATCCTGTTGTCATATGGCAACGCCAGGGTTAGAGTTGGCGTCGATTTTAGGACCCGTATGAATCACGAGCTGTATGATGAGGTTGACATAGTCCAGCGAATTAAATTTCAGCTGCTGCACTGGGCTGCTCACCTCATCCAGCACTAAAGGTTTACGACGTAAACCAGAACTTGATTGGTGGACGGCGTCAGAGAGGACGGCAAGATCAGGTCTATGATAGCCTGAAGAAGCTCCGGATTGCCAGCGACTGGCTTCGGCGCGCACTAAACTACACCGAATGGTGCGCTTTCCTACGTGCTGCCTTGACCGATAGACGGTTGTAGAGCCACCTAAGTAAGTAAGTTATACTTACTTACTAAGTTATAGCTCTGATATAAACCCACCAACCATTTATCGGCTATGCTAATTGGTTCCTGTAGCTTAATTAAGCAATACGAAGTATGTTGGAGAAAAGATTCGAAGATTATATTATATTTACAAGAAACCGCATCCTCACAAAGCAAAAAAAAAAGGACATGCATTTTGCTCAATGCCAATAAGTGTGGTAATTTTTTCAGTTTCAGTAGCCACCACAGCAACTGCCGTCCCCTCAAAACTTTCTTATATAACACAGCCTTTCCACACACCATCTATATATATAAAAGTGATTGTGCATTTGTTGTTTGTAACGGTATCACGCGAAATTCAGATTTTGCTGTTTTATAATTGTCAATGTTTTTAATTAAATCATCTCTAAACAAATTAGCTTTATCCAGCATGGGAAAAGCGGCATGGAGAAGTTGGAGTCAATGGGTGGTTGGGAGAAGGGGCAGGGGGACAAGTGGTATGAGACCTGGTGGTAGGGGAAGAGGTGATAGGGAAAGAGGTGGTAGGGAAATGGGCATGGAGAAGGATGGACAGGGGAAGCAGAGGTAGGGGAAAGACCAGCAACGCGCAGTGTGCCTCTTAAGATAGAGGGATGTAATGTTCGATACATGTTTATTTGATTGAAGGGGACAGGGGAAAGGGGGAATTGAGAAGAGGTGGTAAAGGGAAGGTGGGGGAAGGGGAGTGTTGGGATATGAGTAGAAGGGGAATAAAGGTAGGGGAATTAGAATAGGTTGTAGGGGAAGGATGGTAATTAAAAGGGTTAGTAGAAAGAGGCGTGGGGGAATGGAAGGCAGGGTAAGGGATCATAGAGAAACAGTGGTAAACGTAAAAGAGGCAGGGGGAATGGCAGCAACGCGCTGGGTACCATTTAAGATAGAGGGATGAAATGTTGTATACATGTTAATGGGATCGAAGGGGTAGGGAAAAGGGGTAGTAAAGTAAGGAAAGGGTAAGGGGAATGGGTACAGCTTAAGGGGTGGTTGGAGAAGGCGTGGAAGGGACAGGAGAAGAGGGGTAGGTGGATTGGAGGTAGAGTAATGGGACATAGGGAAGGTGGGGCAGGGAATGGAGTGGAGGCGGAAAGAGAGGCAAGGGGAAGAGCAGCAACGCGCCGGATCCAGCTAGTTTTAAATATTTATTCATGAATACATACGAAAAAAAGGCAAAAAAACAAAAGTGTATAAGAGTATAAAATGTTTATGTCAATGCAGCGTATAAGAGATGTAACAGCCATTAGTATCACAAACAGCTATTTTTGCTCAATCGGATATTTGCGATGCTATATCTCAGCTCATGGAAGTTTCACAGAAAGTTAAAATATACCAAAATTTGCTCAATCTCACAATGTATTATCACTCTAAATATGAGGACGAAAATTTGGTCTCAATTTTCAGCAAAATCGCTAAAGCTATTTTCCAAAAATGATTTCAACCTATATTTTTTTAAGTAGAGATTGTGCATGTGAAAGGTGGGCCTCCAGTAAAACGCTAAAGAGCATCCAGCACAGCTGCCCTTCAATCTGTATTGCTGGGATTCCTACGCGAATCCAACAAATACAATTTAATTGAAAACAAAAATTTAAAATTATCGTTGATGACGCTGTTTAAAAAATTATGCAATATGCAGAAAGTCACGATAAAGACGGCGTTGTTTTTCAAATGGATATCAAGCCCTCTGCTTTTAAATGCCCAAATGGATTTTCGACGACTCGACTCGCTTTCGATGTTGTTGTTGAAAACGTATATGACTTCACTAGCTTACTTGAAAATCGAAAGACAACGCGGGAACTTGTACACCACATAGTTAAGTTGCTAAGATTCGATTGTTGGTATATAAGTGAGTCATTGCATCGACCTGCGGAGCATCATTTGTCTCTGCTGCTGATGGTTTTATCTCTTTATTTAAATCAATATTACAGCCACTGCATATATATACAATATAAAAATGGGCGTGTCTCTTCCATTTATTTTAAAGTAGCCCCATACAAACCCTCCGCTCACTTTTATGCATTTGTATGGAAATCTTCTTTATTAAAGTCAATATCAGCTTGAAATTGAATATGGAGGCTTCATATATATGGTCGCTTCACACACATACTAATGGGAGTAGCTTATATACAGACCCACAACACACGTCTACGAGTGATATTATCTTTAAAGTATGATAAGTCTACATAAGCAATGGTGCGCGACAATTCGAAGCCCTGAATTACCCACTGCTGAATTCTTATTTGTTTTGTAGATACAACTTTCTTATTGTATTTGTTGAACTGACCACTTAAAGTTTTGATTTAAGCATAAAGGTGCGTGTCAAATGTATAATAGCTTTGGGGGTCAAAGGGAGATGGTATTTGTTTCGTATTAGTACCATTTCAAGTCGACTCATAGGTTTTGCCTCCAAATGTATTTAGTACCTTCTCTGGTGAGAGGGCCGCCACGTGGTGTTCCCCGGTAACGTATTCATACAATACGGCTAATTTGAGCGGCGTGTGACTCCCACGCATAACTCTCTTCTGCTACCCAATCCTAACACCTCATCACCTCCTAGACCTAGGCATAGTCGATAAAATGCCTACAGGGCCGAATCAAGATGCATACCGTGTCGATGAACAGTCCGGCTGAGGGCCTTGTTTAAAAATAACTCAGTCACTAACGTTGCCTCTCCGATAACTGGTCGCATAAGAGAGTAACTGTTACTTTATCTTTGTATGGCGGATCCCTGCACAGATGTACATTTCTTCTCCGCAATTCGTGGGTCCAAATATGAACCAAACCAACAAAAATATCAAATTACCACGTAACTGCACCGCGACACAAGCTGCATTGCAGCTTGAAGAGCAGCGGTTGGACGAGGGTCGTCCAAGAACGGTACGTGAACGTATCCGTGCGCCGGCTGTTATTTCAGTCAGACCTGGTCATGCAAGACCAGGTACACAGCAGCGTCACCATGCTGAAAGGCCAGCAGTGGCGAACCGACAGAGAGCGGAAAGATCAACGACAATGACTACCACTGCCGAACGTTCTCAAGCTCAAAGTAAAACTTATTGGGCAGCCACCAAAACACCCCAGCAGTTGGATAAGAAGCCGCTCCTTCCACCACCATAGCCAGGTTGTGTGGATGACCCTAAGCGTAGAGGACTTAGTGGAGCGGGCGTGAAGTGGTATCTAAGATGCCAGCCAGCCACCTACGCCAGTGTCGTCAAATCAGCGTAGGTGACAGTCCTAGCTGAGGACTATCCACAGACAATGCTGACACCAGATGAGCTGACGGATCTGGAAGACGCCATCTTATGCGAGGTGGCAGAAGGCTGGTCGCACAAGATCAAATTTGACGCCGTACATTTTCGGCCAGGGATGCTCTTGGTTAATTGTGCGGATGAGCTTACCGTGGAGTGACTTCAGCTGCACGCTCCTATGTTGGGGCGGCTCTACTGAAAGCCGTCATGGGGGACGACATTCCGTCATCGGCAGTCATTCACCTATTCCTCCCCAGATGTCCGGCGAAAACGGTGGAATGGCTACTAGACATCCTAGAAGCACAGAACGAAGGATTAAACACGCACTTTTGGAAAGTGATCTCGCTGAGACAGGAGTTTAGCGGAAAACTGATGATAGTTGGCACCGACGAGGAGTCGAAGACCGCCATCATCAGCGGATGCTCCAGAATCCGTTTTCGATTTATACTGATTCCCGTCCACCTAAAACGGAGGACAGAAACAGCGGAAGCGGCAGGGGCAACTGTCCTTGAGAGTTGGTCTGAAACGCCTATATCTGAAGGCTCGGACTTACAAATCGTGCAGCTACTTTCCTCCCAGGAATTCAGGGAGGCAGAACAGCTCCTGGAATGTGAGGATAGGACGCTCACCGAAGGGTAGTTAGGGGGAGCAGAGGACTCTGCGTATGAGCCGGACATATAGTCCGAAAAGCATCAGCGTAGCCCAGGTGAATGTCCATCACGCCAAGGCGGCGTCGGCTATCATGGCGAGGACATTTACCAACCAACAACTGGGGCTTGCTCTGATCCAGGAACCCTGGTGTCATGAGGGCCGAACCAAAGGCCTGTATACCAGGACCACGAAGGTAATCTGGGACACTAGATACAGTGCCCCAAGAGCTTGCATAATTATCAGGAATGATATTAATTATACTATACTTTCAGAATTTCTAACTCGGGACTGCGTACCGGTACTCACTGAGTTGAAAGAGAAGGGCAGAAAAAAGCAAGTACTCATTGCTTCAGCATACTGCGCGGGAGAGCATGCATCACCTCCGGAGGAGATTGATCGCCTCGTACAATTCTGCCATAAACGTGGACTACCTGTCATGGTAGGCTGCGATGCAAATGCACATAATGAGGCTTGGGGAAGCAAAGACACCAACAACAGGGGTAAGTGTCTTCTAGAATTCTTTATAAGTAATCGCCTAACCTTTACTAACAAGGGATGCTCACCGACATTTGTTACCAAGAATAGGCAGGAAGTTTTAGATGTAACATTCTGTAGCATGTCCATGGAAAATGACATAAGAAACTGGTATGTATCACAGGAACCATCCATATCTGACCGTAGAATAATTAGATTCGAGATACGAGGGGACAAAAGGACCCGAGAATTGAGAAGAAACCCTAGGAAAACTGAATGGGGAAAGTATGCATCACAATTAACACAATTAACCATACTTAGGCAGAAAGGTAGAGTGCCTAGACACTCCCTGGAGCTAGAGCAAGTATTAAGTGACTTGAATGTTGGAATAATTCAGTGATTTGAGAGTGCTTGTCCTATGATCAAAGATAGGCGTGAACGGGACGCCCCATGGTGGAACGAACGCCTACAAAAACTTAGAGCAAATGTAAGAAGGCTGTATAATGAAGCTAGAAGAACGAATCTATGGGAAGTATACACTACCACTATAGCTCACTAGTTACAATAAAGCGATAAGGAAAGCCAAGCGCAGGAACTATAAGCACGTCGGCAGCTCGAATATTTCGGGCAATGGCCAAGACACAACTGATGAGAACATATCACTCCGTAGACCGGATAACTCCTTTACGGAAAGTGACGAACAGAAAATTCAGCTACTCCTGAATACCCATTTACCAGGAGGCACATGTGAAATACTCCAATCAGAGTATGTAAGAACAAATTGGGCGAACATAGAATTCGCCAAATCTGTGATAGTGAAGGAAAAATAAGGTGGGCAATACCTACTTGTAATCGCTTCAAATCGCTGGGAGTAAATGGAATATTTCCAGCTCTACTGCAGAACGGAGAAACAGATATACTCCCAAAACTGAAGAAGATCATAATTAGTAGCCTGGCAATAGTTCATATCCCATCCCCTTGTAGAAGGGCCAGACTTGTCTTTATCCCTAAGGCGGGGAAAAAGGATGCAACCCTACCCAAAGCATTCAGACCTATCAGCTTAACATCATTTTTGTTGAAAACGATGGAAAAAGTGATAGACAAGGACGTTCGAGAGACAGTATTGCATCGGAGACCGTTTCACCGAGACCAACATTCATACATTACGGTAAAGTCGACTGACACCACACTGCTTAACCTGACGGGAACAATTAAGGCATCCCTTGAAAGGAAGGAGATCACCTTATGTGCCTTTCTGGTTATTGAGGGAGCTTTTGACAATACAAGTCACGTGACAATATGTAACACACTAGTAGATAGGGGAGTACACCCAATTATAGTGAATAGGATACACTCATTATTGAGGACAAGAACAGCTGAGACTAGAGTGAATAGTACCAGCATTAGGGTACAAACATTTAAGGGTTGCCCACAGGGGGCTATACTTTCTCCCCTTCTGTGGAGTCTAGTCGTTGACGGGCTACTATGTAGACTAGCCGAAAATGGGATACGATGCCAAGGAATGATATTAATTATACTATACTTTCAGAATTTCTAACTCGGGACTGCGTACCGCTACTCACTGAGTTGAAAGAGAAGGGCAGAAAAAAGCAAGTACTCATTGCTTCAGCATACTGCGCGGGAGAGCATGCATCACCTCCGGAGGAGATTGATCGCCTCGTACAATTCTGCCATAAACGTGGACTACCTGTCCTGGTAGGCTGCGATGCAAATGCACATAATGAGACTTGGGGAAGCACAGACACCAACAACAGGGGTAAGTGTCTTCTAGAATGACATCGTTATAATAGCAGGTGGGAAGTTTGAAGAGACACTCTGTGACATAATCAACAGAGGACTCAAAATCACACAAGAGTGGTGCGGTGTGGTGGGGCTTAACATCAACTATGCCAAAACGACCATTGTGCCATTTACTAGGAATCAAAAGCTCCCTAGATTAAAAGAGATTAGGCTCTCAGGGTTTACAGTAGAACTTAGCAATAAGGTCAAATATCTGGGGGTAACACTAGACAGTAAGCTCCTATTGAAAACACACATGGAGGAAACCATAAGAAAATGCACAAAGGTAATACTTGGTGGCAGGAAACTGGCCGGTAAATTTTGGGAGTGTAACCCGAAGAACATGTTGTGGCTCTATAACATGGTAGTGAAACCAATGCTACTGTATGGCATAGTCGCATGGGGAGAGCGAGCGAGCCAAGTGACAGCCACTAAATCGCTCAACTCCCTACAAAGACTAGCGTGTGTCTGCGTCACAGGGTCAATGCGCACGTGCCCAACAGTGGCGTTGAAAGCTGTCCTAGATTTGACACCACTTCATCTGGAAGTTGAACATAGAATAAAAGTAACACTCTTAAGACTGTCAGTCGATAGAGACAAAGCTACCTCGGAAATCTGTCAGAAACGTCTCCATACATGGACGGAGGGTGCATCCTTAATGTCCATGCCTAGAGACGAAATGACACAGAGGTATATATTTGATAGGAGATTTATCATGAAATGGTTCGACAAAAAATCGTGGACGTCAGAGAGTTCATACGTACTTAAACCACACACCATCAAGTGGGAAACGGATGGATCCCTGATAGAAGATGGCACAGGCCTAGGAGTTGTAGGCTTAAGGACTCACTATTGGGAGTCATTGGGAAAACACACCAGTATCTTCCTAGCAGAGATGTGCGCTATAATCAGATGTGCACAATTTAATTTAGATAAAGGCTATCACAACTGTGATATTGCTATCCTATCAGACAGCCGGCCAGGCTGCGTTGAAGGCACTTAACTCCGACGTAGAAAACTAGGCGAACATAACAGAGTTTCTCTGCTGTGGGTCCGGGTCACAACAATATTCCAGGAAATGAGCAAGCAGACAAGCTTGCCGGACAAGGAGCGGCAACGCTATTGGTAGGACCTGAGCCGCATTGTGGCATCGGGAGACATACTATATCGGAAGTAATCCGCAAGGAGAAGGATATAGGAAAAGAAAAATACTGGGCTACGAGCCAAGGACTAAGACAAGCAAAGTTTCTTCAAGGGGCTACAACCCGAATAGATCTAAAACTTAGCTTCAGTTAGGTAGGAACCAACTAAGAATATTAACAGGACTGCTAACAGGCCACTGTAGACTAAAGAAACATTTACATGGTTTGGGGTTACATAACTCACCCGAATGCAGATTCTGTGACTATGAAGAGGAGACCCCTCTTCATATTCTTGCAGAATGTGAAGCTGTAGCTAAAAGCAGACTGCAGTTGCTAGGTGATCACTTTATTAGAAAGCAGCAAGTGAGTAATTTGGACCCTAGGAAAGTACTAAGATTCATTCAACAAATAGGTTTAGGGCAGGTCATCTAACTCAGTATGACAAACAATAGACCTTTTAGGTAGCGGTTTTTACATGTCCCCATCTTAAATAAATAAATAATAGCTTTATTCTACCAAAGTTACCAATTTATTTTGTTTTTTTTTTTTTAAACAAAAATGCACCACATTGTATTTAGACCTAATATTGACTTTAATATAGAAGTTTTTCATACAAAAACACAAAAGTAGACATTAGGTTTGTATGGGGCTACCCCAAAAAGTGGGCTGCTCTCACCCGTTAATGTATATGTGAAGCGTCCATCCACTTATTAAGTTGATATTGACTATAATAAAAAAGTTTTTCATACGACAAGTTAAGAGTACGCTGTGGGTTTGTATGGGAGCTACCCCAAAAAGTGGACGCGGTGGGTCAATCTTGACACTATTAAACTGCAATAAAAAGAACAATTTTTTTGGTGCCCAAAAAATGCGGAACAACATACAGACAACATACAACGACGACTCGTCTCGTCGAGATGATCAAGAATATATGTATAGAATTTATGGGATCTACGATGCATCCTTTAAAGCGTTACAAATTTTCAGACAAACTGATAATACCATTTCACACTATATGTAAATGATATAAAAAAAGTTGAAGCCGCGCCAAAGCACTAAAAGGACGATTTGCTTCTAACTAATGCAAAAGACGGCGTTATTCGAACACACAGCAATACATTCATTCATAAGAAAATATTTAAGGTACCTGTTTCCAGTAATAATGAAAGAAATCTTAAATAAACATGGTGAAGTGTCTGTGATTTGAAAGTGAAAGTTTTTCTTAAGTTGATATGGTTATTTGCACTTTACCAAAACCCAAGCACAAGTTTTTCAATTTTTTGTCTGTTCGGGCTGATCTCCGAAACGGCAGAACAGGCTTTGACTGCAGTTTGATTTTTTTAAGGCCTTAAACATTCGAAAATAAAATACTTTTTATAATATTTACGCCAAATATTCCATCGCTCGTTGTGAGTTGTCAGCGCATTTAACATAAAAACGTGTTACAACCCAAAGGGGAAAAGCATCGTTTCTCTTCGCTGTAAAGTATAAAACTGAACTAAATTCCTGATGATTTTTATTCCATGTTAAAGTTTGAATATTACATTATGTGTGCAATACTCTGTCATGTAAATCGAGATCTATTGCAGTCGATCCTGTTGAGTGGTATGTCGGTCTTAACTTGATGAATATTGATGTTTGAGTGCTTTAAAGTTTGATAATTATCCACATAAACACGGTATTTCGTGTTGCCATACAAACAAAAGTCCAACGTGGCGGCATCTTGTTGGAACCACATATCGTTCAAGTCAAAAACTTAATTTGAGGACAAAAATAGGTCGGTCATACCACGATAGCAGTCCGCATTGATGTTAACTGAATAACAAATACGACAATTTTGCCTGTTTACGTACCCACCGAGTGAGAAAAGGAAATGTATTCGTATAATGACCACGCTAGTATTACAACTTTTGTACTAAATATGTTTTAACAATTTTAACATGTTGTTCGGTGGTTACACGATCCATTATCGTAAATGTCCAGAATGACAGATTACTGATGACAACCCTACGGTTTCGAAACTACGAAATGCAGCTTTTCAAACTATTTCAAATATTGTGTAGTTTTTGTTTCATTAAGTAAGCCTTGAATGTGTTTTGTTGACAGTTTTCTGATTCTATTCATTCATTCGTTACACATAAGCGTTAGAAAAAGTTATATATTTATTTAAAAAAAAAAAAAATTATAATAATTTAAGATATTATTATTTGTTTAATTGATTGCAATTCGTAAAAATGACATCAAAAGTCTCACCAGGTGCCAAGGATGTAGTTATGGTGAGAAATCGAACGTTCGAGCCCGATCTTAGTGCAGAGGGAGTCTACCTATGCCGGATGCCGCAACCACCGCCGGCTCCACCCGGCGCAAAATGGGATGCAAGGCTAAAGTCACATGACCGTCTATACTACCATCAAACAATGTCCTCGGTGCGCTACAGCAAACGATTCCGCCAGGATCCGAACATACCACGCGATTCTCTGGATTTGCAGCTACGTTCGCGTTACGATCACAGCCGCGAAGCATTTCCGCAAAAAGTGGATTCTGTGATGCAACGCGAAACGTACAATGCCACGACTAGTTGGTCACAGGAATCGAACGGTAAGAAGAAGGGGCCGATGTCAACGGAGCACACAAGTTTATTGAGGAACACAATATCTGTACCAGCTAAGAAAGAAGAAGTGCTAGGACATCCCTTAAGGTTTGGTGGAACGACCGACAAAATTGATCCAAACAGTGTGAATCTCATCTGTAGCGGAGCGCACAATCAAATGGTCAACAAAGGATACTCGCGGCAAACGTTGGACGGTAACTTCTTCCGCTACTAAAGTTAAATTATGCGTGTTTTGATTATATTCAATGTATGTGGTCAAAGAAAATGTTATTGTTGTTATTATTATTATTATTATAAGTGACACTGCACACCAACACAAAAATTTTGTTAAATATTTTCGAAACAACTGATACAAGCGTATGCAGAAAACAGTGGTGAGTTCTACGGGTTGGAACCAAAAAAGAAAAATGTTTTTAGCTAAATTTTCCTTTCGTGTTTTCAAAAATACCTGAATAGAACCTTAAATTAATATGGCGAAAACAAATCGCATACAGCCCTAAAGAAACCGAGTATTCACATGGATGTCACATTATTATTTTTATTGAGTTGGTAACGTGTACTTCGAACACCATTTTCTGCCTGTGCAGTCGACGGCTTAAGCTCTTAACGAATTTGTACTCGACATTTTACATTGAGGAGTAGTCTTGCCAAGCTTGAACAAGTATTTTGATATAAGTTTAATTGAGTAACAGTATGCATTCTGCCGTATAATATAGTTAATAATGAGTGTATAAAAGAACATATATATAATAGATGCAATATACTTGCGACCCGGTATATTTATGATGACCATCGTCAACGTTATTTTAATAATAAAACGCGAAAAAAGCATAGTGACGCGCAACAAATACAATTTTTTGCAATGGCCGATGCGAAAGAGGAAGCAGCAGCGTCACAGGCTGCTATATCGTCTGAGCTGAACAGAGAGGTTCGTGGTGTTGAAGTGTCGCGCATCGCAGTACGCTTTCCGAATTCTAATCCCGCTTTATGGGTTGCGCAGCTTGGATCGCAATTCCTATACGGTTTCACGTGTTGACTGATATTCGTTTTATAATATCAATTAGCACTGAACCACTTATGAAAGTCACCACACAAGTGCGCTTCTTTATGCAGCTGTATCTGATGGAAAAACCAAGGTTTTAGTTTGTTTAAAATATACGAGTATGCTCCTAAAATATATACTTCGCTTGGTATAGGGGATTCTACTTACTTTTCCTCATTTGGTGACATTAAAAATACCATTGCTATCGACATAATTCAAGCTGATGTCTTCTCGTTTGGCGACCCTATAATCCTGACTGCGACAACCTGTGATGTTAGTGACCGATCTACACAAATGCGCTTTTTTATGATGCTGTATCTGATGGAAAACCCAAGTTTTTTGTTTGTTTAAAATATGTGCTTCTCTTGGAAGTAGCTGACTCAAAGGCAACAAATAAGAGGTTTTCTGCACCGAATTGTGACTTTTATTTTTATTATGTCTAATTTATTATCAATTGTAATAAAAATATTACGCATATGTCCAGATTGGACCACTAAAGGATGTCATCTAAGGTTTATATAAGGAGCCCTAAACAAGGTACAGGGTATTTCGGAGTCGGGCAAACTTATTTGCTGCGTTCTTTATTGTTTTAAATATGTCTTAAAAGTATGAAAACTACAGATCTACCAAAGTTATCGTTTTTTCTCGTTTTCCTTTTTATTGAAAAAATGTTTAATGTTATAAAGACAAAATAAATAGGATTACTGATCAGGATCGGTTTTGGAATCAGATAAGCGAGTGGCTCTGAAAATATATAGAATAAATGAGTTATTGTAAACAATTTACTCGTATAAACAACACTCACTCCTCTAGATAAACGCGTCCACCGAATGCTACCAAATGGGCCAGATATGCTGGTGCAGGATAGGAGATTGCAGCGCGGAAACAGGTGACATAAATTAGATGTGAGTTTCTGCAGCTTATAAATGTCCATATTAATAGTATTTTCGATCACGTTGTATGTTCTTGGCTTTGCGGTGCCCTGTGTCGATTGATGGCTAACTATAAAGATTTGAACTTCATTTGGATGAACAAGCACTCTGTCCACAATAGTGCCGGGCGCCACATTATTGAACTTATTTTCGGGTGTGCAATGACCGTTTGGAAAAAATCTATCATGATGACCTTTTACCACAGTAACTCACAAAACATGTGCCTTGTACTTAAGCTGAAACAGAATTTTATAATAATAAATAAAATTTGTAATTGTAAAACTATATAATGTAAAACTAAGCCTCTACAAAAAGAGCTGTTACCTTGGCACATGCCGCATTTATGCCAAAAAGTATCTCATTTTTTTGTAACTTGTCCATCAGATACGCCATATCGATAATAAATAATATGTTGTGGGTAGCATTTTCGATATGCATAATATACGCGGAGATGTTCCCATACAATTAACTCCATATCTTCAATATATCCGACTGTCGATTGTTGCAAACGATATTGCATATTGTAACAAGCACCAAAACGATCGTGTGATGCAGCGACTCCAACAACACTTGGTATATGTTTCGGATCTGTTGATGGGTGAGTAACTGCTGCGCCAAGGTATATAACATTATTCAAAACAATGTGCGATTCATCCTGTATTTTATGATTTGTGTATTTAGCTTAGAATTTACTTTAAGCAAAATATTTTTAATTATAAATGGATCCAACCGTTGTACGGTTTTCTCTTTTATGTATTGAGTGAGAAGGCCATAATTTAACTCAGCCTTTTGTTTTACATCGGCGTATACATATGGACCACGGCAAGGTAACACAATGAAAACCAAATATATATATTTTGCCTTAAGTTCTTTGAATATTCGATCCAAATTGTCGACAGGAGTAATATATGGTTTTTGTTCAAATTGTAATTTCATACATTGGGCTTCACGACTTATTAATTTTGCAAGGTTTAATACTAGGTTATAATTCAATTTGTAATGTATTATAGCCCACTTGTGCTCAGTCGGTTTTGTATTCAAAAATGCTATATTATCTTGTATCATCCAGGATCCATTGGAAGGGCGTATTATTTGCTTGTTGAAGTATTCAATTCCAGGGGCAGACAATATGCGTGTGGGAACTATTATGAATTTTGATTAACTAGCATACCAAATCTTTCGATAGTCGGAAAGTCGTTGTGGTTCAAAAAAAAAAAAAAAATAAATAAATAAACCAATTCCACTGATTTTTCTTTTCGAAGGTTTGTAGATGTTGCTGCAAACAATTTTCGAACTTCTAGGTCTCCATCTCTTTTCTAAAAAAGAAAAAATAATAATAAAAAATAATGTTTTTTTTTAATCTTACATTAAGAGGCTGGCCTTCCTGAATAATTGAGTCGGTACATAAATGGTTTTAAAAGCTGAGTTCACATGTAGTCCAGTAGAAGCTTCGTAGCCGTCACCCATATCAAAGCTCTCATTTGGCCTTTCGAAAAATCATCTTCCAGCGCGTAGAGCCATTTTATGACAAGGAGACGAAAGTACAACTTCCAGGCATTGAATTGCATTGATGGATGTAATAACTAAAATAAAATTATTAAATTTTCGGTTTTAAGTATGTCTTCCTTAACTGGTGAAATAATATCTTATGCATTGTACAAACAAGCCTTACCTTTTCAATGAATTCAAATCGATCTCCATACTTTTAGTTTGTTTGATCTCTACTTTGAAATGTAACGGACATCCATTTTTATCGAGAACCTATTAAAATAAGATGTATTTCATTATATGAAGCGCTATAACAAGTTGAAAATAATTACCTCAACATCTTCGCTATAGCCACTATTGGGGAGCTTAACAGCAGAAAAACACATTTTTTACCATCAAAAGCAAGACAGATGCTGTTCAAAAATTTTAAGAGAAAATTTTCGATCCCAGCCCACTTGAACTTTTTTGGATTATCGGGTGTAATTGTTACGTCGTAATGATAAGCAACTGCGGGCATTTTAGACAAGTCCAACTGCAAATAATTTATAGCAACTTGGCCTGGCACACCAAGTGTTCCTCGTTTGATTCCTGTACACAGCACGGGGGAGCCTTGCAACATAGTTTGAGGCTTCGGTTGTTGTCTACCGCTTTGCATTGGAGCTTGATCCTCCATTTGAGCTCTTCCTGACTGTTGAGAAGAGGATGATATACAGACTCCTGATGGTCCACCTCTTCTCGGCTGTTGTGGTGGGCCAGAAGTGTATTGTTGTGTTCCCTTTTCTTGCTGCTAAGAAGAACCCAAAATTCTGTGTAGGTTGACGACGGGTATCAGGTAGGGGTGGCAGGGGAAGGAGGTTTTGGAAAAGGAATATGGGGAAGACGTCAGGGGAAGGGGGAAGTGTGGCAGGGAGAAGGCAGCAACGCGACTAGTAAAACTAGTAAAATGTAAAGTGAAAATATCGTGTGTGTGTGTGTGTTTGTGTGTGTGCAGGAATGCTTTTACTGCTATTATGATCTCTATCTCTATTTAACTGTAATTCCGTATATTCAGTCGTGATCCCATTTTAACTTACTTTTGCGATTTGCAATACATTGCATAAGTTTATTATGTTACCTTTCAATCTTACCTAAAAACTAAACAATCTTCCACTTATAGTGATATTTAACACAATATAATAGAAATCTGATTAGGAATTTACTGAAATCACAAAAGTAAGTGGAAATTAAAATAGCGCTGATTGTAGAGTGTTTAAGGAAAAAATAAAATTAGAACCAAACCATAACCAGATTTTAAAAACTGATTGAAGCCAAATCGTTTGGAGAATTTGGAAAAGTAGTGACCTACGGGTTCCATTCCGCTGAAAACGCATTGCTCAATTAGTACGACTAAATCCGTGGTTGTCTGCCCATAAACTGCAGCTTGAGGTTTAGGAAAGGTTGCGCGAAACCATTTGCGATGATACAGTCCAAAAAACTAAAAAAAAAGTCAAGTTCGGTTGATCCGAAACACTGATATTATTCACACGAAATTTCAAATAGTATAGCAGCTAATATATATATTGATTGGTAAGTTTCTATTGGGGCTACTCCGAAAATGTATATGTGAAGAGTCTATAAAAAAAACAGCATGTCATATTTCATGTTGATGTTGACTATAATACGAAGAAAAAACATAAGTGGGCGAAAGATTTGTATGGGGTCTACCCAAAAAGTAGGCGGAACACGCGCATTATATATGTATGTGATGAGGCCGGTTTAATAAAAAGCCTCCATATACAATATAAAGGTGATATTGAGTTAAAGAAGTTTTTCATTAAAAATCACATTGATGGGCGTTGAGCTTGGAAGGGACTCGCCCATTAGAATACTTACATACATACGAGTATATTAAGCGGCCGTCCATAAGAAAGCTCCAGATCGATTTTTTCCTTTTTTATGAAAATTAAGCGAAAAAGAATATTTTTGTAATGAACATTAGAGAAAATTACCCGCCGGTTATGTCGTGTGGCTGTGAAATTTCGCAACATGACGCGGTAAAATAACTTAGAGTGCATCCGCCAGCTTATTTTGAAACATTTTATTAAAGTGAAAGTAAAGTAGCCAAATATAAAGACCGATAAAGTGTACTGGCACCTTAGAAGTAAATCTCAACTCAGTCTAGAGAAAAGGTAAGGCTGTACAAAACTGTACTAAAGTTCATTTGGACTTATACTATTCAACTTTGGGGTACGGCGAGTACCACAAATAACAAAATTCTTCACTGCTTTCAGTGAAAAATGCTCAGAACCTTTATAAATGGTTCCTGGTTTGCGTCAAATATGGAGTTTCATAAAAGTCTTTAGATACTTTTCATAAAGAGGAAAAGGTGTCTATAGTCTAGGTGATTTTATATCCTGGGTCTTCCAGATAGATTTTGAAGTAATAGTTAAGAGAAGTAATAATAATGATTGAAATTACTGCAAATAATGTAAACAACCATGTAGATACTATAAAAACATTTAATTACTATAAACGTATAAGTTAGTCTCACTAATCCCGTAATTTTTTTAAATAAACGCTTTCCAATTTGCTTATTGTCTTCGAACAGATTGTAAATAAATTCATACATAAAAAAATTCTATGTATCAAGGACAGGCCTGCAAATCATCTACTGATTGCAGCGGTTCGGTTCGCTGGTTCGCGGTACCTTCGATTCCACATTTCTAATTTAAATACTTTAAACAAAATTTTTTTTCAGCAATTTTTTTATACTCTTCATAGTATAGGGTGTTTCAGGATTTTAAAATAAAAAACTGTTGTTTTTTGAAAATTTGTGAAACTTTTATTGAAATATAAAGTAGACATTACGAGGTTATGTATGGAATAACACATTGGTTAAATGGCCGCCTCGGCTAAATGTTGCGGTATTTCATTGATGCAGCGTGTAATTTCTTCTTTCAATGCTTTACGTGCCGTGGGCTTATTCACATTAACCATGTGACTTCAAAAATCCCCAAAGAAAAGAATCCCTAGAAATGACTGATGCAGTAATTGAACTGTTTCTCGTGCTATATGGCATGTGGCACCATCTTGTTGAAACCACATGTCCTCCACATCAATTTCTTCAAGTTTCGGCAAAAAACACTGGTTAACATTTCACGATAACGAACACCATTCACGGTTTGTGTTTGACCTGCCTCATTTTCGAAGAAAAATGGACCCATGATGCCTCCAGCCCAAAATCCACACCAAACAGTGTCATGCTGTAGATGCATTTGTTTCTCATAAATCACTCGTTGATTTTTTTGAGCCCCAAATGCGACAAATTTGCCTGTTAACGAAGCCATTGAGATGAAAATGGAAATGGAAAATTTCACGAAAAGAGCGCATCATTTATGTATGCAAAACGGCATTTTCTTGTTGTAGTTTTTTAACAATGCCCGATGAGCTATTTACGTGATGTGTTTTTCCATACATAACCTCATGATGTCTACTTTATGGTTCAATAAAAGCGTCATAAATTTTCAAAAAAACAACAGTTTTTTATTTAAAAATCAAATCCGGAGTAAATCCTGAGACACCCTTAATTATATTTTCGTCACAATGTTAGCAACGCCTTAAAGGAAGCGTCGGAGACCCCATAAAACATATGTATATATATTTTGATGCATCGAACTTGTTTGAGTTTAAGCAAATATTAATGTAAAAAAAAATAATTGTTTTAAAATAAATGAACTTTAGCAGCAGCAAAATAATTGGCAAAGGTATTTACATACGACTTTCCTGCGGCAGATACGCTCATTGATAATAACGATAATAAACTGACGTCATCTCTAACATCTAGCTTTCGAGTTGGCAATAGATTTCGTTGCCATTTTAACAGATAGCGTTAACAGTATAAATCTGATATCATATCAAAACAACAACTAAATATATTGCGCAAAGGTTCGCTACACTACATTCCAGGACATGTGAACATTAAAGAAAATGAAACCGCGGATGAGACGGCTAAGATTGCTATGAACGCCGGCACCTACTTCTATCTAAAATGGCAGCTACAAGATGCGATAACTTTCAAATATATTAAAATATCTGGAATGAATAGGCACGAGAGTATAACGAATTCGGCTTAGCCAAATACCTAACGTTCTGTAAAATATACCTTTATGTAAATAAGAAAAATTGGTTTAAATAAAAAGCAAAAAAAAAAACAATTTAAAAAGCACAGAAATTAAACTAATTAACAAGCTACTAACGGGACATTCTTTTGACAAAAAAAAAGTTACACAAAATCGTCTTACTGTCGAAGATGCCTCACACATATTTCAAACTTTCACAGCACTACTTAATTATAATAATTTGAAAGAACTTTTTCAGCACGAGTGCACAAATAAATATAAAGTAAATGCGGCCTTCATAAGAGAAATTAATATTAAGCTGTAAACAGCAGCACACTTTCTGTATGGCAGTAGAACGCCGTGGAGTTGGAGTCATCACACTTTCATGTAAGACAACTTAGAATCGAAATAAAAAATAAGTGAACTGCAGACAAAAGTTGAATCCAATTAACAATTTTCTAATTGTGTAAATTATACATTTGTATTATTAAACATTTGAGGACTCGATAACCCAACCGTTTAGCAGGTTGCCTAACATCAAGAGTTCTTCTTTAATAGTGAAACAAAATTACTTCAAACTTCAAAAATGCCACAAACTATTATTCAAAAATTGTATTATATGACAATTCTATAAATCTAAGCTTCCATTCAAAAATTTTAAAACTGAACTAAAACACCAGCGCTGTCAAACAAAAAGAACTAAATTTCCACTGAAGTGGTTTTTTATTGTTTTTTGTTTTTATTATGTGTGCTTTCCACTTACTCTTATTAGTCTACGGATCAAATATTAATTGTTCATAGGACGGATGTAGGCACGTTTTTAATTTATAAGCAATTGGTATAAGATGCAAACTTGTGTTTTAAATCCACCCGTAGTTGTACATATGCATATGTATGCATGCAGTTAGCTACGAAGTTTCATCGACACACGCTATTTCGTTCCAAATTGTAATGCACAAGGTGGCGTTTCTTACAATATAAAAATGCTCATTTATGTAAAATTAACATGAATTCGATATAATTTAATTTAAAAATGGTTTAATAAAAAAAGTTTGGTTTTTTCTTTAATTTTGGATCGATTGATATGAAAGTTGATCAAAAGAATACGGTTAAATATGAGAAGAAATCTAGTGTCCGTCTGACCGACTCGGTTTTTTGCATTCAAGTATAAAATAAGTAGATCTATTATAAATGCCAAAATATAAGAGAGACCGTTTATAAACATTTGTAATATTTATTTATTTATTTATTATTTAGGATAATATAAAACTTATGACCTAAAAAGATCTATTGTTTGTCCTTCTTGCTTAGCTGTACTGATCTAAACCAATCTGCTGAATAAATCTTAGTGTTTTCCTAGAGTCTCACTTTTTCAGTTGTTCTTCGATGACTAAGTGGCTGCTTATACCCGATATCTGATTCTAGCTACTGCATCACATTCCACAAAGATGAGAAGAGATGTCTCTTCCTCATAATAGCAGTATATGCATTCATGAGAATTATATAAAGCTATTACACACAACTGTGTCTTCATTCGATAGTGTCCCGTTAGTAATCCTGTCTGTAGTCTCAACTGGTTTCTACCTCGTTGGAGCATTGTTTTCGTTCTGCTTTGGTCGAAACCCCTAGGAATACTTTTGCTTGCCTTAGTCCTTGGCTCATGGCCCAGTGCTGTTTCTTTGCCCTATTTGTTTCGCTGTGGATTAGTAGTCCAATGTAGTATATTTCCACGCCACAAAATAGCTACAGTTCTGGTTATTGGTATTGTCACTTCTTTGAACTTTTTGTCAATTAGAATTGCCATGCGAAGCAGTTCTGTAGAGTGGTAGTAGATTAGCATACCAGTTCTCCAGTTAAGTCCACGAATATTGCCACACACCACCCAAAGCTCTTTGATTAGAGCCCGGGTGGTCGAAGAGATTATACAATGTGGCCGTTGCCTCCTTGCCACTCACTTCTTATACAAGGTGAAGGCTCTCCTTTTTCCGAGTCCCTGTAGGTGAGTGAGCCTGCTTTAGCGTTAACCTTCCTCGTTTGGCCAGGCCTGCTCATCAGCCTTTTGACAGGTCCTTTCACCTTCCGACAGACCGGCTTTACAGGTGTACCTGATCCCGTCGCGATGGCATCCGTGATGGCCACATCGCCAGTAGCTTTCCTACTGCCCTGTTGACGACAGCCCATCCGACTGCTGCAGGTACGTCAGCTGTTGTGCCAACTCAGTGGGGCTAACATGGCCGAGTTTACTCCCTTTAGTATTCAGCTTGACGTGGCTAAATCTATAGGCGATAATTCCTTTCAAGAACGTGAGGGAGGCTTATGCCGCAGAATCCACTGATAAGAGCAGATGAATGCCACAGCCGTTAGTCAGAAGTGCACTATGGGGAAAGTAGCCACGAATCAAATGCGTTTGTGGAAACTCATTTTCCTCAAATAACGTGAAATAAAACTAATCTTTGCCATTTGGCTGAGGTCAGTTTTAACATATCTTCGAAAAAAAGGCCAACTTAACGCTACTCGCTACGCGGCTAAATGAAGATTTCGCTTAACCTTTGGTCGACCGGATCTTCTTAGTGCTGCGAATTCCAGGGGAATTCTCCTTCGATGAGATTCTCTTTAGAGCCCTTTCATCTGTTGCTTTAACTACTCGATGCCTTTTTTTCTATAGTAGCCTTTATCCAGCATTTGTTTGAAGCGACGCCTCTCCTTAGAGGAGAACATAGCATAACCAGGATCTGAGTCAGATTTGCTATAGTGCTGGGCTGTACTGTCGTCTGGAGTGACGATTTGGGGTACGGCCTTAACGATGCAGAATCAGAGGACAGATTTTCCTCTGATACCTCCTCACTGACGCAAGGATGGGCCCTCCCCGAAAATCTGCCTATTTGTGGATGCATTTAGAGCCACATAATGCTCGATTCTGATTGGCGTTTCTTTATGATTCCCACGAGTAGTTGTGAAAGGAAGTAACCTGTGCCAGAGCCCGGATGCCACAGGAAGTCTAAGTTGAAACTGGAGAGCGACAGGTATCCAGAGTTCGCATATTGACGGTTGGATACCCTCTAACCATTCATCATCCTTGAAATTGCATAAACCCTAATACGCCGTTGGATTATGAGTACGATATGAATGATGATGATTTGCCAGTGGTATCACTACTGGACAAAGAACACTGAGATTCCAAACGGTGGGCGTATAGTCTGCCGCTTTGTTATTCCTGAGCTTTTTAATTACTGAGTCCGCCTTGTTATACTAGTTTGGTGGCTCTAAAGAAAGCCACCATCAATTCGTTTTTTTTTAGAATTACTATTCTATCGGCGGCTTTATCGAATCCAAGCAGGTTGGAGAAGTGACTTCTCCAAAAACTCAGTGATTTCTGTGCATCTCTTATCAGAGTTTCATTGTCGTCCTTGCAGAAAAAAACTCCGTCTAGCTTCTTTGTGTGTTGGGACGTGCGGCATGTACCATGCTGAGCTCAGTGCGTACCACGACTATAATAAGGTAGTTGTCCGAGTCTATCTTGGGACTTCATGTCGTTCAGCCATTCAACAAGTTCGATGCGTGCCATCTGACATTCACAGCATGATCAATTTGATTACGTATGTTTTGATCGGAAATGAGCCAAATAGCCTTGTGGATGTTAAGATGTGCAGTTTTGGAACTACTGATTATCCTGTGACGACCTGCGGAGCATTCAATTAGCCTCTCTCCATTGCTGGAGGTAGCGTCATGAAGACAAAATTTTCGAACTGTTCGGCGAAAGAATGCTTTCGACAAAATGTTGGCGTTGAATTCACCAAGTACGATTTGTTTCGTTTCGTCTTTCTTGTGCTGTCGTGGCTTGTGCACAAATTAGGCTAATGTTATAGCTAACATTGGTTAACAGGTATTAAACTGGGGGCGATTCGTTTCCTACTAACTACACAACCGCATCCAAAATTGTGCTTTTTCGCATGGTAACTATTTATTATAGACATCTAGCGCATTCATGTAATGTGGTGATGTCAGTCTTGTAGTTGAGGGTCCAGATACTCCAGGTTGGTTTGTCATTTTAACATGAACTAACTAACGTGAGAACAACGCTTAAAAATTGTGCAAATGCATTTCGAAAATCGTGGTTCAGTTCGGGAATATTGCCTTGCGCTTCGTCCATTTGACGATCGACATTACCGAGCGACTAATTAACATGTATTAACAATGGTTAATTTTCGCATCATGTCTACTCTAAATGATAATACGTATCCGCAGTGCACACTGAAGGAAAAATTGTTGCTATAATGCGTGGTATTGAAAAGGACATAAAGGAAACATTATGAAACACTTTTTGTAATGATCTCACCCTACGACCTTATAAAATTCAGCTGGTACAAGAATTGATCATCGTTTGCGCCGTACGTTCAGACAAAGGGCAGTAGATCAAATTGAAGTCGACCCACTGTTTTATCGCAATATTCTGTTTAGTGGTGAGACTCATTTTTGCCTCAATAGGTTTCACAAGAGCAAAATTGTCGAATTTCGAGTGAAGAAAATCCACGAGGAAAAATGACTATTTGGTACGCTTTATGGGCCTGCGGAATAATTGGTCCTGCATCTTTAAAAATGAGGTCTGTTAGAGCGATATAGAGCCATCATTAGCAATCATTACGTGCCCCAATTGAATGAGAAGTTTATTGAAACCATGTTTTTTCAACAAGACGGCGCCACATGTCATACAGCACGTCAAACATGTGTCATATTTAAACATTAATGGCATAGTATTAACTTTTTAGTATTTAGTTATGTAATCTTAGTGTTGTAATTCAATTCAAATTCCCCATACCTGATAGAAACATTAACCTAAGAACGATAAACTGGGAAGTGTACACAAATACACTGAAAAGAACCCTAAGACCCCAACCACCCTATGAGCCAAGCAATGTAGAGCAACTAGAAAACGTGGTCGATGTTTTTAAAAATAATTGAACGAGGCACAAAAGAAGGCTTACCCTAAAGTTATGATGAGGGTGGCAAACAAAGGCTGTATAAAACTTTTTAATCAGGCAAACTATACAGACAAGATGACAAGATGACAGAGATGATAAATCAGGTGTTGAAGTGCCTAGCCTGGATTCGTATCACGGTCAGCCACTCGTCAACAGGTATGAAACTGGAGACATGACCTCGTAGTTTCCTACTAACCATGAATCCGCATCGTGCTTGCTCGCATGGTAACTATAATAGATGTCACAGGATGCCTTTTTTGAGCCAAGTCCTATCCATCGCATTTCCTGTATTGCGGTAATGTCAGCCTTGAATTTGTCGAGGATGTCAACCAGCTAGATATCTGCACCAGCCTTGTGGAGGGACAGTACATTCCATATCCGTAAATCATGCTCCTTAATTTATTTGCGGAGTCGTCATCAAAGGAGGATCGTATCCGATTCTTAATTTGTGTCTTCACTGGTAAATGTTGTTTTGCAGTGACGGGAACCAAACCCAGCACACCAACCTCTAATTATATTGGGAGTGATTGCCTTCTCACATTTTGTTCACCACGGAAGGTCAGTGGCTTACCCAGGGGATACGTATCCTAACGGAGGTTCGTGAGATCCTTGTGAAGTTTGCAAAAGAATCGTAATTTGACCATTTCCAAGAGAATGGCCAAATAACATTCCCCAGTACAGTACCGAAAAACCTCACCAAAAAATAAACTATTCTCTTCTTCCTAACCTCAAAATACATTTCTTCGGTGATATAAAATATGTTTGTTGACACGCGGCGTAAGCTCCTGTCGAACTGTTCACGTTACGCATAACAAGACGTGTGCGCAGACGTCAGCGCATGCGCTCGTCAATAATACAAACTGAGCTGACTGGAAGTGTGTTATATGAGAAAATTAGAATCTTGGCTGCAATTTCCATTTCAAAAATGTAAGCAGAGAGGAGTCTCGTTCGGAACGTCGCGCAGTGCAGACGTGCATATCTCGGTCGCTCTCTTGATGCTTAATTCATATGTAAATGTACTGTTTAAATATTATTATGATACATATACATATGATGTAATATTGTATACATATACATCACTCTCGTAAAACGTATTATTATCAACAAATGTATATTAATCCTGACAACTGAAATACATATTTCTCCGGTTGATTTTTTATCTCTGTTAGCCGCTTTTTGATCCACTCGCAGTTTTGTATTACTTCGTCCTCCTGGACTCGTCTGACATCCTCCAATGGCTGACGTGACAGAGCATCCGCTACTACGTTTTGTTTTCCTCGGCGATACTGCACGTCGAAATAATATTGCTGCAGCTCCAGCGCCCAGCGCGCTATTCGCCCAGACGGACTCTGAATACTGTTTAACCACTTTAACGCTTGATGATCTGTGATCACAGTAAAGTGATATCCCTCCAAATATGGCTTTAATTTGCGAATAGCCCAAATGATATCTAAGCACTCCTTTTCCGTGGCTGAATAATTCTTCTCTGCCTTTCCTAGATAACGGCTAGCGTATGCTATCACTCTTTCCTGACCCTCCTGTGTCTGAGTTAGCACCACTCCGAGCCTATAGTTGCTCGCGTCCGTTTGTAAGACAAACTTTTCCCCAAAATCGGGACACGCCAATACTGGAGCTTCCGTAAGCCTATGCTTCACCTCATCAAACTCCGCCTGATGTTCTTCATGCCATTTCCAATGTTTACCCTTTTTCAGTAGTCCGGTTAGATGTATTGTAGCATTTGAGAAATCCACCACAAACCTGCGGTACCAGGAAGCCACACCCAAGAATTGTCTGGGATCTCTGAGGTTTGTTGGTGGTTTCAGCTGTAGGATCGCCTCCACCTTGTCCGGATCCGTCGCGATTCCATCTCCTGTGACCATATGACCCAAATATTTCACTTTATCCTTAAAGAATTCACATTTTTCTCTGTTAATCCTAAGGTTATTTTCCCGGAGCCTCCGAAACACTTCCTTAAGATTGGCCATGTGCTCCTCCAGTGTCCTTCCAGTGACAATAATGTCATCCAAGTATGCAAACGCATGTGGTTCCATGTCTGGTCCGATGACTCGGTCCAGAGCCCTCTGAAACGTTGCAGGAGCCGAGTGCAAACCAAAGGGCATAACCTTCCACTGAAATAAACCCCTCCCAGGCACCGTGAACGCCGTATAAGGTTTACTTACTGGATCCATGGGAATCTGCCAATATCCATTTTTTTAAATTCAGGCTAGTTATATATTTGGCTTTCCGTAGACGGTCCAAAATGTATCCTATCCTTGGCAAAGGATATGCGTCTGGGGCTGATCTAGCGTTTAGTTGTCGGTAGTCCACACATAACCTCCAGGCCCCTGTCTTCTTTTTGACTAGCACTATTGGTGCACTATGAGGGCTTCTAGATGGCTCTATGCATCCATTCCGCAACAATTCGTCCACTTCTTTATTTATTATTTCCATCATAGCCGGATTTCTCGGAAAATATCTTTGTTTTACTGGTCTATCATCCTTCATCACAATTTTGCGAGCCGCTATACTGGTAGTACCAGCAAGACCTTTGAATTTATCCAGCTACTCTTCCAAAAATTGTTTAATATGATGTATTTCTCCCTGTTCCCGTATCCCTCGAGCCAAACATGCTGTTCGGATTTTCCGTAACTTGATTTCTACGGCAGCCATAAGTAGTTTTCATGCAATCTACGCCTCTCTCACTATTATCTCTAGCCACTGAAGACCCCATGATCCTTTGCACTTGCACCGATTTGCTTCCACATTTTATCTCTCTGTCCCTGTGCACCGAAAAAAATCCATTCCAAGGATTAGGTCGTCTAGCATATAGTCCATGCGCAGCAATGGTATCTTGCATTCTCGTGAGCCTAATCCCACTCTCAATGTTAATTCCTGTGATACCTCTGCACTCGATCCATTTGATATTCTCACATCCTTTGCCACCCGGCGTGTGTTTTTTCCCATGCCGAACTTCTCTGCCAGTCGTCCACTTACGAAGCTGCGTGTTGCCCCTGTATCCATGACAGCCTCCACCAATAGGTCCTCCAAGGCCACCACCGCAAACACGCCGTTGTCCCGGACACTCATACAATTTAATGCAAACGAGGCTGAGCTTCTATGGCCTCCGTCAAACCTCGCTCCTGACGCAGTGCCCGCCCGTTTCCCGCTGACCTACAACAATTTTGTGACGTTAAGCCGCGCCGTCCGCACACCCAACAAAACAGCACCCGTGGACCTCTACACTCTCTTGCCCAGTGACCTTGTCGGCCACAACGACGACAAGCGGAGCGCGGATTGAATATGGAGCCACCAGAGACCTGAGTCTCCTCACAGGCCTGGCGATGTAGCTCCACCTGCATTTCGGGGACTACCTTTTGGCTATCCTGCAAGGTCTCGAAATCCTCTGCTAAACCAATCAGCCCTTCCAAGGTCGCGAAGTCCTGCCTTTTGGCATACAACTGCAACTAATTGCTTCTGTTTCGATATATCCTTGCCAACGCATTATGGTTCTGCATGGCCAGGACAAAATCCTTGAACCGCTCCATCTGACGCTGTTGTCGATTTCGTATTTCGTCCTCCAACTGTTCAGCGAATCTGGCCGGAAGGAAAAATCTCAGGAAATCCCTTTTAAAACTAACCCATGACCGCCATTGCTGGTTATTATTCCTATACCAAATAAGTGCGCCATCCACCAACATTTCCGGCATCATCCGAGGTAAAGCGTCCAAGTTAGCCCCATACGCGTCTGCTAACTCCTCGATTCTCTCAGAAACGGAAATGGTTGTGCCCCGCTGAACTGTACAGCCCATTTCCGTACCTGGTCCATCAAATTGGCATTTGTCTGTCTATTTACTGGGCTTCGAGACCCAGTCTCTGTCCTAGCTGGTCTAGCTTGTGTAACCGCGTTGCTGGGTCCTGGCAATTCTAATCCTTCGACGCCATCCGGGCCCTGAACCATTACTTGTGGTAGCCGTGTATAAAATGACGCTAATTCCTCTAAACGTTGTATTTGGTCAGGCTTTAGGTCAACCTGACTTGCAAATTTGGAAAACCCAGATATACCTCCAGCTCCTCCTTATGGAGTGTCCTGATCCAACCAGTTTTTACCATTTTGTCTATGTTTTATTTTTCTGTGTTATCTTTATTTGAAATTTTCCCTTTATCTTTTTCCTTCTCCGGGTTTCTTTTAATCTTTTACGTCTTTGTGTTTTATTGCCTAGGGTCCCTGTCGGCTCCAATGTAAAGGACTCCCGGTTGTCCCGGGTCAAAGGCTGGGATAGCTCAGCTTTCAGAGTTTGCTAAAGGACACTTTATTTTTATTTTTGTTTAATTATTATTTCGGCCTTTATTTATGTTGATTATTCTTATTTATCCTTGTATTTCGTTTATCTTTACGTTGTATTCGTTTCTTCTCTCTCTGCTGGTGCGTTTGGTGGGGTTCGTTCGTCTTTGGTCCTTCACTGCTACACTCGGCTATGTCATGAATGATCTGTGTGCCAACCAAGTCTCAGCGTCCGTTCCAGCGTCACCTGGTATCCCGCAGTGATGTCTTTTGTGGACTTAAACCCCAAGGACTTCACTGGGCACTCAATATCCTCGTGACAGTACGAGTCGTATTCCTCCTCAAATAACCAAATCCTGCCTCACCACCAATGCTTTTATCATTAGTGCCTTTGCGCCAGTGCAAGATCTGAATACCGTTTTAACTTGAATTGTTCTTGCTCCACTGCAAGTCCGTAATTCTAAATTAATTTCACTTATCCTTACAACTATATCCTTGTTCCAATGCCAACTTGAAATTGAACCACTTATTTTCCTATTATTATCCTTAGAGCTCTAGTCCTCAAATCCTTCTGAGACCCAATGCTCAACTTCTGAATTCTTTTCAACACCGAATAATCAAATCCTTTTATTTGATTCCAATGTTCAAATTCATTCCTTAAACCTCTGTATTATTTTGCGACCCACTGCTCACGCCTTTTACTCGAACCTTTTGAACCGAATATTCTCTCAATGGGGACCAAACTCAATATCCTTCGTGGCCCTTCCACCGAGTGAAAATTTGTCCTCGACAAGAGACCAAAATCATACACAACAAGCGTCCAAAACCATTTGACTAAAAGCCAAAACAATACTCAACAAGAGTCCAAAACAATACTCAACAAGAGTCCGTAACCCACTGACTAATAGACAAGACTATACTCAACAAGAGTGCTTTACAAGGAATAACGAAAACTGTGGCGCAATGAAGCGACTGTTAAAAAGGAATAACGGAACCCGGGGCGCAACGAAGAACTGTTAAAAGAAAAACACACGAGAGTTGCGGCGCAAAGAAGTCGGAGCGGAAAGCAGAAACGATAACGCCATAAGGAGTGTGTGATATTCGTTATTTTTCTTCTTAAATTACCTGCAGGTGTGAAGAGAGTTGGTGGCAGAAAAATCAAATCAGACAGAAGAAGCAGAAGGCAACGGTTGTGTTTGCGTTAGGTAACTAATGCGAACGAATGTCATGCAAATATCGGGAAATAAGCAAGCCAAAATCGACGGATTAACACATGTTTTGGGTTGTGACGAGATAGAAAGAAGTGACTATGATTTCAATGAAGTCAATGGAAATACAGTCATGCAAAAACAACTTGATGATTTAAAGGAGCTGGTGGCATGTTTAACGCAGACGGTACAAACAATGTATGTGCAAGGGCCACATCAAAGGCAGGAGCCTACGGGAACAGCAGGGCACTCAAACGAAGGTGTGCCACAGACAGCAACGGCAATAGCTTCAACGAGTTCGTCAACGCAGAACAACACGAATATAAAAGATGTTATTGGAATATTAACCGAATTTGATCCATTAAAAGGCAATATATCTTCCGAGAAGTTTATATGCAAGGTGGAACAGCTTCAACGAGTTTATTCATGGAATGACGACACAATACTATTTTTTGTTCAACATAAAATAAAATGCGTGGCCAAAAAGTGGTTAGACGCACAACCAGTGTACGAAACATGGCAACATTTTAAAGGAGCATTGTTACAAAATTTTCCAAGTATAGTGAATACTGCGGATGTCCACAGGGAAATGATGCGTCGTAAAAGAAAATACGAGACGATGACTGAATATTTTTATGCAATGATGACTATAGGACGTCGAGCTAACATTGATGAACGTTCGATTAATTCATACATAATAAATGCTCTTAATCAACACGAATCGACAAAAGCATTATTAGCTGTGAACATAAGAACATGTTTTGAGCTATTCCGATCGTTAGAAAACATGAGGTCTGGGCAAAAACAGTACAACGCAACAACGAGCAGCAGTGCTAAGTTTATGGAGCCAAACAACAATGAGGGTAAGCAAAAGGGACCACAATGTTTTAACTGGAACCAAGTAGGACATATGGCAGCTAAGTGTCCAGAACCGCAACGAAAACCACGCTATTCTAACTGTGCAAAGATAGGACATGAACAAAAGGATTGCAAAATGTTGAACATTGAACATTGAACATGTTCTGAGCTATTCCGATCGTTAGAAAACATGAAGTCTGGGCATGAGTTACAAAAACAGTACAACGCAACAACGATCAGCAGTGCTAAGTTTAAAGAATTCAAAGGTGTCGCAAGTGAACGAAACAGACGCAGCATAATATCCGCCTATTATGAAAAAAATTTTCATTGTTGTTACGAGTACGAAGCATTCGTCGACACAGGTAGCGATAATACACCCAAAAAAGAATCATCTGTTCCCAACGGTGCTATACGGCAGCACAAAGTAAAACGCTTATAAGGATTCGGCTGGTCAATAGTCGAATCAACGGAATGTATTCTAACGGAGTTAAGATGGGACGATCAACGAGCTTTTACAACTATTGAAGTGGTTCCAAATGAGGTTCTTCCGTATCCAGTTCTGTTGGGCAGAGACATCCTTTGCAGCGACAAGCAACGCGTAATCAGTAAAGAAGAAACATCGGCTGGCGCTGTGCTCAATATCACGAAGCGCATTCAGGTGAGTGATGTGTTAAATTCTTATAAATTCTTAAATTCTTACATTGGCAGATGCAACAACGCGGTGATGAACATCGAGGTAACGACAACGAAGCCAATTCTGGGAAGACGATACCAAGTGTCATTTGCACAACGAGATACGCTACGAGCTATGCTTGATAATCTTAAGAAGCATAACATCAACAACAGCATCAGCGATATTGATGCCTAAGGCAAATAGAGAAAATCGATTGTGTCGATTTAGAGCGGTTACAATTAAGGAGCGGTATCCAATGCCCATCATAGAAGAGTAACTGTCTAAGCTGGCAGGGAGCAAGTATTTTACGATATTGGACATGACTTCAGGCTACTATCAAGTTCCGAGAACAACAACGAAAGCAAGAAACTCACAGCTTTTATGACACCCGATGGACTGATCGAGTTCAATGTAATGCCCTTTGGCTTGGTATTTCAAAAGGTCATATCAGATATTATACGGGGGCTAGAGCATCAACGCAACATTATTAACTGACCAAGGCTTAGTAATACTTAATGCGTTTCTACAAGCAGTCAAAGCAGCAGGATTAACATTACGTCCATCAAAATGTGCTTTTATGTATACAAAAGTAAAGTTTTTGGTGCATATAATTACCGGCAACGGCATTCAACCCGGTATGGAGAAAACAAAATGTATAGACGATTATCAACAGCCACGAAATTAAACTGAATTAAATTTGTTAAATGGAAAAAACGCTACGACTTAAAGCATACTCAACCACTCAAGTTTAAAGTTGACGATTTTGTAGGCATAGACTTTGTACCAATGGCTACAGGCGAATCGCATAAGCTCGATCCAGTATTTAAAGGTCCATACATAGTAACTTAAGTTTTGGGTAACGATCGCTACATTGTTGATGATTTACCTGATCGATCTGTTGCTCAACGGCACTACAGTAATGCTGTATCCAGTGAACACATGAAAGCATGCTGTGAGTTAATTCCTGATCTGGATATCAACGAAGTGTTATACGACTACTCGACTAATGAGGACGAAGAGTCAGGAGAGGCCAAGTTGTCAAAAATGTAAGCAAATAGGAATCTCGTTCGGAACGTCGCGCAGACGTGCATATCTCGGTCGCTTTCTTGTCGCTCATATGTAAATGTATATATATTGTAGAAATTCATTGTAAATTATGAACAACCAAGAGAGGTGTTAGTTAAGCGATCAGGAGAACCTCATAATGCTGCAAAATGGTTTAAAAGAAGTTGCGAACGAAGGCATTTTGCGCAGAAGCCTACAATGCATCAAAAATGTGAACAATGCCGAGGAGCAGGAGGCAACCAAGCGCCAGCGTTTGACAGAAACAGCGAAGGCGGATTTGCTCGCGAATAGGGTACCACACAAACCGCGAAAGAAACAAAAACCAAAGGAGACAGCCAGCGAAGTGGCAAAGCAACCCCTTGTCGTGGCGATAACCGACAACAGCAATCCCAAAGGTAAAATAACGGTGCAACAGTGGAAGACCGTTGAGTAAAAGCTGCTGGAAGCCATACTTTGGAGGATGGAAGATACGGAGGAGCAACCCACCAGCTGCGATGATGCATGTTGGCACAATGGGGCTAAAATTCTGAGCTGCAAGGACTAACTCACTGTGAAGCGGGCCAGTGAAATGGTGTCGTCCATGGTCTTCCCGTAGGAGGGTGCCATATTGGAGGCAGTGGATAGAACCACTATTCTACCCGTACCAAAGACCAATTTACTCTTCCCACGGGTAGTGCCACATGAGCAGCATTCAAACATTGAAAAGCATTGAATTGGAAAAATCCTGATCTGCCAACCGGTGATCGGCAGTATTACATGTGTCGAAGCACGATGCCAAAGGTCAGCACATGACAGACGTGGCGCTGGAAGGGGGCAGTAATGAACCAATACTCATGTCGTCCTGCTACATGGCGCACGGTAGGGAGGCACCACCCGTAGAACTATAGAGGCTAACTGAAAAGCAAACACGAGAAAGCAGCGCCTCGTCGTTGGACGATAGAGGTGAGTCTCTTTTGAACTCTGCACTATTGAATTTTATTATAATTAGCTAGTTTGAGCACAGCAAACATTGGGGAGGAACCTTTATATGTGGAACCAACCTCATCCAATGGACTTAACATTTGCTTTGGGGAATAGTACACAAGTGTCAGAATTAAGAGTCCTTGAGAAACTCTCCTTCTCAGAGCACAAGTACATTCAATTTAATGTTCAATTCTATTGTAGCCCATCCCACAGTAACTTCACTCCCGGAACTTAGACTGGGTTAAATTCACAAGGAAAATAGAGAAAAAGCTAGTAACATTAATTAATATCTCTTCGGTGGAAGATATAGAGAAGTCCTTGAAGGCACTCACATATCACCTAACCGAAGCCTACATCTCATGCCAACCTTCAGTTAGTAAAGAGAGACCAAGGACCCCTTGGTGGAGTCCAGAGCTAAAACAAACAAAGGAGAGATGTGCAAGAAATCTTCCGATTCGCAAAACAAGCAGAGGAGGAGATCATCCTAGGACGAATATAAAATCAGACGGCACAGCTTTAAAAAAAGAAGTTCGGAGGGCAAAGAGGAACATATGGAAGTCTTTCTGCTCCGGCGTAGAGAAGGTTTCCAATACAGCGTGACCTCGGATGCTGTTCTCGAGCCTGCCTTCTATACGCTCTGTTAGATGCGCTCTTCTCGATATGCACGGAAGTTTCTAAGCCAGGCACAACTCCAAACCTGCCACAATTCGAATTACCGAATGGAATAGTCATTCCTAAGACTATCCAGTGCGCTATAGAATCATTCGAGAGTTACAAATCGCCTGGGTTGGAAAAAATCTTCCCGGCCATGCTAAAGATCACTAAGCACATGATCTCCCTATAATATAATTTGGGGAAAACAAATTCTGTAAGCAATTCGAGGCCTACTACGAAAAAAACATGGCGTTTGTAGAATATAATATACAATAGTCGAGCACCAATACCTACTATATCTCTTGTTTGAAAATAGAATACAAATGTCTTTCTGTTTAAAAAAAAAAAGTAATACAAATAAACGAAAATTGAATGGTTTTGCAAGACTCCTAAAAATAAAAACATCAAAAAGTCCAGAGACAATAGTACCGAAATTGGAAAAAGTGGGGAAAGGCCCAGTATCTTAAAATCTTTTCCAAAGAATCTCAGTCAAACCAACAAGGAAATGGATAAATAATTCCACCATGAAAAATTGACAATAGAAGAGCAGTTTGGAAACAAGTGACAAGTCAGAGAACTAGCCAATTTAAGAGAGACCATGACGATTCGGCTTATAAAAGTAAGAGATCTTCAATCATTTCGAACAGTTACAAACGTGTTCTTGTGTGTTTAGCCAATCACCTTTTTCGTTTGCAAGAATAAAAATAAAAAGCAAAACGTAAATTTTATACTTTGCCAATATTTGTTTAATTTTGGTAAATTAAAGTTAATTTCATTAAAAGTGTAATGTTATTTCTAAATATTATGCCGACAAATTTCATGCTGAACAAAAATATGTAAGCAATGAAAGTCAAATTGTACAAAATTAATTACTGCTAATCAGAGGTGTCTTAAGGTCCCCCGGGGCACCTGGCTAATGGCCAGTGTGCCATGCCCTTAAGACGGTCCCCGCATTCAAATTGTTTTAACTAAAATTTGAATTTAAAATACATATTAAAATGCAAAACCCCGAGGGCGCCGCTTGTGAAAAAAAAAACTACAGGTACTCGCAATTTGCGATTTTTCACAAGCGGGGTCACGATACTCTAAGAACTAAGATTTTTTGAGACGCGGGGCCCCGTTTATGTATAATAGCAATTTTCGAGTGAATTTATTTTACTTTTTTACTCGTATAACAAACGGGCCCCGTAGCCCGACTTGTGATATTTTTTTAATTTTAGTTATTTTTTTTTTATTTTCAGTAAAAAAAATACCATTCGAGGCCCCGGGGGCCCCTGACTAATGCCCAGTGTACCATACAGTTAAGACGGGCCTGCTGCTAATTAGCATTTCAATATGATATACCAAAGTAAAAGATCTATTCCCTTATCTAGTTGTAAATTCAATAAGTTATTGGATAAAAGATGGACGAGGTGCCTCATAAATAGTTTTTTACCAGTAACTTTAAAATTTGCGGGTATTAGATATTGTTGTACTAGAAGAGATCTATAAATTATGTATATCGTACCTAGTGTTTAAGAAACTTAATTTCCTCTAAAAGCGATCTAGCTAATCTGTAGTCATGCGGAGGGATTAAACTGTTTTAAATAAAATTCAATAATTCACTCCTCAAACAGAAAATAGGTTGAGTTGAGATAGTGATCTCATAGTTATAAAAAATACTGTCTCAAGAAACGGATTCCACACCATGTTTCAGCTAGGGGCGATAATATAAGTCCCATCTACTTTTAGAGGCACATATTCTATCAAGAAATAAAAAAATAAAAAAAATAAAAAAGTTAATAGAAACTAAATTCGCATTGTAACTAACATTATCCAGTTTTGAAATATAATTTTAAAATTAAAATATATTAAAAAATTATTCTATTTACCTAAGAATATTCGACTGAATAAGCAGGAAATTTTATAAGTGTTGACGCGTTTTTTCTGCATCCGACTTTATGCTTTTACGACACTCAGAAATTTTTTAACTTACCTGATTCTCTGTCTCTCTCTACGTATACATATATGTATCTTTCTACCTCGCTGTCTTGCTCGTTATTTCGTTTTCAAAGTTTCAAGTCAATGAAAAAACTAAAAATGAGTTTACAAAGTGTTGTGTCTACTTTGTCGCTGTTGTTGCTCCTGCATTTGACAATAATAGAAACCAAGGACGCCCACGCCTATGAAGAGGATAGTTTCTGCGGCGACTGTGAACATGGCTATGACAGTATCATCGGCGGCGAACATTTCGAAGATATTGTTCAGTATAGCGAATATGATTGGGAATTCCACATTAATCAAAATACTGATCAGTTCTTGTTGTTTTACGATGCTACCTTCGATGAATCGCCGCATATTGCAAAAATTTTTCAGTGCTGGCTTGACCTTAGCAAAGAGTTCCAAGACAAGGTACAAATGGCACGTATTGATGTAGCTAAATACCCAAAGATGAAATCAAGGTTTGCACTGAAAATGATACCCAGTATAGTCTTCCTTGTGGGTGAGAACTTTTATTTATATAAGGGACTTATGGATGTACGTGCGATAATCAAATATTTTCAACTGGAAATGTGGCGCTACGCAGAACCAATACGCATTGTAAAGCAACCTTCCAGCTGGTCCTTGTACTTTTGTATTTTGGTTGCATTTTTGGCTGTGTGCCCATTTCTTTTCCTAATTGGCATTAAGTATCTAAAGAGTCAACGGGCCGCAATTTTGAGAGCAATTTCGAACTCCGAACGTGAAATGGATGAACTATTTAAACCGGTTTTTTATAAGAGTTATCAACGAAGCGAAATCGATGAAACATATAAACACCATTATGTTCAACAAACTCATGTGCAAAATCAGTAAAACCTTCAACAAACTCCGCCATCGCAAATCATCAAATGTCACTGTTCATACAACGACTTTAGACATAAAACACAAAGGTAATTAAAGTACATACATATGTACATATGTATATATTTTATACATAACATATTGCCGTGCTCCCATTTTCACTTACGATTCGTTGATAAGAGTGTGGGACCAAGAGGGGTAGCGACATAAGTCCGCGCGACATATCTCCGCCGAACTAAGAACGACATATCTCCGCACAGAGTTATGTCGTTTTAAAGCGACATATCTCCGCGCGGAGATATGTCGTTCTTAGTTCGGCGGAGATATGTCCTTTTAAATGCGGCATAGCTCCGCGCGGAGATATGATGTTTCCAAAACGACATAGCTTCGCCGACTTATTAGCGACATATCTCCGCTCGGAATGTTTTTTCAAAAAAATTATTTTTTTTTAATTCATCCCCTCCTGGAAAATATATTAAAAACCCTGATAATTGAAAAACTTTAATTTATATCCCCTAAAACTCAGTTTCTATATTTATATAACGGAAGATAGACTATGTCAACGAAACGCATTAATGTGATTTGAATTAGGATCTTACATTGTAGCATATTACTTTTGCGCGTAGCTATATATCAGAGCTGATGGTATGTGGTTGTATGCATCGGCGCAGGTACCTTGCGTTCCGGCTCTATCTCGTCGGCAAGTGGGAGTGGGTTTTAAGAATAATCCGTGCGAACCTATGCTCTGGCGCTACAAAAATGTACTTTAAAAAATGCACGTGCTAAGGGTACTAGTAGAAGGGGGAAGAATAAAAATAAAAGTAGAAGAAGTCTCTGAGAACAAGTTATTGATGCATTACGTCATATTACAGTGGTATGTGCATATATGTTCAGCACATGTAGATGCCCACCCAGCCATGATCACTAAATCCAATGAATTCTGTATATTATAGTGATCCCAATAATAATGTAATGAAGTTATGCTGACTGAAACCAGGCATCGAAACATATCTAGCACATAGCTAGATAATTAAACAAAATGATAAAATTTTCAGAAAACAACACTTTAAATTTAATTAACTTAATTTTCTTAAAATTTTCATTATTATCAATTTAACATCTTTTTATAATTTCTATGCACAAAAAAATAAATTAATAAATAAATTCATATAATTAAAGTATCCCTATATACATTACTAATAATTAAATCTGAGCTAATACTGAACAAATTTATTTATAATCTGCAAGGGGTTAACAAGAATATTATCTGTGTAGAATAATTGAAAAAAAAAAAATGGTTGTCTGTAAAGTCGGTTTACGGACGATAATTTTACGTGATAACATCATAAGAAAACATTGTTGAACAATTTCATACTTTTGTGAATTGAATCCTAATGTAATTCCAATAATTCAATCAGTACACATACAACTTGTCAACTCTCTCTCTTCGACTGACCACCAGCAACTTTAGAAGCCTTTTGTTGTTGTTTTTGGTACACAAATGCTAAAGTAACTGTTATTGTCGTCTTCCTTGATCTATGGTGTGCGTACTTTGTTTACTTTGTACATGTATTTTATTTGAAACAAACTTTATTATACACTTACAATGTCATTATTCATACATTCTACCATGTGTATACCGCATCCCACCGCGAGCTAGACAATACTAATTCGCAAACGCACACACATAACTATAGCTTTCAACAAGCCAATGCACGCTGGTCTGTCTATCGCTTGCTTGTTCAGGCGGAACGACACAATCGTCACATGTACTCATATGTGTACGATTACATGTTCCGCCTTATGCTTTTAGTTCGTTAGGTGTCGTGTCGTAACGGTAAACGGAAAGTCAGAAATGAGTCATGCTTCTGCGCTAAACCAACCGATTTAATAGACGTTTCAAAACAACAACAAAAAATCGTGCAGTATGGAAAAAAAAATAAATTAAACCGAAATAAATTTTATATACTCTACTATTTGCATTGTAGGGTTTCAAAGACAAATCGTTTTTCTGTTAAATTTTGATATGTTTTCTTGATTTTTTAAATTAATTTTAATCTTATCATCTTAAACTTATTTTTTATTTATTCTCGTCTCGGCGAGTCCAACGAGCCCAAGATCACAAAAATCGGTCCACCCACTCAAAAGTTATGAATTTTACGAATTTTTGACGAGTTGAAATAGTTTGTGTGTTTGTTTGCTTGAATCCTTTAGAAAACCAAAATTTTATTATAATGCACAAAAAACTAAGAAACTTTTGTTCTACAAAATTTTTTTTTTTGAAAATGGCGGATTTTAGCGGGAAAAGCTCAAAAAAAAAGCTTTAACACCAATTGGTTACTGCGGTCAAACGGCTTAATATTTTTCAACGTGTAATAGCTCGTTGGCGAGGTCTTTTGAATACCTTCAAATGAATGCTAGCATGGTGCTGTACAATACCTACTTAAAAAAATATAGGTCAAAATAAATTTTGAAAAGTACATTTTGCGATTTTGCCGAAATATGAAACCAAATTTTCGTGCTCATATTTGGAGTGATAATACATTGTGAGATTGGGCAAATTTTGATATATTATATTTTCTTTTCTCGGCTCCGTGAGCCGAAATATCGCAAATATCAGAGTGTACAAAATTTGTTATTTTTCCTAATGCGTCATACTTATGTCTGTTACTGTTAAGCTGCTGTTACTGTTAAGCTTCTGTTGCGCAGCGTTAACATAAACCTGTTATACTCTTATACACTTTGCGAGGTAGTGGTGAATTTTCAAGAATATTCTTGAGTAGAGAAATAAATTGTTGTCCTAGTGAAAGAGCTGTGTTTTATAGTTTAAAAAGTTTAGCAACATGACGAACGCTTAATTACATATTACAATCGATTCCTTGATTTTTACCTCGTCAAGAGGTTTTTTTATTTGATTTAATTTATACACTATAAAACTAACACTATATGCTTTTTAGTAATCAAATGTAATGTTTTTTGTTGTTTAAAATTCATCAAGGGTTATATAGAAATCACGATTTGTTGTGTAGTTTAACTACTTATAATACTTTGTTCTTGTAATTGAGTGAGCTGCGCAATGCAATTATGCAGGCATGTGGATGAAATTATGTGTTTGTAATCATATACATGCCTGATAAAATTTAATGATTTTTCTAGGCTTGATATTTTAATTTTTAGCGAAGATTTTTTTTGGGTTAATATTTCACGCACTCATTGAGTTTTGGGAATTTAAGTATATAGTTTTTGAAGTGATTAACACAATTTTAACACCATTTCCATCACGATCTTGGCCTAATACACCAGCGCATGGGTTTCGCAGCTGCGGTCGGTACGGAACTGATGTCCGGTGTCTAAGCCTGTAGTTGACACAGCCTCGTTCTCTTCGGCGAATTAAAAAGTAGTAAAGATGATGAAGTACTTCGTACCAAACACACTACTAAGTTCAGTATTTAGTTCAGCATTATGGTAACTCGATATTAAACAATACTAAACCATACTACGAGTAAACGCCTAGTCTGTAATTTTTAAACAAACGAATATAAGAAAAATATCTCAATTAGATTAAATAAAAATATTTACCCATGCGGACAAGGCATTTAGAAACGAAGATTGCACTCGTCAATCTCTCGAAAATATTAATGCTTGCATGAAGTTTAGATAAATATGTAGTTATGCATTAATGCGCGAATTATTTAATTCGGCGCAATGATTAATTCGATTGGCGCTGATTAACTTTTGCAAAGCGATATAGTATGTTTGCAGCTGCAGAAAAGGTACTAAACGGGATATATTACATTTAATCAATATTAAGTAAATTCAATTTCGAAAGGAAATAAAAAATTATTATTTGTGAAGTTTTGCGTGATACTTAAGACGGTCAAATATGAAAAGACTGAATCAGAAGTATGTCTTCGACACGAAGTCTCAACTCAGCAACTTTGGTTGAGAGAGCTTGTCAGAATGACAACTGGAAAATTAGTCATTCACAATAACGAAACACTTTCTAACACTTTTAGCAGTTATATTTTGAATATAAAATTTCAAATTCGAAAACTAGAATATATAACTTATGGTTGCTTTCATTGAGAATTTCATTATTATTTCTGTTGTATGAGGTGGGATGAGCGAAAAGCGCCAATACAACATTATATTCTTTAAGGGCCGTTCTCACGACTTACCGATACATAAGAAAATACGAAACGGCAAGATATATTGAGATGTCACGACATCACAATTATAATAAATCAATTTTGAGTAGCCTTGGATAATATTTGAAGAGGTGGACAGTCTAATTACAAAAACGTAAACACAATAAAATTATAAATTAGCAGAAAAAAAAATGGATGAGAGTGAGCGCCGCCGCTGTAAAAAAATACGAGCCAATCTATGAATATAATGTGCACGTTTGCATTTAAAATTTTAGTACAAAATTTCAATTTTGTTTGTTTTCATTTTTGCTTTGGTTTTTTATCGATCGAGTTGGCAGGTATCTTTGCAAAAAATTATGATAAATTTATTGGTTCGCCGAACTTGGCGATACGGTTATAGGCTTACTAAGAGTCGTGACATTGAAAACTAGCATAACGCCTGAAAAATATGAGCGGTAAAGTTATAGGCAAGTCATGAAAACGGCCCTTAGACAGTTGACTCATATTCGATGAATTCGAGGAAAGCGAAGATGTGGAAGATTTCATTTCGGACGACATTCCCGACAAATTCGATTCTGTATCCACACTGTCGAACAGGTCCTGTTTTGAAAACTTGTCATTTAGGGAGACAGTGCGTGTCAAGCGCTGTGTATCGATTTCTCCCTTGTCAAATAGATCCATGGCGTCCATAATTTTTGGAGCGCGATCCTGAGAACAAAAATTAATGTTAATGTAATTTTATGGTTTTAATTAAATTTTGTGTATAAAATTACACGTAATTGCTTTGACTCTGTCTGATTACCAATGCCACCGTTTTGAAAAAGCAGATCAAATTCGCGTCTATTTTCATATTCGGCATCAATGATACATTGAATGAATTTAAAGAAGTGTCGTTTTGCTCGAATTTTGTTGCCCAGATTCAAATTATATGCTTCAACAGCGCCCGTGGTTCTTATCGAACGTGTAAATACAGATATCTTTTTAGGTCCTTCCTACATACGTTAAGAATTGAAAGATAAGTGATTGAAATTAATCGGGAATAAATAATAGCATAAATTTGAAATTAAAAAATACATTTTTAAGCCACTGCTTCTTAAAATATTTAAAATATCTTCTTGTCTAAAGCTGTTGCTTGAGCTTCGAGAAGACGAAATCCTTCGACAATTTTGCTATCACGTAGAAGAGGTAAATACAGAAATTTTTCATAAACAGCATATAAGCTTGCTTATTGCATTTAAGCATTTTCTCCAAACCAATTGATTTCTTTGCATTTCTCTTACATGCTTGGGTAAAATGGAACCAGCAAGAATAGAAATTCATGCAAATTTTTCAAAGCATTGCGCATCGCCTTCTCATTTAATCAAAAATAAACTATGCACCATTTAAGCAGCAAATAATGTTGGTGTCATCATATGTAAATAAATGTTGGTAACAGAGCTCCGTTTTGCATGTCATCAAAACAAATAGAAAAGGTGTTATCTAAATAAGAAATACAAATTTTAGTTACTACATGAAATTAAACAAATAAAAAAATAATTACCTTTTCAATATGTTAAATATAAATTATTAGCAGTTGCTTAAAGTCCCCGAAAGGGCATACTTTAAAAGTAGCATCTATTAAAAAAAGCCGATTCAGCTCCTGAATATTGGCTTGCATTAAGGTGATGACCTTGTCAAGTGGAGTATCTTCACTACGTTTCTGGAATATCTCCTTTTTGGTACCCTTTTCTGGAGAGGATAGGCTTAAAGTGGTATAAAAAACCATTTGAAAGTGTGGGAGATAGTTTGAATCATTAGGCTCCCGCAACAGGATATGGGCTCCTTATAAAGATCTGATTTGTATACATTCTAAGTGGCGTATCTTCACTACAATTCTTTGGGACTAATTCTATACAATAGGAAACCGCCATCAGTTTTTGGAATATCTTCTTTTTTGGTGTCGTTTTTTGGAGAGGATTAGCTTAAAATGGCATAAAAAAAAACAAGAGAAGAGAGTAGTATGAAGAGGTATTCCTTAACAAAATCTGTAGTGGTTACTCGATGTGGTATAGGTTGTACCAGCTAGGAGATGACAGTTGCCGATATATTTTATGCTTCTGAACTTGGTAGTGTGCACCTCTAGCTATGCTCTTGCTTGCTCGCCGGATTGTCGGGGTTCTTCCTCCTTCAAAAGCAATAACCACAGTACAATAATTTTAGGTACACTAAAAAGAATTACTACAAAACAAATATAAAAAAAAAAAACTAAATAAAAGAAAACAAAATCTCACAAAGAAGTCTTCTGCTGTACAAAATTATGTGTTTGCTCATATAATTGACAAAATTAAATATAATAATGAGCAGCACCAAGCAATTCAAAAATAAATTGTCAATTTTACGACCAAATTAGTTGGAAAGTGGAAAGCGTGCTATAGGAAGTCTTCGATTTTTGAAAAGCGAAACAAAGAGTGGCTTGATAATGCTATCGTTTTTCCTACACCAAGAACAAACACGAGAGCTGGCCGTCGAGCTAAGCCTTTTGAAGAATGCAGTGATAATGCCAAAATAAAAAAAAGGTAAGCATATAATTGATGAAATCTCGACAAAAGAGCTACTGGTAGCAACGCGATTAAGTCTTCATTATAATTTGTAGCTGAATACCCATGGTTCTATATGCCTCCGTCCATACACAAGATATTAATTCATGGAGCAGATATAATTCTAGAAATGGATGATAGCGTGAAGCAACTCCTCTCATCTGACAATAAATTTAAACAACCGACTAATGATAATTCCGAGCCATAATATATATAAATATTTTTTGTTTTTTTTTTAGGCATGCAAAAAACATTTAAATTAAAAAAAAAAAATTTATTTTTTGTATGAAAAAAAAAATATTTTTTTTTAAATATTTAAAAAAAAAAACATTTAACAAATTTTATTTACTATATAAAAAAATTGTCAGCGCATGGATTGGGGGCTTTGTTTTGAAGTTATTAATTAATCCTCGCTAGGAACTTCATTAGCACCACTGTGCTGCTAGGGAGCCTAGGGAGCTACGCTGTTGATTGTCCCTATTCTTTACCCTCCCGACCTGGCAACACAACATAATGTTAAATGCTTGAGGAATTGCCCCTAATTAAAAAATGCAGGAACGACTTTATGGAAGGTAGATCATCGACATATTGTGTTGAAGACGGATTATGCAAAAACTTAGAAATTCATTTTAGTTATTCAATATACATATCCACATATTATTTATTCATGGCAAAGCAAAATTATATAATAAAAAAAAATTCTAAATTTAAGTAAAGGTTCGCGAGGTAGCAAATTATTCATATATATCAATTCATTTGTACTCACTCCATATGTATATCGATGCAATCGATGGGCCCAATGATGCGTAGATGTGTATTTAACTTAAAGTATTATGATCAGTTACGTTCTCAAGAGATAAAACTGCTTTTATATTATCATAGTATGAACAAGCACAAAGAAAATTCAAGTAGCAAACGAAATATGAATAGCAAAAACAAAAAAAAAAAACAAAAACAACAATATGTTTATGTATATATGCGCGCAAAATGACCAAAGTACTGTCACCCTACGATCTCGAAGTTGTTGGGCTTATGAGGCTTCCATGTATCATGACGGTAACTGCGGATTTACGTAGCCGCTCAATTAATAAATTACTCATCTACTAATTGATTCGTAGTTCCGAAGCGAACTTGCTGGTATACGAATATGTTCATTACGTAGCAAAAGTTCAATAAACTGAAAAGATCCCTGCCGAAAAGTAAAATTTGTCCGGCCGCAGCTTCCCACTATGCTTAAGCAGCTCGATATAGCTGCTCGCGGCAAGCCTGCGCCGGATGGACACACGTGCCTTTTAACTATAAATTAAAAAAAAATTAATACTAGCACTGGAATGTAGTAATTTTATATCACCTTTTTTTTTATTAAAGCTGTTCCGATAGCAAATCTCCTTTCAGTAATTGCAACAATTGATAGCAAACGCAAAACTTTTGGTTTTGCTGTACTTTCTGCAGTAATAAAATGAATATATGCGTGAATGTATATACATATCTAAGTGTGACCTTTGGACTTATGCACGTCCGCACTGGATGAATGTTTGCTGCCGAATGATTCAAGTCATTCCGTACAAAGCACATTGCAGCTAATTCTTTTCGATCTCTCTTAGCTCCGTTTGTTTGCAATAACGGTTCAATCATACGATCGAAACCAGCAAATCAAATGACAGGCATATTATCCGTGCGCAGATGCACAGTATACTCTATTCATACATATACATGTACATGCATATGAATGCAGGTGTCTGTATATTATGCCAAAGTGTGGAGTTAGACAAAAGAGAGTATGTTAATGCAGTGCGAATACGCTGCATGAAATGTTTAACCCCTTATGGTAGTGATGCCCAAGAAGAGAGCTCGCAAACTCGCCGGATGGTAATGAGTAGAATTGCATGGGGTGTTGTGCGGCTAAAGGGAACATACTCGTATGTGTAGGCAATGAGCTCGAGAAATGAGAGCGTCATACGAGTGTATGTGTGAGCTTAAAATCCATTGCACTATGGGGCAAATCAATGCAAATACTCGATATAGCAGCTGTAATTTTTAATTTATTATTTTTGTTAACATATACATATTATTTGTGTTTTTTTTTATAATACATAATGGAAGAATAAAGTAAAACAGTAATACATACTTGTCTTTCATTAGCAAATGATATAGAACCAAATATAGATTTAAAAAAATTAAGTATTGTTATCCTAAAGGATAGCATCTATATTTGGCTCTATATCATTTGCTGACGAAAGACGAAGCACTGCTGCGAGGTTAACATCGTTAATACTGTTTCGCAGGCGCGATTTATTTAATTTTAGCGTTGAAAAGAATTGCTCACATGAGTATGTGCTGCCAAACATTGCAAATGCACATATGTTAGAATATTTTATGGTGCAAAGCCGTTTATAAAAATCAACAATGCACTCTGACTCCTTGCAATCATTTTTCAAGAAAGTATCACATTGCAGATCTATTAATTCGATTTGTATATCATGGGGTGCAATATGAGGATCTACTTTGAAAGCTGACGCAAATATTTCAAATTTTTGCTTCAATGGCCGTAATTACAGAAATATTTCTACAAATTGGCTTTCAAGTTCATCGATTTCAGCACTATATTTGAACACATTTAGTGGTTGAACTTCAAAAAGCTTCTGAAGACAGCGAAAAAAGTGGAAATCGTTGTCCTTTATTTGTATTTTCCAAAGTGCAAGCTTTAGTCTAAATGCATCGATTTCATTGCTCATGCTTGAAATAATTTTATTTCGCCCCATTAAAGCTAAGCTTAAGACATTCAAATGTTGCGATATGTCTACCTCCTCGCAAGCAGCCACTAAACCATGGTTTCTTCCTTAGTGTGGTCAGTGTCCGTCGCACCGGGGGCCCGAAGTCAGTCGACTTTTCTCACAGACTCGAGTCGCAGCATGTCACTTTTGCTACCGCTCTCTTCTCACTCTTATTTGTTACGCACACTATCAAACGCAATCTTTGTTCCCCCTTTACCCCTACCCACGGCACAACCCGCACCATGCTAATACGAGCAAGCTGTGTGCTCGTATTAGCAATGTGCTCGCATTAGCACATTTGGGCATCGCTACCTTATGGTAAGGTGGCCACTACAAATCTTGGGAATTGAGGCGGGAATATGGTATTTCAGGAAGCCATCGGTCTTTGATTTATTATAGTTGCTGATTTCATTTCCGATTCCAAAAATGGACTGGATCATATATTTTTCACATACGAGTAGTTTTTCGCAGGATTGATTAATTGGCATATCTTCACTATAACTTGTAAGGACTAAGGCAAAACTACATTTTGCTGTTAACACTAAATACATGATATATTACTCATATGCCGTGAATCACAGTTGCACTAGTAAGAAACAATTGATACTCAATCACTGATATTTACAATATCGAGTAGCAGCTGATATCAGTGATTTTTCAATCGCTGTGATTGAATAACTGGTAGTTAAAATTACGCCCAACTCTAATAAAGACCAACTTTGTGGTTTTTATTAGTAAAAATGTATTATGTTTCGAGCTAATCCCATTAAAAATGGAATGAAGGCATTCGATTATTACTAGAACATTAAAAGACTTGACAGTTATTTGTTAGATGCTTGTGAAGAGTATTAAAGCTTTGGTTCAACCAAATTAAATGCTCTCTCTTGTAAAAACAAAAAACTCTGCAATAATACAATACAATAATTTCAACTTTTGTTATATATTCATGTTGCAGTATGAACATTATGATACACAAATAGTTCATGCTGTAATATAATGTAAAGCCAATCAAAAGTGTGAACGAGGCGGTAAATAAAAATCTGCTGATGAGAACTTTGGCATGTTCGAAACGTTCCACAAATCATTGTTTTGAATTATATGTTCAATAGTTATTGAAAAGTAATTCAAAATTAGTTGGGAATAAATACTTCGTAAAATGATTTTAGTTGAATATAAAATTGAAGCTTAATTTGAAAATTTCTCAAAGGAAGTGTTTGGATTCGGATCCATATGATTTTGCAATACAAATTTAAAAAAATTATGATTAGTTCTGCTGAGCTATGTTTATAATATGTCTAATCCAAACTCTATTCATTTTCAGTTTAAAATAATCGGCAGTAACATAAACTGCAACAATTCATCGAAGACTAATGTATCCCTTTACATTAGTTTTCTATAAACACACAGAGATCGACAGCATAAACAAAGATCCAACTTTGAAAAAAAAAAAAAAACTTTGAAAAGGGTCAACAAATCTCAAACCGGAATAACGCACTAAATTTTGTATTCTTCGTAGGATGTCATCGGTGCAACTTCTGTATTTGTGCTGTTACTCTTATTCTGTTTCAATGATCATAATATGCTGCGCTTGTCCATATATGTAAGTATGTTTAATATTTTGTTTGTTATTTACTGTGTCTCTTATATCTTGTACCCATGTATTTTTCTACAGTTTTTTGTAAGTTTCATAAAGAACCAAATGGAACCAATATAGAGTATACGAAGGTAGATCAATAAGTACGCGCGTATTGGGAATAAAGATGAACATTTTTCACAAGTTTTTTTTTCTTTTTCAACTTTATCTCCTTTTAGGTCGATACACTTTTCCTCACGTTTCGGCTATTTCCTTAATCGCTCCAAAAGACACAAGTTGTCAAATTCTTCAAAATACAATTCTCTATAACCTCCACAACATTTATTTATTTATTTATTTATTGGAACTACATAAACACTAAACAGTTGTTTAACCATAATACACACAAATATTTTAATACGAGTACAGAACATCTTAGCGCTAAATTCTTATTACTAATAAGAGATAGTTACGATTATTCAGACCCGTTGGAGGATTTTTATTTTTATTGATGTGGAAAAGCATTTGATAAAGTGTGGCACGACGGCCTACTACACAAGCTAAAAAGTATGCTGCCAACTCAAATCTATAACTAAATAAAAAGTTATCTAATGGATCGCTATTTCTTTATTAAATACAAAGACTCACTGCAATGGAAGTGGTCCAAGCGGGCGTAATTACAAATCAAAAGATTTAGAATATGCAAATTGCAATTTATTGTAGTTCAGAATTAAGGACAGCTTTTTTTTTATAGAATTCAAAGAATAACCAAAAGAAAATAGATGAGAGAATTTATTATAGATACAGCTGAGAGACCGAATTGTGTCATGGCATGCATAATTTGTTGAGTACTGTGACAACCTTAAAGTCACATAGTTACTAGTACAGCGCGAGAGTGCATTAAGAAATAAAGATCGGAGCAAGTAAGGAGAATCAACTTCTCACTACAAGAAAGACAACAGAGTGCCTCTACCGTCGTGCAGACTGAGTTGGAAGATCAATTAGTTTCAAGCGATTGGAATACATAGGGTGGGAGAACATACATACGGCCTCGGCTACTTCGTATGCTATAGCTCGGTGATGAGCGATCCATAGATTGTCTGCCAAATCTGCTATGCTCACACTATACAACCGATTTTGCCAAAATATATACTACTTGCTATTTGCAGATGTGCACAATCTATATTTATCGAAACCGGTTGAATATTTTGGGGAAAAGGCATAACCTATCGTTACTCAAGTACACTTTGACTTTACACATAAAATACAACTTCATACACAAATATTAAACGTCTCTGTCTCTCTCTCTCTCTCTCTCTCTCGCTCTCACTCTAGTAACGAATGCTACACTTGGTATAGTAATACAACGCGGTAGCATGATATCGTCTTTTAGTTTGTATACGCTTCGCTAATATTTTTGTGACTGTCTTTCTGTTTGTATTTGTTGTTGTAGTTGTTGTTGTAAAAGCTTCGTGTGAGCTGCATCAGGAAATATATATACACAATTTATTATATATGAATGAATGTAATAGGGCAAAGCGATTTACGAATGTAAAAGAAAGATAGACCGAAATGCAACCTCAGGTGTCAAGGTCTAGGAAAAAAGCAACATCAACTGGTCGTAACCAGAGGTCTAAAGGGCTCAATTGAGTCGGATGGGACGGGCAATTAAACAAATGAATTGTATCGTGCGGTGATTGACCGCATTCAGGGCAGCAATTAGTATTGCTTATCCCAATTCTTTCCCTGTAGCACTCGAGCATAACGCTCCATCCGGATCTTAACTGTGCAAGTTTCGTCCTGGTGCTACGAGGGAAATGTTTTTCGCTCTCATTAATAGGCGGAGGTCTTCCACCTAATATAATATTGTCCCTATAAGAGCGTATAGCTTGTTCAGTTGCATCTTTTTGCAATTGGGCCCTTCCAGAAGTATAGTCATACTCCTCTATGTTGCTATCAGTGATAAAGCGATTTATGCTCGTCTTATATATCCTGATATCAGATCTTATTCGGGTAGGCGCTGATGTAGAGAGGGTGCTATAGTTCGGATGGTCTGTACGTCTGTACGCACCCAACAAGAACTGCTTCGAAAGCAGCTCATTATGTTGGTGAACAGGTATTATCCCCGCTTCATCATGCAAATGATCCTCATGGGTCATCTCCAGGCAACCAATGGCAGTCCTCAGCGCACTATTCTGACTACTTTGCAGGCATTGCCATTGAGTCTTACTTAGGAAAGGGATCCATACAGGAGCAGCGTAATTTAGGACAGAACGTCCAATAGCTTTATAAGTTGTTATTATAGTCTCCTTGTCCTTACCTTAAGAAGATCCGGCAAGCGCTTTCAGCACTTTATTTCTCGACTTGAGACGATTATTTGTCTTGGTGGCATGAGCCGAGCCAGGAATCTAAGCAATGGGTCAAATATAGTTCGGAATATTATCGGGTACTGAACTGTAGGAATCCTTAGACCTCCAACAAAGACATCTAGTTCCATCCTCACCTCCTAAGTCCAGTTTAATAAATTATCCAAATAGATGTTAATTCTCGCACAGATATCATCTACATTCACGCCCGAGGACAAAACAGAACAATCATCTGCATAGGTCACTGTTTTATATGGGGAGGGGGAAGGGGCATCTTTGCCAAATAAAGGTTAAACAGAAGAGGAGAGAGAACCCCACCCTGCGGAACACCTATTTTTAACTTACGATAACCCGACCTCACACCCCTAAACTCAACGTATGCCCTTCCATTAAGATAGTTCAATAGCCAGCGTTTCGTTTTATCGGGTAGTGAGTTGGAGTCCAGGTCTTGAAAAAAGATTGCAGGATCAACTGTGTCAAATGCCTTGTTCAAGTCTACAGCCACCATCACTGTACGTTCGCATGGTCTCGGCTTATTAAGTCCATCAGCTATAATAGTTGTGACTTCGCTGAGTGCTGAAGTCGTACCACGACCTTTCCTAAAACCGTGCTGATGATCTGCTAGAAGTCAGTGTTCTGTCATTGAAGGTAGTAATAATGAGTCAAGAACTTTCACTACAGGTGAAAGAAGCGATATGGGTCTATAAGAGGAACCAAGATCAGCTTCACTGCCAGATTTTAAGAGAGGTACAATCCTTGCTACCTTCCATACATCAGGGACAATTAGCTGGGAAATGGATAGGTTTAACACGTGCGTGAGGTATACTACCGCTATAGGCCCAAGGTGCTTCAGCATCAGCATTAAAATGCCGTCTGGGCATTTGCTGGATGATTTTGCTTTCCTTATAGCAGCAAGAACCTCCTCACATGTAAAATTCACCAAATCTTCATGTTCTTTTTCCCTTCTAATATGACGTATGGATTTACGCTTTAACCTATTCTGCTGAGAAGGGTGTTGCACGAACTGTCTGCAGAAATAGGTAGCACACTTTTTTGACGATCCTATTTGCACTCCATTACAATTATCCAAGTGCTCTAGCCATTTTGCCTTTCTATGATCCGCAACGAGATTGTTCACATTGCGAGACAACAAGGCAATACGACTATCACCCGGATCATTGGCACGAATTTGATCACGCAAGGTCGCTAAGCGTGCAGCTTCCGCTGGAAAGCCTGGCCTAATATTAGGAAACCTGCCAGCAGGAATATGCCTCTTTGCAGTCTAAGAATTCTTTCAACTACCTTAACATCATGGGGAGACAAGAGACCGCTGATTGATTGATCAATACGTTTGTAGTTGTTGTTGTGTTTGGCGCGCGGTGAAACAGTACTATTAACAACAAACCATTAAGGGCAAATATATAAAATATTATCCCTAGTTTGCGGTCGATAAAGTCGTCCGCTGAAAATCAAACTTCATCTGTCTCTAAACACTGATACTTATTGATCTACCCTCATATGTGTATTCCATAGATATCTTTGGTTATAATAAAAACTTCTAGACTGGGTACAGGGTATCTCATAAACACAGTAGACTGCGGCATTCTTACTGTGATTTCTAATATATATATATATATTTTTTTTTTTCAGCTATTGTACTTTCTCTTCGTATATCCACACACAAATTTTACATTAATGCAAATGATGTCCGAATTTGCCAAATACTGTAGCAGATTAAAAGAAATTATTTTATATTTTAACTTGAGTTTGAGATTTTTGCATATAATTTCATTACCTGTAGTAAATTTAATCAATAAATATCAACAAAGCAGCAAGGAAGTAAACAAAAAAAAAAGTTGATTTAAATATCTTTTGTTAAGTTAATAGGCCTAGTTTCTGTTTTTTACTCTTTACACAGAGTGGGAATAGTATTATAATTTAGTCACAATGTTTACAACGCCTTTAAAAAAGCATCGAAGTTGCCATAAAGAGCATCTGTGACTTGACTATTTCCAATGGTTGCCATCTGGACAGAAATTTTCGTTCATGGAGAGATATGCCATGCGACAGCGTGTCGAAGCTATTAAACGCTACTACAAAAATTAGCGACGATGTACAGGAATTTCTGATCGCATGGGTACGTAAACAAGCATAATTGCTCATCCGCAGGAGATACTAAAGTAACAAAGAACAAGGAAATAGGTTGTGTAAGCAAAGAGCTGATTAATGCAATGTGGTTGATACAGAGTGTGTGCGTGTGCTGTAAATAGACAAAGAACAACAAAGCACCAAGACCAACATGCGAAGCTGTTCGTATTGGTGCTACGCTCTTTGTTACGCGCAGAAAGATAACGAAGAACGATCAAATCGTATGGTTAATGCAAAGAGCTGAGTGTGTGTATGACAATACGCAGCCTATGTTGAAGAGCAATGCAAAACCAGGGTATTTATATAAACATAAACTCATTTTACTCGTTTCATTTCCAGTTGTACGAGGGGTATTATTTATATTTGGGGAATAGCCAAAAAATAACAAACATTTTTAACTGAAAATGGCTTTATTGTTTTTCAAAATTTTCCCCTTGATGATCAATACACTTTTGCATTCGTTCAAACCATTTGTCATAGCAGTTTTTCCATTCCTCTGGAGACACCTCCAAAACACCGCTTCAACTGCTACTTCGTCGCTCCTAAATCGTTGACCACGCAGTTTACCTTTGGTACTCGGGAACAAGAAGAAGTCATTGGGTGCCAAATCAGGACTGTACGCTGGATGAGTCATTAATTCGATGTTTTGACTGCTCAAAAATGCACTAGTTTGACGAGATGTGTGAGAACTCGCATTGTCATGATGGAGAATGATTCGTCTTTGGTGGTTGGTTTTATGAATTTCTCCGAAGACTTCCGGCAAACAAATGGTCGTGTACTACTCAGAATTGACTGTCCTATTTTGCTCAAGCGGAACAGTGGCCACATAACCCATTCGGCCGAAGAAACAGGCGATCATTTGCTTCGCTGTGCTTCTTCCACGAACAACTTTTGTTGAATTTGGTTCGTCTTGGTATACTCACACGGTCGATTGCTGTTTTGTTTCCAGCTCAAACGCATATATCCATGATTTGTAACCTGTCACGATTTTATACACGTCTTTTGAAGCACCACGGTCGACCTTTTTAATCATTTCCTTACACCAATCGACGCGAGCCTTATTTTGAGCGATTGATAAATTATGGGGTATCCAACGAGAGCAAATTTTTTTTACAGCTAGGTGTTCATGCAAAATCGTATGTATTGAAGTGGAACTAATGTGCAAGGATGCCTCTATCTCACGATATAACACATGACGATCATGCATTATCAGTTCACGCACTGCATCGATGTTTTTGGGCACAACAACCGATTTTGGACGACCTTCACGGAATTCGTCGGCGATCGAACTACGACCACGATTGAATTCACTATACCAGCGATATACTGTGGTTTGTGATGGTGCTTTATCGCCATACAAAGAACTGAGTTCATTGACACATTCTTGTTAAGATAATCCACGTCGAAAGTTGTGAAAAATAATCCAACGAAAACCTCCTCTTGAAATTTCCATTTTTTTGCCAAATTGCTTTTATTAACTCACTGTAAACTAAACAAATAGCAATTGTACATCAAAACCTTGTGAGTACGTTTATGCCAAAAAATGTCAAACTTTATTATGGTGTTGCCAGATTTTAGCTTTTGGCATTAGTGTTGCTAGTTCCCGAAATATAAATAGCAGCCCTCGTATATTTCTTTATTTCGTCAAATAAATAATGGTTCCTTTCATTGATGTATACTATAAACGATGTATATTGTTGCAAACAGCACAGCCATCTGTAATATCGGTGTGCAGTTTATTTATTTATTTATTAATTTAACAACTAACATATTAACATAAAGATGTGGCTTATATTACTTAACAAAATAATTAAATTATAAGTTAAAATTATTTAATGCATTACGAACAGAATTTATAGGGAGACCTGGAGAGATTAAGTTCAAGTTATAAAATCTGTTATATGTAAAACATAATACGCGAAACGGATCGTTGCATGCATAATTGGTTGTACACGTGTATAGGTGGAACAATGAGAAGTTTCTAGTAATTCTTGAAGGAATCGAGAAATTTAATTGCTCCAATAAATAGGGTGAATAAATATCACCGGAGATAAATTTCTGGATGAATAAAGCACCAAGTATATTTCTACGTTTTTCTAGTGTAGGCTGATTGATTGATTAAGTTTAATCGACGTGTATAAGGCGGTAAATTTATACTAGGATTCCATCCCAAATTACGCAAAGCAAAAAGAAGAAACTGCTTTTGCACAGATTCTAACTGTACCTTATAAACTGAGTATTGCGGATTCCAAATACAACAAGCTTATTCAAGTATTGGGCGGACCAATGCAGTAAATAAAAGTTTCGTAACGTATGGATCATTAAATTCCTTCGACCATCGTTTGATAAAGCCAAGCAAACCCATTGCCTTATTACAAACAATATCAATGTGAGTAGAGAACAAAAGTTTTGGATCAAAAAGAACACCAAGGTCATTAATTGAAAATACACGCACCAATGCAGAAGTTTTGATAAGGAATACAGATAAAATAGGTATTCTACGACAAAAAGACATTACTTTGCATTTATCGCAATTTAGCACTAGGCCATTCGACGACACCAGTTATGAAGTATATTTAAATCAGATTGTATCAAATCATGGCGCTCTGCACCATTGTAACTCAAACATTACTTAACATCATCTGCGTACATCAGTGTATGGCAATAAGATATGTTATCAGGCAAATCATTAATGAACAGTACAAATAGAAGGGGTCCAAGGTGACTACCCTGAAAATACATCAATTCTGTGAGATAAGGTGCTATCAAATACTACACATTGTGAACGGGAATCCAAGTAGGATGAGATCCATTTGACTAAAGCTGGAGGACAACCTTAAACATTCAAGTTTGTAAACAAAAACCCGATGATTAACACAATCAAACGCCTTACTAAAATCGGTGTAAATAACATCCGTCTGTAAACCATTAATAAAGCTTTTGTGTTAACCAATATCGTAAATTCCAATAGATTAGTAGAAACTGATCTATTTCTAAGAAAACCGTGCTGTGCAGAAGAAAAAAGAGGCTTACAGTAAAATTGTAGTTGTTCGGAACTTACCTTTTCAAAAAGTTTAGGAATTGTGCATAACTTTGCAATACCTCTATAATTAGATATATCCGATTTACAACCATTTTTTATGGAGAGGAATTATAAAAGATTCCTTCCAAATTTTAGGTATGGTACATTCTAAAAGAGATAGTTGAAAAAGGTTTAGTAAAGGATCACAAAGTGAAAATGCACACTTTTTAAGTACAGCTGAAGGAACATTATCAGGACCACAAGAATAGTTAAGTTTAAGTAGAAGCCATTGTTTAAGTAGCGAATCTTTAGAGATAGTAGGGTTTGGTATATTATGCGCATGACTATTTGGAACAGAAACTTCGCTAAGGGGGTGGCTAGTAGACGAGTAAACTGATTGAAAAAATTGTGCAAACAAATTGGATGCTTCTTGCGAAGAAGTAGCAGTAGAATTGTTAAAGAACATACTCGAAGGATAGGAATACGACTTTCGTTTAGAATTAACAAAATGGAAAAATGATTTTGGGCCATTTCGAATGTTGTTTTTAATTCTAACTAAGTAGCTATTGTATGATTTTTTATTAGCAGATTGAAAATTTGCACGTGCAACTGCATAACCTGCGTAATTTAGAAAAGTTTTGGTTTTTAAATATCGCTTATAATACCGTGATTTAATGTTTTTTAAATGACACAACTGACGTGTGAACCACGGAGGATTAGAAGAACACATCGGTGTAAAGAAAGGAACACATTCATCAAAATATTGAGATAAAACATCATAAAAAACATTAAAAGCGCTTTCTATTTCACGGCTATAAAAGAGATTTGACCAATCGGTGTTAAGCAAAAGAGAATTAAGCTTAATAAAGTCGGTTTTTTTTTACAGCAACGACGCATTGAGCTTGAGTTTCTCTTGCTGCTATGTGGAACATTTAAAACCAATTTCAGAGTTGAGTGGTATTTATCCTCAGGATTGGAAACTGGAAAAGTTCGAGTGACAAAAACATCTAAAGTTCTATCTACAAATATAAGGTCAAGCAATCTATTAGAGCAGTTAAATATACTATTAATTTGATTCAGTGTTAGATTAGAAATATTGTCAAAAAATTGTAAATGCACTGATGGAATCAATGACGAGGAGTTTTCACAATTAATCCAGGCCACTTTGGGAAGGTTAAAATCACCCATAACAATAAGGTAATCGTTAGAGTTTAACGAATTATAAATGCACTGAATAGCAGAAACGTGTGACTGGTAAATGCTAGCATCAGATGCAGGCGGAATGTATGAACAAGTAATAAACAATCTGCAGCTCAAAAATCGGATAACAACACATATAAATTAATTTTCTGTTGTAAAATCCCCAAGGAATATTTCGCAAGCAAAACTAGACTGAACAGCAATAAATACACCACCACCTTTACACGTGAGTCGATCCTTGCGAAAAATTGAAAAATTATCAGATAATATTTAAAAGTTTAAAAAATATTAACATCTAATCAAGTCTCGGTAAAAACAAGAATATCAGCATCAATGCCAGTACTTTTAAGGTATAAATTAATTAATTGGTTTTTTTAAGCCTCTTACATTTTGATAATTAATTATAAAAGGACAATTTAATTTAAATTAGGTGTATTAGATGTAGATGTAGAGGTTCCGGCCGGCTGTTGAGGTAAAACTGCAGTTGGTTGTATTGGTCTCAGTTTTTTTCTTGGTGCATATTCCTTAATCAGTGTAAACTCTGGCCAAAACTAGCACTGCAGATGAGGTCGGAAAATTCGAACGGAACACTCAGTTTGAATGATGCGATGTTCCTTGAATAATTAAATGAAAACTTTTGCACCGCTACCTTAGAAGGAGTAATGCAGCTTTTGTAAGTTATATATTCCAAAATATCTTCCGCAGTTGTTGCTTCAGTAAAGCGAGAAACAAAAATATGTTTGCGTGGCGCTACCGTATTCAAGATTTTGGTAGATTTAGTTCTGTGTTCCATATTACGTGTAATAACAGGATCATTGGCAGCAACAAGTGGAGCCGGTAACACTGGCGCCGCTGGTTCCTCTGACAGCGCTTCTTTATGTACGGTTGATTCCGCGAGTGTTGTAGCCGCAGAATTTACAACTTGCGTTGAGGATTCAGCTGAATTAAATTCTGGTTCAGGCGTTGATAAAATTATTAACGGCGACTCTATAGGAGCAGCTAAATTATTTGCTGGTAAAACCATAGGTTTGGACTTCTTCCTTCTGGGCGATTGTTGAAAATCGTAGTCACCAAACAATTTCATATTTTTATCAAACTCATTTGAGAGTTATTTAACAGTTCTATTTATCGATGAAACACTATTTCGAACAGTGTTAAACATTCGGCTAAAATCACCTTCAAGTCGAATGCATCGAGGACACGACCAACGTAAGACCCCCGGTTTTTCCATGTCCAGATTAGTAAATCGAGCCATTTAGACCAGTACATTTAATGTGAACAACTACGTCGCATTATCATACTCCTAATTGTTAGGGCACTTGGTGTAGCAACACAGCAGCGTATTTAATAATATTTTACCACAAGGAAAAACATAGTATATATACGTATAATGAATATATGAAATAATCGGCAGAACTGGTCACTGTAATATATCGTCAAATTAAATGCACGCCAAAAAGTATGCAATGTTTTGTAGTAGATTTTATAGTAGCTGAACTTCGGCTCAGCTGTTAGCAATCTATCTGTCTGTCACTTTCTAGCACACAGGTGTTTTGTAGTTGTTACAATTGGCGCTCAGCTGGCCAGAAGGTTTTAGAAACTTTTAAAACGATTTTTAAAGTTAATCGCGCCATTTCTTGGTTTCACTGTTAAGAACAGCACTCAATCTATCTAGTCTTTATTACTGTGGGAATTGTAAAGTTTATTCAAACATTTTTATTTGCAAATATCTGGGGCTCTACAGCAGAAACTTGTGGTGAAGTTCTTCATGCACCAATTATTTGATGTCTTTGAATTTAAAATTTTAAAAAATGGAGAGATATACGAAATGGAATCACTATCACTCCTTTAATTTTGTTTAACACTTAAGTAGTGCTCACACGTACATAATGTGCGCAGGGTACAAAAATATTTAGTAAGAGCTGATATTCTGTAGAAAATCATTCAATATTGTATATAATGAATGCTATAGTTAAAGTCAAAAGTTAATGTTTTCTTTTAGTTTCAATACATTTTTCTTTGACGGAAGAAAAAAATTTCTCCCAGCATGAAGTGAAGCGAAAGATTGAATGAGCAAAGATTGCAACTACTATGCATAGTTTGAGGCCTCCACTACTTTTATTTGTTCCTCTTTTATACCATTCACACATATTGTGCAATGGTAAGTATAATCAGTTTGTCTGAAAATTTGTAACGCATTAAAAGGGGACATCATATACCCCATAAAGAATATATATTCTTGATCAATTCGACGAGGCATGTAGTTAGTAAGCAATTTTTAGTATTAATGTTTGAGATATTCTGCTGAAACTCGACACCTAGACTTATTTCTGTTGCAGTCAAAGAGAATACCAATATTGACATGCCACGCCCACGCCCACGCCAACCCTCTATTATTGCAGTCAATAATGACTTAAAATTGGACTTGATGGCTTCTAATAGACGGACGCTTCATAATGGGTATGATCCCCTTCCATTTTTTTGTGTGTGGCCCCCATAAAAACCACCGTTACACTTTTGATTCTTATTATGGAAAACTTCTTTATTCAAATTAGCTTGTAATTTGATATACTCGTAGTACAAGCTTTTATGGCCAGTAACTTCTCATAAACATAGTAATGGGCGTGTTTCGTCGATTTTTTGGGGTACCCCCGCTGCAAACCCAGCGCATACGTTTATGCTTTTATATGAAAAACATTTTTAATTAAGTTAATATAGCTTGACATTCGATATGGTGGCTTTTAGGAACGGCCGCTTCGTATAACTATACTAATGGGCGTGTCCCATCCACTTTTTGGTTGCCTCCATATAAATCGACCGGCCACTTTTGTGCTGTTGTCGATTTGGTTGTCGCTTCGCACACCTACTAATAGGCGTATCCCGCCCACATTTTCGGGTAGCCGCTATACAAACCCGCAAACCCATGCTTATGGCCTACAAGACAATTAGAAATTTCCTATGAATAGTATTACAGCTTCGGTTCAACCGAAGTTAATATTTTTGTTCTTGCTTTTTGCATCAATTGCATGCAATATGCGTTCCATCGGATTCCGTTCGTTTACTGGCTACTTGTTCAATGTTGAAAGACATTTCCAACAATTTTATTTACATTTAAATTGCCCATACATGCCCGGTAGAACTTGGAAACATTCGTTCGATGAAGTCTGTTTTTTTTTTAATCCGTGGTTGTCCGGACAACCGATGCATACTTTTGGGAGGCTGATTTCCATTTGTTGCTGTTGTTGTAAGACTTCCGAAGAAGTTTATGAAACTTCTTCGGAAGTCTTGACATTTTTTTTTTTGTAAGATGTTTAAAATCACGTATATAGGTACTTCTTTTAGCAGTTCTATTGTAGAATATATTAAAAATTACCTACTTCCTTTCTGTATTTTGGCATGAGTCTAGAAGAAGTCTCCATTACAGTAGCAAAAAGAATCACTGTTTAGTGTAGATTTTCGGTTTGCACTTCTGCCATTGTTTTTGTAGTGTTTAGAAGCACCTAGCTAGTATGTGCTTCTTTTTACGGTGGTTTTACAACATTTTCAAAATGACCTGCTTTGTCCATTTCGAAATGTATCTATGAGAATGCCTTCTACCTTTAATATCAAATGGAAGCAGCATGTAATGCATTCTTTTGGAAAGTACTTCTGAAATGCTCTTCCGGGTGCTTGTCTCGCTGTATATGTGTTAGTATGTGTGTGTGTGTGCGTGCGTGCAGACGATAATTGTGTAAATTTGTCATTTCAGTTAGCCAGACTGAGAAGTGCGAGCGAATGAGCTCCATTGAGTGAGTTGAGCGAGTTGTCAGCGAAAATGTAATTTGCTGCAACAATTGCCGAAAGTGGTATTTTGATTAATCGACGTTTTACATGCGAATGCGAGTACGCCGGAGCTTACAATTCGCTCGCTCACTACAATCGTGTACAGTATGGCATAAAAATTATTTTCCCTTATGGTGGGCATATAAGAGTAAGCATTTTATTAGAACATTCAATATCAACTATGAAAAGAGTGAAGAAAATTTATCGCACAATATGTGACTGGACTGGTTTTAAAAATAAGAAAAAAATACAATTATGCATATTTTAAGTATTCAGTATTAAGTATGCGTATAGCAAATTATACACTACACCGAACTAATTAAAAGTGAATACATTTATTTATTTATTTATGATGGGTATATGTAAAAACTGCCACCTAAAAGGTCTATTGTTTGTCCTACTGAGTTAGATGACCTGTCCTAAGTCTATATGTTGAATGAATCTTAGTACTTTCCTAGGATCCAAACCCCTCAGTTGCTCCTTTCTAATAAAGTAATTATCTGGCATCTGCAGTCTACTTCTAGCTACAACGTCACATTTAGCGAGAATGTGAAGAGGGGTCTCCTCTTCATAGTCACAGAATTTGCATTCGGGTGAGTTATGTATCCCCAAAACATATAATTGTCTACAGTGACCTGTTAGCAGTCCTATTAGTATTCTTAATTGGTTCTTACCTAGTTAGATAATGGTTTTCGATCTGGTTGAGTTGTAACCCCCTATAAGTAACTTTACTTGTCTTAGTTCTTGGCTTGTAGCCCAGTGTTGTTCTTTTCCTATATCTTTCTCCGTGCGGATTACTTACGATATAATATGGCTCCCGATTTCACAATGCGGCTTAGGTCCTATCAATAGCGTTGCCGCTCCTTGTCTTGCAAGCTTGTCCGCCTGTTCCTTTCCTGGAATATTGTTATGACCCGGCATCCACAGCAGAAGAATTAGTTATGTTCACCGCGTTTTTCCAATAGACCATTTGCTTCAAGCACTAGCTTTGTCCAAGCTACGTTGGAGTGAAGTGCTTTCAACGCAGCCTGGTTGTCTGAGAAAATCGCAATATCAATATCCTTTGAAGGAATCACCACTTGCATCCTTTATCTTTTAACTCAGTGAGCAGCGGTACATAGTCCCAAGTTAGAAATTCTGAAAGTACAAGCTCTAGGTGTACTGTATCTAGTGTCCCAGATTACCTTTGTATTCCTGGCATGCAAGATCTCATGACACCAAAGTTCCTGGATCAGCGCAAGCCCCAGTTGCTGGTTGGCGAATGTCCTCACTATGATTGCCGATAATTGGCGTGATGGGCATTCACCAGGGCTACGCCCAGTATTTCTACATAGAATTAGAAATACTTTTTACAGGTGCTTCGTTAAAAGAACAACATTACTAAATGGTCTACAAGAAACAGCTGATTAGATAACCCTATATTATGTCTTTTAATGATAAAGTGATGCGATGTAAACTAATTTCTTATGAGTTAGGTTTCTATACTTAAAACTTGTTATCCTAATTAAGTAGGAGTAACACGCCCGTTATGACAAATGTGGAAGGGACATTCATTAATGACCCCTTCATTCCGTGTTTTAAATATGCACTAAAAAAATCACGAACATGAAACGATGTGTGAGCAGGTGCATTATGGTAATGCAAAATCCGTGAATTGATTTGCCAAAAATCAAGGCGTTTTCATCGTATTGCTTCACGCAAACGGCACATATAACTACAAAGTAATATTCCTTGTTGACCATATGACCTTCTGGCAAGAAATTACGATGCATTACGCCATTATAATCGACGTAAACAGTGAGCAAAACCATAAAATTTGACTGAACATGTTTTTTTTTCTTGCCACTTCCATTGGGATGATTGTGCTTTTGTTTCGACGTCATAACCATATACCCATGTTTCGTCCCCAGTTATGACCCTTTTGAACAAATCTGGATCGTCGTTAACGTTATTCAACAGCTCCTGAGCGATGCTTATGCGACGATTCTTTTGGTCAAAATTTAGCAATTTCGGAACAAATTTCGCTGAAAAAATTACATGGCATGAGCCAACCGATATGCAGACATCTCTAATAGTGATTCGACAATTATCCATAAACACTTTTTTCACTACTTCAACGATTTCATTGGTGAGTTCAGGGTGGGCATCATCATTAACATCTTCCCGGCCTTCAATGTGAATAGCTTGTTTCCCTTAAAAACGCTTTTGTAACACATTAAACGAAACATCGGAGATCCCATAAATTATATATTCTTGATCAGCTCGAGAAGGCGAATCGGACTAGCCATGTTCGTCTGTCTGTCCGTTTAGCTTTTGAAAATTTAAATAGTTCTGGGAAATTTGTGGAATATCCTAACTATATATGGTATCAGCTGTTTTTACCGCTACAAATATTTTGCTTCCGGTACGGTACTTTCATTTTATTTTATTATATTTTTTTTATTTCTGTAAATGGGTCCGGTTTTTAAAAAAAAAATATCGGTTCTGGTTTCGGTTCTCAATTTGAATCGGTTAATTTCGGTTAACGGTTCCGGTTTTATACGCTGATTTTAAGTTTTGGTACTTCCATGCATGAAAAGATTTATGGACACAAACAGTTTTTATTTTTACAAAACGTTTTAAATGCAGGAAGTATATTTTTTTGAAATACTGTATTTAAATATGTATGTATATATGTATGTATGCGTGTATTGGAATGTGTTGACTTTTACAATTTTATTTCATTCGACGTAGCTTTGTCGTTTTACTTTACAAGCAATCGTCATCGCCGCCACCTCAGTGTTTATTTTCTTTACGAATATAGTTACATTACTATTTGTATGCTCTTTATATTAAATGTGAATAGTATATCAAGTTTATTACGAAGTTTGCATTATTAGAAGAGACATTGGATACCGGAAATTATAATACACCTACTATATAATCGTGAATCAATCTTAACAACAAACAATATGACTGTTTGTGCTTCTGTCTGTTGATTGTTTAGATGTACCATGTATTTTTGGTTTCATTTCGTTTGACAGCTACTAAGTTATTTACAAAAATTGATCTTGCTATACCCACATTAAATCTGTTAAACTTAGATACAAATATTTATACTTTAATAGTGTATGTAATGAACTAGCAACTCCCATTTAGAGGTAGCTCTTATTCAAACCTCTAGCTTCCACTCTATAGTACCCTCCCCTTTCTCTCCCCACCCCATCGTACATTTTTTTATATAGAAAAACTTTGGATGAATGAATCTTCCGTCAATTACCATAAAAAATGTCCAGATCGAACCATTATAGAATATGGCCTTCATAAAAATCTAAGGTTCAAATAAGTACTCAGATTATGTAGAGGGTATTTCGTAGTCGAGCACACTTAAATGCAGTGTTTCTTGCTTTTTACATCCTTTTTATATGATTTCCACTTTTTTTGCTTTCTCATGTATGCATATGTATTTTCTGTATTTACGTTCACTTCTCAAACGATTTAAACGCTTCAACACTCCCACTTGTCGCTGCCAGTCCTTTTAGTTTTGTTTGTGAAATATGTGTGGCAATTCATTTGTTCGTACACAGAGAAAAAACCAGATCAATATCAATTTGATATTGTCTCATCTATTTGCAAATATAATTTGTTTATATCTTTCGGAAACTTTGCAGTCAGCTCTTGGTCATGTAGTTTGTATAACAGCTTCTCTACTAGAGAAAATTTTTGTAAATAGGCGGAAACTCAACAAAATTAATGTTTGAAAAATGTTATACTATTTCTAATAAAGATTATTTTCATGTTCGAAAATATCAAAATGATAATTCCGACTTTGCTATTGATGACTTTAAGAATGACTCTTTTTATGAATGAAAAATTTTAACTTTTGATGATCTTTTTTTCTCTGTGTACACTCAATTGTTTCCGACATCTGAAAAAGTTTTAAAATAATATTTGTGCATATTCCTTTCTGTTTAAATTTTTTTTATTTATACTATATAAGTTTATCTCGCGAAGGAGAAATCTTACATAAGACGCCTGAGTGGAGGTGGTAGAGTGAGTTACTTACTCACTAAACCTAAACTTCGCAATCGAAAAATGCTTAGCAACGAACTCAATAGATATGAATATATAAAGGGGAGGTTTAATTACAGTACACGCCCACTAGTAGATGTGTATGTAACGACCATCTATAAGATGCCAACATATCGAATTTCAAGTTGCAGTTCAAATGCATAAAAGTGAGCTGTGGCGTTGTATGGAAGTATCTCAAAAAGTGGGCGGAAGACGCCCATTTGTATATGTATATGAAGGTGCTGTCCACTAAATAGCAATTCAACCTTCAAACAAAGAAGTTTTTCATACAAAAACAGAAAAGTGTGCAGTGGATTTGTCTGGGAGCTACCCCAGAAAGTGGTCGGGTCCCATCCATTAATGTATATATGAAGCGTCCGCCCACTAGAAGTTACCGTATCAATTATTATTATAGTTGATACTGACTACAATAAAAAAAGGTTTTTACACAAAAGGGGGCGGTAGACTTTTATGGGGGCTACCCCAAAAAGTCGGGTCAAACTTGATGCTCAATTAATCTGCTATAAAAAGAAGTGTAAGTGTAAAATTTCAACTGGATAGCATAAAAATTAGTCCAAAAAAATGCGCAACAACATACAAACGTTCAGATGGACATGGCTCATAGACTTCTTTTTATTGCAGTTTAATTGAGTATCAAAATTAGCATGCTTTTTAGGGTAGCCCCCATACAAACCAACCTCCCGGTTTTAACTTTTTGTATTGTATGAAAATTTGTTTTTTTGTTCTCAATATTACCTTACAAATTGAATTGGTGGCTTCTTATGAAGGGACTCTTCACATATATTTGAGGTAGCCTCATAAAAACCATACGCCCACTTTTGATTTTTTGTATGGAAATTGTTTTTATTGCAGTTAATATCACCTTATATGTTGGCATGGTTTCTTATGAAATTGTGCTTCATATAAATATCATGGGGCGTGTTATGCATACTTTTAGGTGTAGCCTATATAAAAACTTACTATCCAATTTTTGGATAAAAGTTAATTTAATATAGTTGTTTCTTATGGACGAACGCCTCGCATATAGAGAACTAGTTGTGATATCTGCATTTTAGGGGCATCCCAATGCAAACGCACACCCAATTTTTGGTATTTTTCATGAAACACACTCTCATTTCAGACAAAATCAATTTGACATTTATCTTAATACGGAAGGATACTTCGTATAATTATGAAGCGGCGTGTCACGCTACTTTGGGGTAAGCTCCTTACATATACCTAGATTAGATTTTACATATACCTACCTACATTTTTATACCATTCATCGTAGACCCCATAAAGTATATATATTCTTGATCAGCTCGACGAGACGAGTCGATTAAAGCTTGGGGAGGATGGCCTCTTTTAGTGGGGGGTGGAGTTACAGTTATGGATTTGTTCAGCACTATAATCATATTCTGTGAGAGCCAGTGTGCGTGGACTTCTTTAAACCGGATTAGCAGCCGATTGCATTTCGGCAGGTATTTTTTAATATGGCCAATAAAAGTTTTAACATTATTTGTTATTATGCCTTCCAAATATTTGCCATTATTGCCTAAATTTTCCATTATAAAATCATTTACTGCTGCATCGGATCGATTATTCTTGGTCCATATTTCGAACAACTCAGCACGGCTAAATTCATATGTCACTGAAAATAGTCGTTTTTCAAAAAAGGGCAAAAACGAACAAAGCAGACTTATTAAATATGAATCTATACACATTTATAAAGAACTTAACCTTGTTAGCTGCTTGCGCTGGTGCGCGCTGCGAAAGTCATGCTCCACAAAACACAACTACTTTTGTTACACATTCCTGCTAAATATACACATACAAAACATTTGACAACACAAATACATATACAATGACATCACAAAATGGTTTTATAATTGATTCTACATACCTTGATCTTTATTTTCCATACTTATACTTTTATTTTTACACAAATGGAACAATTTATATCTTCATGAAAACTTGCCAAAAAGTTCTCGCCATTTTGCATGTGCCAGGGCTGGTATCGATCAGTTGATTAACTGATCGTGCCAAATTAACAGGGTTGCAATAAAGATAAAAAAAAAAATTATCTATAATTGGAGTGTCTATTTATCAAAATTTTGTTTATATGCCAAAAATATTAACATACATTTTTTTGAATTTATGCCGCTGTGGGACCATTGGGCAAAGGACGGACGGACATACGGACATGGCTAGATCGATACTGCTTTCGACACTGATCTAGAATATTCGTACTTTATGGAGTCCTTCCTTCCGCCTGTTACATACACTTGCACAAACTTAGTATAATCTTGGTTTCCAGACGTATAAAAACACTCACATTCACTGAGAATATTGCGGCTGTAGCGGAGAGTGTGGCTTAAGATCTTGACCAATCGATTTGACGTCGTGCGCAGCATCTTGACCTCTTGTATGTAACAATCCTGGATCTTGGTTTAAAGGCTTACAAAATCCAACTCGTTCAAGAATTGAAGCCGCCAACAGACAGAAATTTACGCTGTAGTTTCATTCAATAGGCTCGGCAACAGCTTAATGAAGATCCGCTGATGAGACACATTCCTGGCTCAATGGATACGTCAATAATTTGCTGTGATGAGCAACTAGAAGAAATTCTCGAACTAGCGTTACATCCAGAAAAATGCACCGTTTACTGTGGTTTTTGGGATGGTGGAATCATCGGTCCATATGGCGAGTTCTTCTGCACCATTATAACGGTGCAGAAGAACTTTTTTGGTGCCTGAAATTGCAGCCCTTGATGTCGGCAACATTTGATTTCAGTAAGACGAAGCTACCGCAGACACAGCGCGTGAAACAATGGCTTCATTGAGAAATCATTTTGTTGAGCACCTATTTTCACGATATATACTTGTAATAGCTTTTTTTTTAAAAAAAAAGTTCACACGTAGTGTGGAGGAAAGGGAAAGCCTCCATACAAATGCACCGCCCATATTTCGAATTTTTATGGAAAAACTTTTTTATTACAGTCAATATCAACTTGAAATCCGACGAGCCACCTTAAAAATGGAATGAAGGCTTTGGAAAAGTATTTAAGCTTCGGTTCCTCTGATGGTATGATATGTGGATGTACGATTGGCCCCCCAGAGTAGCGTATAAAAATAGGCGGGCAAGGATAATAGCTGGTGTCGACTTTCACAAAAGGCTAACCATCACATTGGTCTGTTTCTCCTTTTTTCTATGTGAATATATACTACATATGTACATGCAAACATTATGATCAACAGTCAGATAATTCAATAAATTTTTGTACACTCAATATCGAAGTCGAGTGAAATGCAGCTGATTTAGTATTCTTTAATTGTCCGCATTGTGCACGATTTTTTTTTTTTTTGTAACTTAACTACAACAAGAGCATCATCGCCCTCAAAGCAACAAAAGCAATGACTAGGAAAAACGACTAATGATACTGATGATGTCCGTATGTCCTTTAGGTGGACGATACGGATAATCATAATAATAGTGATGATGATGATAGTGGAGATGTTGATAATGTTTAAAAGCATCGTCGAAGGCGAACATGATGATGCTAAATATGGCAATGGCGATGGCGACGGCGACAGCAATGCTGGCAATGTCGACAATGTCGACACGGTCGACGGTCGCAGATTTTTCATAGCGCTCGAAAAGGAGTGGATGAAAGCATAATGAAGGATAATGAGTTCTTGATTAGTACAAAGTGGAAAATTGTGTATTTTTCAGTGTGTGCACCAATTAACTGTAATCACCAAAGAGCAAAATAAGAGAGAGCAAAACAAGATGAGAGAGTTACAGTATAGCAGCAATGCCGTCAAGCAAAAATGAAATACACGAGAGCATACATATGTACATAGATGTAAGGATGAACCTATATATTGTATAAATAGAAAGAGAGCGAGAGAGACAGAGACTGAGATTAAAAGGAGTTTGTACAGGCATAAATGGATGCAGCAGGAGGCACGTTAAACATTTATAAGCTTCCCAAAACTACAAAAAAATTATAATAAAATGTGAGCATTGAAAACATCAAGAAACTGAAATGATGCCCACATCAACTCAATGAATTGCATATAATTTATAGTGCTAACGCGCTCGCACCTTCAAGTACCATAGCACTCTTACAAGCTAAACTATTAATAATGTTGCATCTACATATATATTAATAGGCAAGCCAATTAAGAAAAAGGAGATAAAATAATGAGTGTTTTACTTTGTATTCGTTTCACTATTATTTGGATGACTTTCTCTGTCTCTGTCTCTCTCTCTCTCTTTCTCTGTCCGTTTTTAATTGGTGTGATTGGCGTGCGGTGAAATAGCCATAATAAGAAATATATAAACATATTAATATACAAAATTATTCCTACATTGCAATCTATTGAGCTGTAGTCAAGTGTTCTCGACTTCGAGATACTTTGTACTTTGGTCAAAGCTTCTTATATGAACTGTACATATTCTTTATTAGTAAGATGTGGACATACTACGTGTGATATTTTATTGGAATTGATGAAAAATTAGAATGAACTAAAAATAAAAACAAATAAATTTCGCACAAAAATGGCAGGCAATTTTGCATGGATCTATTCCTTAAAGTTGTCCGATCTGGGCCTATATGGAGTTTTTTGTAAGGATTGATGCCACGCCAGCAACGCTCACACTACCCCTACAAGTATATTCGTGTGGTGCTCCGATTTGAAAGTTTTTTTTGTTGGACTTTGCCCATCAAATATAAGGAAACGCGAATTCATCATATCTCAGTAATATCTTGGGGCAGATGGATGAGACTACGTACATATGAAAAGGTCTATTTATAACTACTAGAAAAATGTGCGGTGCTACGCTCCATGTACGAGAAAAACAAGAGGGGCGTAGCAGCACAAAAACTCTAGGTATTAACTCCTCGTGTATTCGTTGTGAAAGTGGCTGCATACTACGTCGCGGGGCCCAGCTAATACGGGTACGGGCGTTTGTGCAAATGTATGTAACAGTCAAAAGGAGGCGTGGCAGATCGCAGAAAGAATACATATATATTCGTGTTCAGCGTCGAAAGCTGAGTCGATCTAGCTATGTCCGTCTGACCATCCTTCACATGTTTGAACAACGAGATCTCAAAAAACTATAAATGTAGAACCTTGGATTTTTTTCGATTTTATTTTCTTTGTTTTTTAGATTTGTATTTTATTTATAAATTTAAATTAGGTGTTTTTTTTACCCCTAACCTCTCTTTTAATGCACATAAAGACTGGTCGGCTTTCGTTGGGTTGATGCTTAATCCCTCCTTTTGCGCACCAGTCACATGTTGTCTTTATGGAATTCTGCATCTGATGGCTTTTTGCTATTATATATTGCTATTTCACCACAGTGCTTCCCATTTATTATGATCGTGGTGTCGTCAGCATAACCGATTGCCTTGTTTAGGGTACAAGCTTTCCAGCATCAAAAAAGGAAATCACAAACATTTTTAGGTACTAAAAAATGTGGAACTAGCTAAGCATATGGCCATCATCAACAACCAAATAGACTCCACCCCAAAGCCGCGAATGTGGTATGAGGCAATCATCCCCACTCGTTTGGAATGGAAAAGGAAATCAAATTGGCTAAGGACCAATGCAAAATGTTGGTATACGGGCGGTTCCAAAACACAAGAGTGTATAGTTGGCCCACGCTGCAGACTGCACCTACCACTATGCAAAGACGCCACAAAATATGATGCCGAGCTTTTTGGCTATAAATGTTGCATCACAAACTCTGCTAGACAGGTGGGCAACTGGCACCAGGGTAAATATTTTCTCGGATAGCGAAGACGCCTTAAAAACCCTAAAAGGCTATGAATTTACAAAACAAATCCACACTCGAAGGCCACAAGAATCTCGACATTCTGGTTAATTCAAATATTGTTCGCCTTTTATGGATACCAGGACATAGATGATTAACAGGCTCTCTCTACGGCTTCTACCAACAAGACTAAAACCATGTTATTAGAAACCATGGAGCATGTAGTAGCCACGTGCCCTACAATTGAGCGAATTAGGCTTCCTAGATAAATTGTTTAAGGAAACATTACCCATAAAAACCTCGTGAAATTTCTAGCACCTGGACCCTCTTCATCTTATTATTATTAACCTTTAGATATTGTCGGTGTGCTATAACATCAATAAAAGAGATATTGTAAATGTGGTTGCAAGCCAAATGGGGAATGGGGTCGTTTGCAGAAGTGGAAAGTTTTTTGGCCGTTTCTCTTGGGCGGTCAAATTACGATTCTTTTGCAAACTGCTCAAACAGCTCACAAACGTCCGCTACGACACGTATCCCCTGGGTAAGACCCGGAATCTCCGCGGTGAGCAAATTGTGAGAAGGCAAACACTCCCTTTAATTAGGGGTTGGTGCGCTGGGTTTGGTTCCCGCCACCGAAAAAAAAAACGTACCAGTGAAGACACAAAGGAAGCCTCGGATAAAATCCCCCAATGATGACGACCCCCGCAAACGATTTAAGGACCATGATTTACGGATATGCACCTGGAATTTCGTGTCCCTTCACAGGGCTGGTGCCGATAACCAGCTGGTTGATGTCCTCGACAAATTTAAGGCTTACATCACCGCAATACAGGAAATGCGATGGATAGGACAGGGCTGCACAAAGAAGGCATCCTGTGACATCTATTATAGTTGCCATGCGAAGAAGAACGAATTTGGATGCGGTTTCGTGATTAGTAAGAAACTAGTCACCAGTTTCATACCTGTGGACGATACGTATAAAGGCTAAGTACTTCAACATTTGCCTGATTTGTGCACACACCCCGACGGAAGTCGCAGGCGATGCGGCCTAAGATGAATTTTACGAGAGTATCGAACGTCTCTACGAGCGCTGCCCCAATCACGATGTAAAAATCGTGCTTGGCGATTTCAACGCCAAAATTGGGAAGGAAGGAATCTTGGCCCAACAGTAGGAAAATTTTGCCTTCACGACGCTACCTCCAGCAATGGAGAGAGGCTTATCGATTTCGTCGCAGGTCGGAACATGGTAATCAATAGCACCAGATTTCCACACCGATACATACACAAGGCTACTTGGCGCAGTCCCGATCAAAAGACACGCAACCAAATTGATCATGTTGTGATCGACGGAAGGCACGCATCGAGCGTGTTGGACGTGCGAACGGTACGAGGTCCCAACATCGACTCGGACCACTACCTTGTGGCAGCCAAGGTACGCACCAGGCTCAGCATGGTGCATTCCGCACGTTCTAACACTCAACGAAAGCTAGACGTCGGTAAGCTGCTATCACAACAGACCGTTGAAACCTTTTTTTGAGCCAGACTCTCTGAAGATATAGGTAAGCAGTGGAGACATATCTCCCACTCCATGAATATGGCTGCCAAGGAGGTCATTGGCTACACCAGACCTGTGACGAACCCTTGGTATGACGTTGGTATGCACCAACTCTTATGCAAAATATGAATGCATGCCCAACGATTGGAATCTCAGTGTTCTTTGTCCTATCTTCAAGAAAGGAGACCCCGCTGTCTGCGCGAACTACCGGGGAATAAGTCTCCTTTCAATAGAATGCAAAATTCTGTCCTACGTACTGTATAATCGGCTGGAGCACACGAATGCACTGACAGCCCAGAATCAGTGTGGCTTCAGACCGAAGAGGACGGACAGTGACCAAATTTTCACTTTACTCCAAATCCTGGAAAAGACCCGTGAGTACAACAAAGACACACACCACCTATTTGTCACGCCGATAAGAACGAAGTTCTTCAACGCCCTATCTGAACTTGGTATCCCAGCAAAGATCGTGCGTCTTTGCATGACCGCTATCACATACCCAAAGCGTGATGCTTTATCGTGTGACTTTTTCAATATCTTGATGGAGTACATCATACGCCTATGCCCATACGTAGAACGTATGTATGCCCATACATAGACATCATAGGCACCAACGAACGGCGAGTAAGCAGGGCGTTTTCGGATATAGAGAAACAGTCACGTCTCATGGGCGGTGAATGAGGACAAGACGAAGTACTTGGTGTCCACTCGCAGACTATCAGAGCGTCTTGGACGGTCTGTGAGTATGGAGAATTTCAACTTCAATGATGTCGAAAACTTCGTCTATCTGGGAACAGAAATTACCAGCGACAACAACGTTAGCCGAGAGATCAGACGAAGAATCACGCTTGCTAATCGCTGCTACTTTGGGCTCAGCAAGCAAATTAGAAGTAGAGGCCTCTCTCGAACTACGAAGATAAAAATCTATAAGACACTGACAATCCCAGTCCTGCTGTATGGCGCTGAAGCATTGACACTGACATCAACGGATACAGCGTCTTTAGGAAAGTGTCCAAGAGAAAGATTCTTCGTAGGACTTTTGGTCCCCTTAGAGTTGGCGTCGAGTTTAGGACACGTATGAACCACGAGCTGTATGAGCTGTATGATGAGTTTGACATAGTGGAGCGCATTAAATTTCAGCGGTTGCACTATGCTTGTCACCTCATCCGGATGTACCCCGAAGCTCCAGCACTAAAGGTTTACGACAGAAACCTGAACTTGATTGGTGGACGGCGTCAGTGAGGACGTCCGAGCTTAAGATGGCAAGATGCTATGATGATCTGAAGAAGCTCCGGATTGCCAGCGACTGGTGCCGGCGCGCACTAAACTACACCGAATGGTGCGCTTTCCTACATGCGGCCTTGACCGATAGACAGTTATTGAGTCACCTAAGTAAGTAAGTAATTAAGGTTGCAGGCCAATCACAAATTATTATTTGGGGTGGGGATTATCATATAGCGCGTGTAGTGTAAAGACTTACTAATATTGTGCTAGCATTGTTTCACTGCGTGTTATTTACATTTGCCAATGCATTTCAATAACAAGCTGGAACTACTTTGTTATGCACATTTGTGTGTATGTTTCCTTATCCTTAAAAGCCATGTCAATGTGCTTTTAATGAGCGTATTTATGCCAAATGCGACCAAACATGAAATTAAATACGTATGTCGTAACGCCATGCACAAAGCAAAGTGAATCAAGCAAAGCCATAGTGTATAGACCAGCAATATCGAAAAAGAGAAGGAGCTGCGAAGGACATGCAGTTCAGCGCGTCCAGTTCAGCGCTAATAAAGCACACTTGCTGATGTTCCCGATGCTACGAGCTATGTGTTCTCTGCTCGCCTGCTGCTTGCTTTCCTTTGCGTTTCTTTACGTTTCTTTACGTAACGTTATGTTTTACTACGTTGCGCTACTTCACTTATTTGCTGTGACTTAGTTTAGCACTTAACTTCCAATGCCGCTCGCCATACACAGAATTTAGCTGCCACTTGTATTTCTGTTCACTATAAGCACAGGCATACAAACACACACACACACACACACACACACGTATGGATACTTTTATATAAACAGCGAGATATACCAACAACACACACACACACGTACACATATATTAGGAACACGGTACAAATGAGCATAAAGTACGAAAAACGTTTCTAATTTCAGTCTGTCGCGCATAAATCTCAAGTATTTGAAAGTGGCACAACGGGACGTATGACCAACATTAATTTAAGAAACATGTTGCCAAACACACTCACATACAGCATTCAAACTTACACATAAAGTCTTACACACACAAACATACATATATATATATATATATATATATATATATATATATATATATATATATATATATATATATATATATATATATATATATATATATATATATATATATATATATATATATATATATATATATATATATATATGTATATATATTCACAGTCTTTTTCTATGTGTCTACGAGGATAATATGATAAGTCTTGAGCCTATTGCGATACAAAAATACTGCGAACACCTTTATCAAGTTGATATTGACATTAATAAAGAAGTTTTTCTTACAAAAACTTAAAAGTGGGCGGTGGGTTTGTAAGCGAGGGCTACTGCTAAAAATAGGAGTGGATGATTTATAATAATATGGATATTTTATAAGGATTTACGTAAGATACAAAAATTTGTCGTTACTAGAATAATTAACAACAAAACCGAACAAATTTACATACAAAAACTTCGAAATTGGGGCCAGGTTTGAATGGGCGCTATCCCTTAAATTGGGTTTGGCATATTAATTTAATACTACGAGTAGTTATCTGAAAAGGGAAAATGAAAGTCTTAATATTCAAACTATTATAGTCTCTGTTCTATATCGACCCGCCTTCTGATGCTGACCATGCTTTATTGGGGCTGCAACGTATTTTTCTGCCTGTTACATACATTTGCACAAACTTAGTATACCCTTTTACTCTATAGTAGCAGCGCAAAAAAGTTATTCATACAAAAATTTCAAAATAAGTGGTGGACAAACTGATAATAAACTTTTCACACTTTGTGTGAAGGGTAAACAAATGTATGATTGTATGTAAAAATGTAGCGTTTCGAACGAGAGGTAGGAGACCCAAGAGAAGAAGAAGAAAGAACAAAAAAACAATTTATAGTCGTGATCAGCTAGACGAGAATCGTTTTAGCCATGCCCGTCCGTCTTCTTCTTAACTCTGTAGACGTAATTTTTTCTAAATGCACCAAATAGAAGACAAACAATATTTAAATGTCGAATTATAGCATGTGTATCTCAATATTTCTTTCATCACAACTGTTCAACCGTAGATTTTAAGAACCCAATAATTCCCACAATATTGAAAAGATGGCCTTCAAAGTTCAACCGCTAGAACTCTTTCATTTTCGCACAAAAAGGTGACTGAGAAGGTCTCGACTTCGAGATTTGAGATCTTAATCAAAAATTTATGTTTCGCAAAAGTTATTCCTTTATAAGTTATACATTAAATGACTCTGTGCGACCAAAAAAGAAATAAGAGCTATTTAAATGATAAAAAAGTGTGATATCGAAAGGGGTTAACGAGATTTTAGAAGTTCGTTCCGAAGTGTTTAAACGGACAATGCGGAAGTCAATTTTAATTGAGCGTAAGAGCACAAAAAAGTGCACAGTGACATACATGAATGTGTCAGAGAACTGCAAGCGGTGTCTTTTATGCTTCGCATCCACTTAATAGGCAAATCAGACGAATCTAAAAATCCAAGCTTGGATGTTCTATCTTTTATAGTCTCCGGGATCTCGTTGTTAAAAGATACGAAGGACATACAAACGGAGAGATGGACATTGCTATACCGACTCGACTTTTGATGCTGATGAAGAATATATATACTTTATGTGGTCTGTCATGCCTACTTCTGCCTATTACATACATTTGCTCAAACTTAGTACACCATTGACTTTCCAGGGCATGTTCTAAAAATTACGGTTGTAGTGCTCTGAAATATATCTATAAGATCCTTACGGATGAGGAATCAAGACTCAAATCATACGATCCTTACGGATGAGGAATCAAGACTCTATTCATAAGAGTTAGTAAGTAAATAGTAGTCTGCTGTTAGTTCACGAATTCAACATATATTAACAAACAATTCGATTTTTTTCCGTGATAAAAATATGTATTATTGTAATATAGCACTTTGCGATGGAGCAAGATTGCTACTATCAAGTGCGAAGTCAAAATGGATGCTTGTAGGGCGAGAAGATACTGAAACACAGCGTCTAAAATGTGCACCAATCTCAATGGCGATTATGTTTTAACTGCCAAAAGTAAAAAATGTTTGGAATCTATGGTATCGCCGCTTATATGTGAATTAGTGCGTTGGAATGGTACATGCGTTCCCAACTTCCAGTAAGAATTCCATTACATTTCATCCACTGAAAGCGGAGTTGTTGTGTAAAAATTAGCCTCGAACAAGTTTATGGCTCCATCTCGGAGCATAGGGCGGAGACGAAGACTTTATTTCGAGCCAGTCGTCGGATCTCATTCCAACTAGCACTGTTGTAGCTTTCAGCATGGATTGATCTTATCCATGCTTGACTTGGGCGACGAGGACGACGCTGCCGTCAGGACTTTACGGAAAAGAGATCTGCGTGATGTCATTGTCGTCCCTGCGAAAATTATGACCTTTCCATTGCCATTTGCACGAAAACATGCAGCATTTGATTTCCAAAATATTAATTTATCCTAATTTGGATGAACATTTGGGCAACCGAATGGTTTGTGTTCCGATGCATTTTAAAGTAACCAGCACTTTTTCATCTCAGCGATCTACATTTGTTACCGATATTTTGACTAAAAATACATTTTAAGTATTAACCACTCCCTGTATTCGCCTGATTTGGCACAGTGCGAAAAATGCTTTTGACGACGAAAGAAATGCGTTTTGTGGACGTAGAAGCCATCCAAAAGGAATGTACCGACATTCTGATAATTATCTTGATAAATATCCTGACCGATGGCAATAACTCCGCTTCCAGAGAATCAAATATCATGAAATTTTTGACTGGAAGTTGGGAAAGCGTATACCTTACCAACGCACTAAGACACATAGGAGGTGTCACGGGAAAACGACCTATTCCAAAAGTCTTGTTTACTTTTGAAACTGATTAAAAGACATATTTGAAATATGGTATATGAGTATGGTATGAAATATGGTATATCATGAGCTATACTTATTCCTACGTTTTGTTCCACTTCTGCAATATACCTTATGAACTACCATAATAGTTTTTATACCCTGCATTGTAGGGTATACAAAGCAAATGAATATTGCAACCAGCAGGATGGGTGACAGACCCCAAAAAGTACATATATTGTTGATCTGCAACAAAAGTCTAGTTTACAAAGCTATGTCTATCTGCCCCTACGTCCGTCCTTCGTATGTTTGATCAACGAGATCTCGGACTATATAAGAGGTAGAACACTTGGATTTTTAGATTCGCCTGGTGCATACGAAGGTCTAGAATTTTGAATACCGCATCCAGAATAACGTCAATTGTCTTCTATATAATTACCAGCGATAACAACGTCAGCCAAGAGATCAGACGAAGAATCACGCTTGCCAATCGCTGTTACTTTTGGCTCAGCAAGCAAATTAAGTAAAAGAAGAGTACTCTCTAGTAGTTAGAAGATGGAAACCTATGACACTTGTAATCCCGGTCCTGCTGTGTAGCGCAGAAGCATGGACCCTGACATCAACGGATATGGTGTCTTTAGGAGTGTTTTTCGTAGGACTTTTAGAGTTGGCGTCGAGTTTGGGACCCGTGTCAACCATAAGCTGTATGAGCTGTGTGATGAGGTTGACATTGAATTCCAGTGGCTGCACTGGGCTAGTCACCTCACCCGGATGAACCCCGAAGATCCAGCACTAATGATTTACTATGGAAACTTGAATGGTGGACTGTGATATAGAGGACGTCCGAACTTAAGATGCCAAGATCAGGTCTATGATGATCGGCGCCCACTAAACTACATCGAATTGTGCGCATTCCTATGTGCGATCTTGACCGATCCACGTTTGTAGAGCCTCCTAAGTAAGTAAGAAAATCGTGTATATGCATACTTTACCAATATTTGCAACTGCCTTGTGATATACACTCTAACTCCATAAAGCACCATCTAGTTTTATTTTTTTTTTTAGGTTTATAAAATTTGAAAGACTGACAAAGACGCAGTTTGCATTAAAAAGTTGGCAGTGTATTTTGAAGTCTGGAGCTCACGATTGAAATTTTCTTTTATCTTGAATATGAATTTCATCTGGATTTCAGTAAATGTGTGACTTTTCAGTCACTAATTTTGTGAAAACTCATTTGTTTCCGTCGCATTTCATTTAAAACTAATGGATTTAAATGTTCAAGCATCACAAGAGTTCACCTAACGATTGATTCGGATCATTGGGGCATGTAGGAGCATGTACAAATAAATGCCTATTACAACGACAGACTGGAATAAATCTATCCGTAAACTAGATTAAATTCAACATCAGATCAGAGCATGCTGGTTGATTTGGTGGAACAAGCCTTCCATCTAGTTCTCTTCATTAAATGATTCTTTTTTATATAAGGATTAATTGGTCACCAATAACTGAAGCCGTCTCAACTTCTTCAGAACTTGGAAAAACAAAAAACAGCACGAAACGCTGAAGATTGGTTCAATTGCTAATAATACTTCTTTCTGAAGAGTATCGCAAGAGTCTTCGTTCTCAAACCACCGTTTCGTCGATTGTGAATTTATAAAAACTTGACACAGAAAAACCATTTCTGCTAATTTAGTAGTCTAAATATCGCTATACCTCGGAATACAGAGATGCTGGATAAGCTAGTACACAGATTTACAAAATAATACTAGCTACATCTCAATAAGTATGACCATAAAAAATTGTACGGACATAAATTATCCTGGTGTACCCTAGATAAAGACAAGCTGCGGAAATCTGCAGGAGAACTTGAACAAAGCCCAAAGCGTCTAGCTGAATACAAATATATACATATCACGGGTCTACGATTACTACTTCGCTAATTAACATACAGTTTTATACTTTTAACACATAGTATTAAGTGGTATTACCAGTTTGTAACGCATTAATGACATTCTTTATCAGCTGGACGAGAGGATTCGATCTAGCCATATCTGCCTGTCTGTATCTACGTCTGTGCGTACAGTTTTCTCACAATGCATGCAATATTGGGTTGAAAGTTAGAATGCAAACATTTAATAGCCATAGGCAACACTACTATGTCTAAAACGACCGCTATTTACTAACTCTAGAATGTGTTTCTCCCATACAAAAACACGAATATGTTTGAATTAAAACAATTATTTTAAAAATATTAATTGTTTCTAAATTGGTCAACTACAATACATATTGTACAAACTGTGAATCCAATAAACAATAACAGGTATTGTACAGGGCGTCCCACCAAGAGTGCATGATATAATTTAAAAATAGAACGTTGCTTCAATTGTTGCTTCGATTGTTTCAAACGCAGTGTGGCAGATGGTTCCGTTCTGCTGAATCTACACGTTGTTCAGTTCCATACCATACAGTTGAGGCCACAGGAACTCCGTTATCATGTTCCTGTAACGAATGCTATTCACAGTCACGCTGCGGATTTTCTGAGCCCCACATGAAAATACGCCTCATCGGTGAAGATGATTTGTTTCGAAAAGTCGGTAGTCTAATTTTCACCATTTTTGCTATGGATTTTCACAATGATAACATGTTGTTGAATTGTGTTTCGCTCAGAGAAAAAATTTAAACATTCGCAAAATTTTAATCGTGCTCTCTTGTTGGGACACCCTATATAAATAGTATATGTACTTATATCAGCAAATATTTAACGACTCCAAAGCTCAAGTGTCCAGCGTATGGCCTAACATGCTAGACGACCTGGGTTCAAGTTTTAATCTACATTATTTTTATTTTCTTTACAAAATCACCATTAACACCATTTCAAAACATTTCATTAGTCTGTTGATCCACTGCCCAAACTGTCCTGAAAATCATGCTTTTGTAGCTTCTCAATTTCTACATTAAGTGCATCAATTACTCCACACTTAAGCATCAAAACTCCACAGTGCTACTGAAGAATTTTCTCCATTCTTTTGGATATAATTGCCAGATGCTGGCAGTCTCAGTACTATATCGTGACACAAGAATTTGAACAGCCTTAATGTTCGTCTTGAAGTTTCTAGTGTAACATGTTCAGATAGCGTCATCATTCAGTTTATACTATTTGACAGCAAAAAGAAAGATCGTTAACTTCGGTTGTCCCGCCTCAATTACCAACATCTTTATAAGGAACACTTTTTCTGTTACGGAGCTTATTGATTGGGATTATCACCGATTCTCTCCGATTGTTTCTTGTAGCAGTTCTAGCCAATCCTCTCCAGAAAATGGCACCAAAAAGAAGATATTCCAGTAACTGATTGCGGTTTCCTATTGTATGGAATTAGTCCCAAAGAATTGTAGTGAAGATATGTCAGTTGATAAATCCTGGGAAGGATAATTTGGAATAGACATGTTCCAATGGGTTTTTGGAATGGGTACTGCATCAGCGATGGTTGGCTCTAGAATGTATACAAATCTGATGGCTACTTTAAATTTTATGTTTCCACTTCAATTCCCAAGATCTTTGCAAGGAGCTCATATCCTGTTCCGACTATATCCCACTTTCTAGAATGCCTTCTTGTACCATTTTAAGCCAATCCTCACCAGAAATTGGCATTACAAAGCAGAATTCTGACAACACCATGTGCTTTCTTTAAATGTTTTCTTAGTATCCTAGTGTTGTAGCCAGATGTGCCACCAAATCGATATATAGTAACATTTGGTTTCTTCAACGGATACAACTTTGGAATATAAATCTGTCCAAGCAGACATTTGGTTTCTTCAACGGATACAACTTTGGAATATAAATCTGTCCAAGCAGCTATACAAATATTTTCCTGTTCAAAAGTCCGCTTTACATTATTCCGGGTATCTAAAATGGAACATAAAACGGCACTTTTCTAGAATAGAGTATACTCACGTTTTTCAAATTCAGTGACTGACTTCAGAATTGAGCTAAAGCAGTAGCTTTATTACCAATTTGAATTTTACAATGAAGTCAAATAGCTGCTCACTTTGAAGTTTAGTCGTTGCAATTTTAGCTGGTTCGATAACTCTAATAATTTCGTTAATAGTATCCTAGACTTTTGTTTCTATGAAAAAACGGATATTTGCTAACGCAAAGTTGGCGTATAAGTCACACACGTTGTTCTCCAGCAGATACTAGAGCATCGTATAGGTCTTGATCAAACGAGTAGGGCAATCAATTCAATATTCTATTCAATATTTTTATCTTTTTATCTAGTACTAGGTAGCTGCTGGACGGCTTGTTAAGCTTTTTGCCAAGGACTCCGGAAACTAAAATGTCTTTTGAAATATGGCAAATGTTTCCACTAACGCATATTGTCGATGTATGGTATCAGCTGATTTTTCTTCTCCCTTGAACATTGTGCATAAGTACACTATGCATAAGTAAATATTTTTGTAAAAAAAAAAAAAAATAAAATAAAAGTGAAAACCGAAATTATACCAGTAAAAATATTTTCGTTCCGGTATGGTTCCCAGGTTTTATTCAATTTTGGTAAAAGGTTTCGGTTTTGAAAAATATAAGATCGGTTGCGGTTCGGTTCTCAATTTGAATCGGTTATTTTCGGTTAACGGTTCATGTTCATGTTCCGGTTTTAATGAAGTTTCACATAAAGAAAAAAATGTTTGTTAAACCTAAGAACCTAAACGTTGTAAATAGTATTATAATAATTTGAAATACAGAAGCGGAGGCTCCATAAAGTATATATTGTATATTTTTGATCAGCTCAACGAGGCGAATCGAATTAGCCATGTCCGCCTGTCTATCTACCTCTCTGTCAGTTTCTCTGTCCTCTGTCTGCTTGAATCACAACTAGTCCCTCGATTTTTAAGATATTGATCTGAAATCAAATATGGAGACTTCCTATGTTTTTATGCTGAACATATACGGTGTGTACACGCTATCTCTTAAATGCACACACTTCACACAGTACGTGTCAACGTGAATTTAAAATAGTCCGTAAGAACACTAAACTCGCTGACGATCTTGGTTGTACTGCTACGCCGCTCATTCGAGCGGCTGCCTTTTATATTGGACAATCTTAAAACTACTTATTACTAGCGCTGAGTTTGTAAGACTTCAGCGTTATCTTAAACTAGTTTATAAATAACTATCGCTGAGTTTGTAAGACTTCAGCGTTATCTTAAACTATGTGTAATAGTAAACGTCGATCCTAAATACCTGTGTAGCAGATGGCGATCTTAAATACATGTACACTGCTAATAGCCAGGGTTTGTTTCCACGCATAGAGCTACTTATCATTTGTCCGCGGACGTCTCATGCTCATGCTTGAACCCAGTGTGATCTAAAAATAACCGAATTTTTTAGTTGTAAAATAAAACAAGCATGGTTTTATGTTTCAAAGCTAATATTTATTCAAAATACGATACATTTAACTCAATACAACGTTTGAAATGCTCAACCAATTTATCCATAGACTTTTTAAACTCGCTTTTTGAGATGTTCTTTAGCACCTGTGTCACTGCTGCTTCTATGGCTGGAATGTCATCGTAAAAATCTCCTTTCATTGCAATTTTCATTTTTGGGAAGAGCAAATAATCACACGGTGAATAGATCAGGCGAATACGGAGGGTGGTCGATGAGATAAATCCTGTGTGTGTGTCCTGCCCAGTTTTAGAGGTAGTCCTTATAAAGACCAGACGCCCTCTTTATGGTGGTGTGTTTATTAGTAAAATTTTTTTATTTTTCGAGCTCGAAACTTTACAAATGGAATGACGGCGTCAAATTATCACTAGAACACAACTAAAAGACTTGACAGTAATTTGTTAGATCCTTGACTATGACTATTGAAGCTTCAGTTCTACCAAACTTAACGTTTTATCTTGTTACACCATTCACACATAGTGTGAAATGGTATTATCACTTTGCCTGAATATTTTAAACGGATTAACGAGGGCATCGTAGACCCTCAAAAGTATATATATTCTTAATCAGCTCGAAGGGACGGATTGAATTAGCTATGTTCGTCTGTCTGCTCATCTGCTCGTCTCTCTGTCCGTATGTCTGATAGTTGCTCCGCATTTTTGAAGGACTAAGTTTATACATATTGATATGCCACACCCACTTTTTGTGTTAGCCCAAATACAAACCCACCCTCCACTTTTGTGTTTTTGTATACAAAACGTTTTTATTTAAGTAAATTTCATCTTGAAATTGGATATGGTTGCTTTTTATGGACGGCCGCTTCATGCAGATAAATGTACTAATGAACGTACTCCGCCCAAATTTTATAAGGTAGCGCCTATACAAATCTACCTACCAGTCTTAGAACCTGTACTTCTCAAATGTATGCTGGTATTTTTCCTGCCGATTAGTTGAAAAAATAAGTAGAAGTAGTATAATAGAAGCTGTTCTCACCAAAGACGTTTCAGGTAACCCTCGTAAGTTCTTTTGTTCGTTCGATTTGTTTGGCTCTTCCACGTTCCTGTTGCAGGCAAAAACCTGTTAAAATTATTGTTATTGCTCGAGTGTTTGTTAAAATTTGCAATTAAGTCCCCAGCACTTCGCTCAGCTATCCAGACAGTGCCTTCAGTCACATGTGTACCCATAACATTCTCTCGTTTCTTACACACTCGCCAACTTTGTATTACTTTCAATCTTGTTTTCCCCATCATACATTTATTCATTTCATTTTACTTAAGTGACCTTTTCCTATTTCTTTTCCGCTGCGACCTGACCTCAACATACGAATCACGTCTCCGGCTGTGCGCTCACAAAACGCGCCCGTCCGCCTGACGCTATGTCGCTTTCTTTATCCTGTTACAGGTCCTAGTACTGCCCTGCGGGGCGTGCCGCCTCATCCAACTGAGACTCGATTGTGTTGTTGGCATTGGCGATTTTTGTTTCTGATTCCTGGTTCTCGCACCCCAATGAAGAGGCTCCAGCGACGTCAATGTTACTTTTAATGACTACACGTGTGTTTGCTCTGACACGCGTTGGAACTCGGACTGCGTATGTGTATGTGTGTGTGAATGTGTGTGCGTGTGTGCGAGTGTATGTATCTACATCATGTACACTTCATTAAATGCGCATATAATTTGCGCTTTTGCTACCGCGCAGCACGTTTGTTAAGCTTTGCGCAATGCTTTTAATTGCACTGCGGATGAGTTGGCCTTTAGCAATATTCCTTTTACATATATGTAAATACAATTACAATACTCCCTATTTACATATATGTACATATGTATTAGCTACAATAAGTATGCGTAAAGAAGATATTTATGTGGGTACATATTATATTTTGAAGATAATCAATCTACAATGTCATATAAAGTTTCTCTCCTATTAAACACTACCCTGTATGCACGCTGCTATATTAGTTTTGTGGTGCATTTCAATGTTCAATCCAATAATCCCGGGATGAAATTATTTCGTTGTGGGTTAAAACTAAACGTAGCAAATTTTGGCGCAGTTCTGATAACACGTTTGTTTCGAATATTGAAAATGCGAATTATATAGGGAAAATAAGGTACGAGTAAAAGACTGGGATGTCGTTTATATATTTTTGTTTTTACAATCTAGTCCTCCTTAAATTGGTTATAACCTTCCTTGGTGGCCACGAATAGATTAAGCTTGTATAAATATATATAACATACAGAAGGTCATTAAATATACAAAGTCTTGATCAGCATTGAAAATTGAGTCGACCTAGTCCATTCGTCCTTCCGACCGTCCGTCTGTACGGTTGAACAACGAGATCTCGGCGACAATAAAAGGTAGATCCTTCAAATTCAGACTTTTAGATTACACTGCTGGACATATGTTAGACACACCATTTTTAAATAAACTGTTCTATTTACTATCAGGCATGTATTAGTTGTCCAAAATATGTTTCTTATAAAAGTTCGAATCTTGTTCGAAAAATGACTGGTCATAGTTGTTGATTTGACAAAGCATAACTGTGCATTCGAAGACTCTAGAAATTTCTATGCAATCACGTGAACTTTCGGTTGGTCATTGAAATAGACGCCCTTCACGTTTCTAAGTCTTGTGTTAACAAGTGGAATTATATTGATTGAATAAAAACTAAAGATTAAGAAATCAATTGTTTTCGAGCAATATTCGAAGAAAAAATGAGAGAAGCTACTGTATTGAGCTTAATGGAACGTCAAAAAATATACTTCATTCACTCTCAAGGAATATCGAATCGAAAAATTGCCAAACAGATTAAGCGCAGCTCCAGAACTGTTGAGAGATATTTAAAAGAACCGGAGGCATATGAAGAACACTTGAAAGGACAAAAAAAAAAAAAAACACTAACTTCCCGTGCACAAAGTAAAATTGTTCGAATTGCTTCCAATTCGACTAAGTCAGCAGCTAAGATTAATGAATTAACCGGAGTAAACGCAAGCCTTTCAACTGTTCAGCGTATAATCAGAAATGGAAAACATCTTAAGCGTCTAAAAATCAAGAAAAAAAAAACACCTCTGCAAAGGAAAACGGCTTCAATATGCGAAAGAATTCATGACGTGAACTGTTCAATCTGACACTCGACTTAATGATTGGCGTTCGGTTGTCTTAACTGATTAAAAACGTTACAATTTAGATGGCCTTGATGGCTTTCAATACTATTTTCATGATTTGCGAAAAGATGAGCTGTATTTAAGCTGCCATTACAGCCGAGAAGGTGGAGTCATGGTGTGAGGTGCCATCACGTTTTATGGAACAACTGATTTAATTTTTATTGATCAGAAGATGAACGGTGAGCGCTTCAAAACATTGTTGGAGTTCGTATTTCCAAAACTAAATGATAATGCTCCTATTCATAACGCTCGAGTAGTAAAGTCGTTTGTTTCGAGTCAAAACGTTAATATGTATCATGACTTGGCCACCATATTCTCCAGACCTTTACGTAATTATAAATGTTTGGGGCTGGCTTACACGGTAAGTATATGAAGGGGGAAAGCAATACGAAGATAAGGAAACATTAACTGCAGAAATTAAACTTGCTTGGAGCGAGAGTTCGCTGAGCTACATAGATTCCCTGTATTATTCTATGAAGGACCGGATATACATATGAAGTTATTGCGAACAAATGAGACAGTACTCATTCTGAAATTATTTTTTCCTTTTTTCTAATAAATTTACACTAACTAAAAATTTAATTTTAAAATAAGTTACTTTTCTTTCAAAAAATTAATTAGTTTAAGTGCGTATATTCTAGTGACCAAGAAAAAAGTGCATTATTTTAAATAGCTTTAAGATGTGTTTGAATGTTTGAAAACACGCAATTTGTATAATCTTTCGAATATTATACTTGAAGAAACATTGAATAATCAAGGTTTTTGCATATCAACTTTTTTCAATTGTTTTCGAAATAAAAGTTATAAAACAAATTTTAATGCAAGTAAGGGTGCGATCAAGTGTATACAATTTTTTTTGATGCCACTCTTACTAATCGAAAATTTTTAAATCAAACTCTGAGAGAAGGAAAAAAAATGAGAGAGAAATACAATTTACTCTCTCAGCTATTCCAAGTACTTCGCACCGACAGTAAATGCGAAGAAGGGTTGTGATTCGGCCACTCCATGTAACGGGTGCCCCATTTCAACGCTGTTCGCATCTGTTCATGGTTCGATACCAGTTTCCTCTACCAAAGAACAATTTTACAAACCGTGTAAGTATTGATACGAATTTTAAGCTATTATTGATTTAAATACATAAGTTTATCATACAAAAATACAAAAGTGGGCAGTATGTTTGTACGGGGGCTACCCCAAAAAGTGGGCGGGATACGTCCATTAGTCAATGTATGTTAAGCGGCTATCCATAAAAAGGCACCAAAACGCATTTAAACCTAATATTGACTTTAATAAAGAAGTCAAAATGGGCAGTAGGCTTGTATGGTGGCTGCCCTAATAAGTGGGTGTGGCGGGTTAATTTTAATAATCTATTAAACTGCAATAAAAAGAAGTGTACGTGGCAATTTTCAACTTTTATACAGACGGACGGACATAGCTAGATCGACTCGTCTTGTCAAGTCTTAAATCAAGCTCAGTAGAGCTTACAGATGGCTAAATTTAAGAATTTCGGGTATGAAAAAAACGGTCTTGAACCAAGAATTTTTTTCTCCGTTTAAGAATATCCGTACTCACCATACATATTGATCAATTCAAGTACGGAAATCTTGACTTTCTTCATCAGTGTAGGGGTGTAAAAAATATATCGATGTACATATATCAATATATTGAAGGCGATATATCAAAGATAACTGATATATTTTCGATAAATCGTTGATGTGTGACTGTGTGACTCTGCTTAACTGATGACAATGACTAGCAAACGTGGTGGTTCTCAGAAAATCTTAAGGCAATCATTTGGAAAAAGTTTATATTCTCACTGCAGAAGTCACAATCTAAATTAACTGTCTTAAATAATCAGTTATTCGAAGCCAATATGTGCAAAATGTTCAGTCCTTTTGTGAAACAAGGTGTTTGGAAAAATGTGGAAGCAGAAAAAGTTTTAAAAAAATGTTTAATTGAAATAGTTGTTGCATTGCAAAAAGTAATTAATTCCTTTTAAAAATTAGCTCGAAAACTGTTGGACTGCTTATTTTAGTATGAGCTCACGTAGATTGATTTACGTGGGAGAATTAGTGATAGAAAATATATATTGTATTAAATAATCACGTAAACTGTTTCCCTCAATTAGCTTTTTTTTTTGCTTTTCAATATTTGGGGCAATATATTGCAGATATATCGATATAGCCTCATGATATATTTTTCGACAAAATATTACTATATTTTTGACGATAACATCCGTAATACTATCTAGTGGAAACATCATCGGCCTGTTTCATAAGTGTAGTTTACAAAAAGTCTCCATACCAACTTTCAATTGCCACGCATACAGGCAGCCAGACATATAGACGTTGCAAAACATTGTGACTAATAACACTCTCTCTGAAAAGTATAAAAGAATATTAACAAGAAACAACGTTAACTTCGTTTGAACATAAGTTTTGATACCATTCGCACGAAGTTTCAAGAAGTGTACTTATCTTATCAGCTGTAAATAAAAATATTTGTAAATCCTAATAACCTAAAGTTTGGTGGGGACTACCACTAAAAGTGGTCGACACACGTCAAAAAACCCACCATATCAAATTTCAAGTTGGTTTTGAAGAAGTTTCTAATACTGTCGATAGTAACTGCAATAAAAACGAAAAAGGGGGAAATCACACCCATTGATATATATGAGAAGCAACCATGTCAAATTTCAAATTGATATTGACTGCAATAAGAAAGTTTTGCATACAAAAAGGCAAAAGTGTGCGGATGGCAATATCGACTCAATTTCCGATGCTGATCAAAAGTATCTATTTTTTATGAAGTCTCCCACTCCTACTGAAAATGTTCAATATGTGCACCGCATATAAACAGAAAAAAGAAAAGAGAATATCAATATTGTATAACTAAAAAATTATGGACAAAAAAGTTTAAATTGCAAAATTATTGTTCGTGTGCGAGAAAATGCTAGCCAGTACGCTAGACAAGGCCTCAATTTTTAATACCATGAACCCAAGTAACAAGTAACAGCTAAAAAAAAAAACCACGTGAGGTATACCCCATAAATCAAATAATTATTTTTGATCAACATCAAAATCAAGTCAGTATAGACATGTCGGTCTATCCTTCCAGCCGTCTGTATCAACGACGAAATCTTGGACCCTGTAAGTGTACAAAACGAACGTTCGAACGCTACTGTTAGGGGTCGCCACCATACAACATTGTCACCCTTATGCATTTTATGCTCTTCTCACAGTGTGTGAGCAACACCTTAGAAAAAGCATCGGAGACACCATAAAGTATATTTATTCGTGATCAGCATGACAAGACGAGTCTATCTAGCTGAGTCCGTCTGTTTGCCTGTGAGTTTTCCAGCGCCTTTTTTTCGTCAATCTGTGAAATAAATTAAAATTGGTCATCTACATACAAAATATGAGGCCTATGAAATCGTCACCGGTGACAAATCATGTATCATATGAGCACGAAGCAAAACGGAAATCGATTGTCTGAGTGTTAAAACACCAAATCCAAATCTAATAAAGTTGTTCGCGGACGAAGCACTTCGAAGCAAATGGTCGCCCGTTTTTCAGGAAAAACTAGAATGTAGGTCTATTCTGAATAGTACACAACTAAATGTTTGCCAGAAGTTTTCAGAGAATTAAGGAAAACCAACCGCCGAGTACGAATCATACTCCACCAAGACAACGCCAGCTCTCATATATCGGTTCACACAAGTGAGTTTTTGAGCATTGAAAACATCGAATTGATGGTTCATCCGCCATACAGCCTTAATTTGGCACCCAATGAATTTTTTTGTTGCCACATATCAAAAATAAAATGCGAAGTGAACATTTTTCGACTCCGGAAGATACTGTAGCCTATCCACTTCGGAGTGGCAAAAGTGTTTGGAAAAGTTGTTCGAACGCATGCAAAAATGTACAATAAATTAGTAGGCAACAATAATATACAATAATTAGAATCCAAGTGTCGTCATAATTCCCAAGTAGTTCATCCAATTTCGGTATTAAGAAATACTTTCCTTTGTGGTTTTTTACTTTTTTTTGCATTAATTTTGTGAAGTCATTTCGTTACCAGTGTTGTGAGTAGTTGACAAAAGTAGTAAACAGTGTTTTTAAACACGCAAAGAAAAATCAGTTAATTATTTCTCTGCACTTGAAAAAGAAAAAAAAAAACAAAAAACGGCAAAAGCACGCTCCTCACTGTTCCAATGCATGATGCTGGCTGACCTGGTAGGAAATAAATAAATGACGCATATTGACTGGTATTTCTCCCGCTACGATCCCTACAAACTGAATGACGTGCATTTTAAAAAAGCAAGTTATGTTGCCGCACCCATGCATATAGAGATGAATACATTCGAATACAGTAAAATATTTTAATTCTAAGCATCGCTTCAAGAAATTTAAAAACTAAAGTAAAACACTAGCGTTGCCGAGCGAAAAGGGTTTTGTTCCATTTTTTTTTGCGTATGCCAATTTTGGTGTATCTTCCATCCTAATAAAATATCCCAAATCGGACAAATAGAAGGCGTAGCTCCTATTTAAATCAATGGTTTAAATAAGGAGCCTTAGATAAGTTACTGGGTACCAAGTAATTGTAAGTGTAAAATATAGTTACAAAATATTACAATAATTGTTGCTAATGGCACTTGTCAAGTGTTTCGAAGATTGGAAGAAGAGTTGGGAATTGATAAAATAAAGGAGACAAAATAAATTAGATTGGAAGAAGAGTTGGGAATTGACAAAATAAAGGAGACAAAATAAATTACTTAGTTAGGTGGCTTTACAACCGTCAATGGGACAAGGCCGCACGTAGGAAAGCGCACCATTCGGTGTAGGTTAGTGCGCGCCGGCGCCAGTCGCTGGCAATCCGGAGCTTCTTGAGATCATCATAGACCTCATCTTGCCATCTGAAGGTTGGACGTCGTCCACCAATCAAGTTCAGGTTTTCGTCTTAAGCCTTAAATGCTGAAGCTTCGGGGTCCAGTCCAAAGCAGCCCCTGAAATTAATGCGCAGGACTATGTCAACCTTATCAAACAGCTCCTACAGCTCGTGGTTCATATGAGTCCTAAACTCGACGCCAACTCTAAGAGGACCAAAAGTTCTATGAAGAATCTTTCAGTCATAGATTTTTATCTTCGTTTAGCAAGCGTGATTCTTTGTCTTATCTGTCGGCTAACGTTGTTGTCGCTGGCAATTTCTGTTTCCAGATAGACGAAGTATTCTACAACATTGAAGTTGAAATTCTCCATACTCACAGACCGTCCAAGACGCGCTGATGGTCTGCGAGTGGACACCAAGTACTTCGTCTTGTTCTCGTTCACCGCTAGAGCCATGAGACGTGACTTTTTCTTAATCTCCGCGAACGCCCTGGTAACTTGCAGTTCGTTGGTGCAGATGATGTCAATATCATCAGCATATGCGAGTAGCATCACTTCCTTATGGAAGATCGTGTCCGACCGTTCTACGTAAGCGCAGTGGCGTAGGATGTGTTCCATGAAGAGATTAAAAAAGTCGCACGATAAAGCATCACACTGCCTGAAGCCTCTTTGGGTTCAAAGGGTTCGGAGAGGTTATTTCCTGATGACGCTTTGTTTGACGATCTTTGCTGGGATACTAAGTTCAGATAGGGCGTTGAAGAACTTCGTTCTTATCGGCGTGTCGAAAGTGGCCTTATAATCGACAAATAGGTGGTGTGTGTCTTTGTTGTACTCGCGGGCCTTTTCCAGGATTTGGCGTAAAGTGAAAATTTGGTCACTGGTTGGCATCTTTGGTCTGAAGCCACACTGATACTGGCCTATCAGTGCATTTGTGTATGGCTCCAGCCGATTACACAGTACGCGGGATAGAATATTCTATCCTATTGAAAGGAGACTTGTTCCCCGATAGTTCGCGCAGACAGCGGGGTCTCCTTTCTTGAAGATAGGAGAAAGAACACCAAGATTCTAATCGTTGGTCATGCATTTATCGGACCATATTTTGCATAAAAGTTGGTGCATACGCGTTACCAACTCTTCGCCACCGATCTTGAATAACTTAGCTGGCAGCTCATCGGAGCCTTCCGCATTTTTATTTTTCGGCTTTTTAATTAGTGAGTCGACCTCTTTATAATCTAGGTATGCTTCTCTATCGGAGGTATTGTTCTTTTCATCGACTCCAAGTAGGTTAGGGATGTGACTTCTCCATAGTCTCAATGATTCATCTGCATCTGTAACCAGACTTCCATTATTATCCTTACAGAAAGAAACTCCAGGTTTAAAAAAGACAAAATAAATATCAGAGGATAATTAAGCCGTTTTCATTTAATTGCCAATTTACTGGTACTTTGTGATCAGAAGGTTTACCTGGCTGAATTGCGAAATTGATACACATAGTCGCCATCTTCTGTATTAAGCACATAAAGTGACACATTAACTTTAAGGGGCAGCATCCATACAAATCCATATTTGCGTCAATATCAATTTGAAATGTTGTTATGGTGGATTCATATGAACGGAAGCTTCACATATTTACTCGTATTAATGAGTGTGTCCCGAATGCGTTTATTGGTAATTTTCATCAACCATGTCTCGTTTTTTGTATGAAAAACTTTTTTTGCTACAGTCAATATTAACAATAAATAATCGCTACCATACGCAATCGTACCAAAGTCGGTATACAAACGTTTATCCCAAAGCATATTCCTAAGTTTCTTACTTATCCTCAATATTAGGCAACACCCATCGTTAAATTTATTTTAATTTTGGTAATCAGCAGATTGAGTGAGCATCTGTATCTGTATCTGCAGCGGCTGTTGTTTTGGGTGATCCTTTGTTATAATTTTAGCACCTTTTCTATTTAAAATTTTTTTTTTTGTCTTTTTTTATTGTGTCAAATAAAAATTGTTAAAATATTTCAACGCGCAAAAGAACGAAGAAAAAATGGGTTTTAATTGTTGCCCTGTGCTGGCGTCGTTGGAAGGAGGAGCATCGGCTGACTTGGTGATGGGCGCTTGTCACTTTGTAGATGCAAATGTTCATGCGTTTCTTTTGCTTTCTGTTAAGAGGTTTCTTCTGTTACAAATATTATTCATAGCTGAGGCGGAACAAATGCTTATTATATTTTTAATTGCGAATTTATGTCGAGGGTGGCATGGCGCTTAATTTATAACAATAACAACAATAAATATATGTACAACACAAATGGACGAAATCAAAGACATAAAAAAGCGAAGCAGTACAAAATATGTGTGTGTTTTAAGAGAAAAGTTATAATAAATTAACCCAAGTAAGAGTTATATATAGTTCAAGTGCTTGACTCTATTGTACACTGCATACAAAACGTTGACTTATTCCATTTTCAACGTTACATTTCAATAGTTACAGCATTTTTATATCCTGTACCCATAGGGTAAAAGAGTAAATTAAGTTTGTGCAAATGTATGTTACAGGAAAATGGAGGCGTGGCGGAACCTATAAAGTATTTATATTGTTGATCAGCATAAGAAGACGAGTAGATATAGACATGTCCGTCTGACCGTATGTTTGAACCAACAGAGAGACTGAGAGATTGAGACTTCACGTTTGGACATTTAGACTCGCCTTTTCCCTCTTTAGATAACTACAACAGTATTAAATGTACATGCCAACCCTACTTTAAGGGGTAGCGCCCATACAAACATACCCGCATTTTTAATGATTTGTATGAAAAGAATTTTGGTTTTGTTATTAATTATACGCTAAAAACACCAAAGTTAGTGTATCTTACTTAAATCTAAATAAAATATACTGCATAGGTCCAGATCGAGCTACTACAAAGGGTAGCCGCCATACAAACTTGACCTCCATTTTTAATTTTTTGTGTACCTTGTTTTTGTTTTTAATGAAGTTAGAAAGTTGATATGGCCAAATATAACAAACAAAAAAAAAAAATTGTATATTGTGAGTTTGAATGGGGACTACCCAAAAAATGGGCGAGACATGGTCATTGGTATGAGTATGAAGCGGTTGTTAGTAAAAAGCCACCTTACAAAATTTCAAGCTGATATCGACTGAGTAATAAAAAAAGCATTTCATAAAAAAAAAAACAAAAAGTTGGCTGGTTTTTTTGTGGGGGCTACCCTAAGACAAGAAATGGGAAATACATCCATTGTAATATATGTAAAGCGTCCGTCCGTAGAAACCACCATGCTGAAAGACTGATGGACATACTTAGATCGATTCGTCTCGCCAATCTGATCAAGAACTGATCAAGAATTAAGTTTATGGGGTCTACGACCCCGGCTCCTTTAATGTATTACGCACTTTCTTACAAACTGATAATACCATTCCAGAGTATGTGTGCATAGTATAAAAAATTAGGCAGATGGCTAAAATGAAAATATAAAATAAACGGTTTCAAAAGGTTTTATTTATACGAGTGTGTACAAAATTAAAAAATAATGAATGCCGTATTTAGACTTTTGTCGGTAACCAGAAGATATTTATGGTCATACGCGTGGCGAGAATAAAGATGGTAATCTTTAAATACATGCTTTTCAAGCCTCGATAACGAGTAAAAAGTGCGCAGACTGTATTATACTGTGCAGGGTATAATACAGTCGGGATTTCGTCTATAGCTCTTTTCTGTTTTTAAGCAGCATGGAGATCTGATGCGAACTACCTTAGTGTGTTCTGTTTGAATAAAATGAAATTTTAACTGTTTCTCTTTTTTAAATAATATTCTTTGTATTTTATGATTTTATTTATATTCAAACACGTCATTCTTGTGCCGTTGACAAACACTTAAAGCGGCCGATACCACCACACATACGCACAATTTGTTATCCTTGCTACTTTATTTATGCGCACATCCACGCAGACTGGTTTGGCTGGCTGGCTAGCTGGTTGAATGACAATCAGGCAGACCGTTAGGATAAGGATAAGTAAATAATCCTGTTATAATTAGCACAAAACAAGCGCAGGGAAATTGAAAGCGCTGAAGCGGTGACAGTATCAAGAAACTGGGAAGCTGCTGCCGCTGTCTATGACAAATACACACAAAAAACAGCAGAATTGAGAAGCAGAAGTCGCAGCAGCAGTAGCTAGAAAATGAGGACCTGTGGATAGAGCATATGATGGTGTCGGTGACGGCGATGGCGTCCAGCCGTCGAGAATGAAAGTGAAAGTGGTTAATGTTGGACAAATTATAAAATTTCTTTTGCGCAATACAAGCAGCGTGTTTGCTTCCGTTTATACAGCCCACTTTTGACCCCTCTTTGCATATCCGCTGCCTCATGACCATAAAGAGATTAAGCGTGCTCGGTAGCATGTTAATTTATCGCTGGCAAATATGCTTAAACGTTTTATTGCTGCAACAGCAACATTACCAAATGTCAACCCGCACTCTCCATTTGCGAGAGGCTTTCGCACTTGTCCGTAACCAATACGAGGAAGAGAAAAGCTATACAAGGAATAATTCAATAAATTCCAGGAATAATATTTAATTGCAATATTATTTCTTAGTTGTTTTAGTAAAATTTAGTTTGTAGGATTTTTCAAATATCTTTTTATACACAACTACGATAGTTTTTAAGAACTGGAAAACTTCAGCTTGAAATAAAACACATACAAACAATGGGCCTTTTTTTTTTGTTCGGTAGATAACACAGGACCACAAAAAAGGAGTAGAGGTTTTTTGGTTCGCTGAAACCGAATCCGAAATCTGTTTTGCCACATCACATCAGGGACTTTTTCTAACCTCAACAACCGTTTGAAACTATAAATCCCAACAATATCAACCCTTAAGCCATATAGCCATATACTTTCATAGCTCTTGAGATCGATAACATATAACCCTTAAATCCATAATCTCAAAATCTATATCCTCAAAACACGTAAAACAGAAATAAACTACAAACCCAAAATGCTGAAAAAACCAAAAATTTACACTTTCTAAATGCCCATTTCGTAGTGCTTTTCTTATGTGTTGGTTTTGCGTGTCTCTCTTCAAAGACCAACAGTAGTCAAACACGCTGATATCACTTTTCAATATCTTTTAAGTCCTCTAGTGAAATCTTTCACCCAGCTCTTCACTGAAAACGCCCAAGTTTTCAGGAAAGTACTCAATATGAGAATGAAGAGAGTGCAGCTTTAAAAATTTCAACGAAATTTTGTTATGCGGTTGTGCCCAAAAAACTTTCATTAAAAAAAAAATAGCAATCCTGCTCATGATGTCCACCAGATCATTGGAAATGCAATTGTCCGTATGTTTTGTTTATTAAGTTGCAAGGAGCATCTTAAGTATAACGGTTTTGGAGTCCATGATTGATAATTTTAATAGTTTCTATAAAACAAAAAAAAAAAAAAATCCTGGTATCTATTTCAAAGTACATCTCTGAATATTTTTCTAAGTTTACTCACGTATTCTCCACACATAACGCAGAAAGAGACTACGCAATTATTGTATGATGTCTTTCTTATAAAATTATACTCTTCGAAGGCCACCGACGTAGAGCTGCGATCGCTTGATTGCTTTGGGCCTGCGGACTGCTTTCTTACCCTAACCAGCCATTGATACTGGGGCTCCGACTCCCTGCATCGTACTTTTCCGTGTGCTGACCATGACGGCGTATGCGCTATGATCCAGAGACTTTGCCGGACCGCGGAACAACTCCGTTACACACCATTAACACGTGGATGTGCCCTGGATACAGACACACGACAAAACAGTCAGACTAGGAACTCAAGTCTTACGTGCAAGTATATTTACTATTGTACTGTTTACAAGTTTAAAGGTGATGGGAGTTATAGAAATGTGGTGTCATAGAGTCAACTGTTTACCTCAAAGTATTTTTTTTGTGTGACAAATTTAAGAGTTGTGGGGCTATCGGGTTTTGGATTTATAGGGTTATGAAGTTTTTTATTACTGCGATTATTGGTGGTTGGAGTTATCCAGGGTTATGGAGCTTATGGAGCTTATGGAGCTTATGATTATGGGTTTCGAGGTTATGAAGTGATGGACGTATGGAATTATAAAGCTAAAAATCTCCGAGTTTGAGCTTTCATCTAGCTCGATCTGTCTGTCTGTATGGATGTTGTTGCGCATTTTTTTGGGCACCAAGTTTTAAGATATCTGGTTATATGTTGACACATGGACTTATATTTATTGCAGTTTAATGGAGTATCAAAATTTTATCTCTGTCAATATCACCTTAAAACATGTTATGGTGGCTTCTTATGAAGGGATTCTGCACATATACATTAATGGGTGTGATCCCCTCACTTTGAGGTAGTTCCATAGAATCACACAGCTCGCATTTACGCATTTGTATGAAAAACGTTAATAATAATATAATAATATTATGGTGCCGCTCCCCACCAGGTGTGAATGTGTTTTAGAGATTCGGTTAAACCGATGATAACGTTTTTTCTGTTTTTTTTTTTGTGGTCCTGTGTAATTTAATGGCCTGGAAATCCAATATTCCGTGACTTTTCAATCATTTGAGGCCGTATCTCACGATATTGGCTTCTAAGACTGATATCAACTGATAACTGGCTTGGCCACATATTCCAACTATTTCAAGTATCCCCACAGAAAATAGTTCACTACTTCTCAATCACACGAACTTACGGGCTAGGCAATGAGTCGTTTCGGGAGATTAAGTTGTCTTCCGTCAATAAGTCGATGGAATTCTGTTGAAACTAAAGGCCTTCCAGGCCATCTTCACGTACTTTTGAAGAAGTATGGCCCGATGTTGCAACAAACTATAATTCGCACCATACCGTGAATTTTTTTTTGGTACGTGTCGGTAGCTAATGGAAGAGCATTGCATTTTTCTAGCACCAAATATGAAAATTTTGCTTACTGAAAAACCCGAGGGCAGAAGCGGACCTTACCGCTGAACAAAGTCTTGCGGCTAAAAATGTGGATCAGGTTCCAAGCATTTCATGCGCCCAATTACTGAAATCTTTGTAATTGAATTATTTGCATGATGATTTTAACACATGATTTTAACTTGTGCTAACATATTTTACTTATTCTGCTTTTTGTAGTATAAACAACCCTAAAAAATTACGCATAAAATGAAAACCGGCTGTCGTTGGCCAGAAATTGATATTTCAATTGAAAAAAATTATTGATTCTATTTTCGATATTTAACATAACTGAGGTAACAATAAAACTCTTAACACATATGACAGAATGATACTAAAATATTTGCTAACCAGTATTCGCACATATTTATGAGAAAAAAGGAATTTACTTTTGAAACCACATGTATCAAGCTAAGTGAATTGAAACCGAAAAATGTATTCGTTTTGTAAGAGCTGGAACAGCTTGTCAAACCGAATACGAATATTCTTTTCGGATTCGGGAACCGGAACAGGCGTTCACATTTGAGTTTCACATTTGTATACAATGTGAAACTCACGGAAAATGGAAAACCCCACAAGTGACCTAGTGCATTCGAAAGTTTCATGCTTTTCCTAACTTTCAACTTTAATGGAAACGTTTCAACTGAAGAACCAAGTTTATCGTAATGACTCGTTTTCCGTACCAGAGTGTATGAGTGGTTAAAGCGGCCGAGAGGACATACAGGACGATGAATATATAGGTCCTTCAAAAACAGTGGTACCTAAAAGAAACACTGCAAAAGTGCGTGCATTCATCCAGAGTGAGCAGAAATGACGACATTGCGATACATGGAAATGAAATTGAATATGTTCCAATATTCAATTCTTCTCAATTTGACCAACAACTTTAATGTACGGAAAGTGTGAGCACAGTTTGTTCTTATGCATCTCAAAGTGAACAAAACTTTTTCAACTCATCGATTTAATGTTTGCTTGACTAAACATCTTATTTTAACCAATAACTACTTCCTGACCTTTTCGGAAACTGCATTTGCCGAAGAAAGGAAATCGTTTTGTGGTAGCCATCCTAGTGTCGTCGACCGATTTCCTGAAAGACATCCCGACCAATGGTAATGACTCCGCTTCCAGTGAACCAAATACGAGTATCATGTAGTTTTTGAAATATAAATACATTCGTTGGGACCTAAGATTACGTTTGAAATGTATTTTAAAAAAGCTTTCCAGCGGAATATTATATGATAACAATACGATATTGATTTACTCGCTAAAATCCAATATTTTGGAAAAAAAAAATTTTTTTTTTTGAACAAAAGTTTTTTGTGTGCTAGAATCCTCTATTTACTCGTCAATAATTTCAAAAATTTATAACTTTTGGACTCGTTTTGATGCCAACAATTAATATCCCCAAGCCCAAATATCCCTTTTTGGTGGGTGTTTTTCACATAACATATTCATTTTAACATAATAATTTTTGTTGTGCATGAAATTATTAGAAATAATTGAAGAAAATTAAATTAAAATTTAAAGTAATTTTTGATAGAGCGGGGATTGAACCCGGGTCGTCGTAACAGCATTACGTTATCGAGACCTCAAATGTTTGCTGATACATATAGACAATTTGTATATCTATATTATTATTTGGTCTCACCTTTTGTATATATACACCGGAACAGCAAGTTTACTTTGGACACTGGTTTAATTTAAATCACAAATCGAAAAACAAATCTATACCATTATCTCAGAGAATTGACGTGATACATTTGTTTGGTATATTTTTTTTTCATGGATTAGTAATTAATAGCTACCGAAAAATGCATTATTATTTAAAAGGAAAATTAAAAATTATATTTCGCAGCCCTGTGTAATAGCTTTAGTTCAAACATGTTCGATGCAACAAAATAAATACAAAGTGTTGTTGTATAGAAGCTATACAGTTTGTACAATATTTAATATTATTAATTGGATTCATCTTTTGCATGTATATCTTCGTGTATATATCGTGTATCTGTTAACTACAACAAGACGATTTGGACGGACTCATTGTATCGAACAATCACACAGGGCTCTCGTGACATCCAGTGGGTGAAAGTGTTCTTGGACACGCGATCACTAAAGCCACCGCATATTTCTGCTGGAAAGTTTCTTGGTTTTATGCCAAAGCTGCATACTCAACGTGACTTGATTTAATTCGGGCCAACGATCCAAACGACAGCCGTATTGCTTCGCAAGTGGGATCGTTTAAAATGTGTGCCCACTTATTCCACAGAAAGTCCGTTTAACATTCGACATCGAAGAAACAGCTATATATATAAAACATAACTCCGTTCGTCAACCTTTTCTTGGCCAAGAACATTTTCGCTCTTCACGCAACATCTGGTGACTTTACGCGAAGAATTGTAATTGTATTAAATACTGAACCTTATGAAACTTGAAGGGCAATTCTAATTTTTACAAGTTTTCGTCTCGCACTTCGATGAGAAATTGTTTGAATTTCAGTTTGTCGAGGTTTTATGTGGTGAGATCTTCGTAAATTTATGTAGTACATAAAAAAATTATAGAGTGCAGGGAATGCAACATTCAAGTTACAATGTCAATATAATTTATAAAGAAGCGCAACTTTTGAATTCATCTCTTCAAATGTATCTCATAGCTTTAAGGTTTTGCTCATACGCTACTTGTAGCTACGCTTGCCGTTTTCGTTGCCGTTGCCGTTGCCGTTGCTTTGTGCTTTGGGCTTGCTTAAAATGTTGTAAAAATATTTAAAATACTTTTAAGCTAGCTGCTACTTCTTGGCCCTACGACTCCGCATCTGCTGTCGCTTTGCTCTTTGTGTGCAACTAAAAAGGCATAAAAATTAAATGAGCGGTAAAAACAGCGCGCCTGGAAAAGTAAGCAACCAAAAAATGTCCATGAAGCCGAGAAACACAACAGGAGTTGCTAAAATTTCAACTTCCTTGCGCATAATTTACTTTGACAAAAAGGCACAAGGGAACACAGACAAATAGAAGCTGTAGAAGCAGCTGCAGATGAACAGAAAATTGGGCAATAAGCGAAAAGATGTATAGACAGTTACATACATACTTACAGAAGTTTGAAGATACAAAGCGAAATCAAGATACGGAACGGTTGAGCGCATTAAATAATCAAGTCCAAATATTTCTCTAAATACAATTCATAATGTTATAAGTAACGCATGTGTTTTTTTTTTCTTATTAATTTATCAATTTCTGCGTCATATCAGTTCATTTAATTGAATTATATTTAAGATAATTTGGCTCTTCTCCCATTTGACTTATTAGCTGTGATTCAGATTTGTATACAAAGAGAAGAAAAACGATGCATATCAACTTGATATTGTTTTCATATAATTCGAATATTAAAAAAGATCAATACAATATCGTTCAAATCAATTTCATGAAGTGATTTCAAATTATTATGAAAAATATTATATTATCCTTTTTAATATCAACCGCCACGTCGAGAATGGGCAAACCAAAAGAAACGAAGAAGAAAAAGAAAAATACGTGCAATAGAGACGGAATGTGTCGAATATAAAAAAAAAAACATATAAGAAACATAATATAGGAAACAATTTTTTTTTTTTTTGTATACGGCGCAGAAGTTAGCCAATTGATTCTTTCTAATTATTTTATGCGCTTTGTTTTATTATATAATTTATTAATTAATCTTAACTAATAATATTTTTATAGAATTTTAATGCTTTCAAGTATTCTTCATTTTATGATTTTACATGGAAAAAAAGAACGACCGCAAAAGTCTGCGTACAGGTAGAAAATGAACTCTTTCTCGCCAGTAAGACGTCTTTTCATGAATTCCACAAGTTTTGTTGTATCTTCAGTTGTAATTTTGCTCCCATTCATTCATTATTATGTCTCTTTCATATTTTTGGAGGTAATGGTGTGTTGACGGATACTGCGGTCGACTAAGTCCCACAAATGATCTGTGGGAATAAGGTCCGGACAATGGGGAGGTGTCCTCAACTGATTTTTTATATTATAAAGGAGCCAGAGCTTTACTTTATGCGGATTGTGCTTGGAGTTGATGTCTTTCTGAAACCAAAACTCTTCTTGTAGCCCCAACTTCTGTGAACTTTACAGCAAATTATTCTTCAAAACTTTGATATAACTAGTTTGATCCATTATTGATTTAATAAATGTTACTTTCCCCATACCATTGGCTGATTTGCACCCCAAACCACAACTCCTTCTCCACCATGTTTTACATTTGGTAACAAATTATTCTTTTCAAAGGTCGTACTGCACTTTCTTCATACCAGCTTTTTTCCTTTTATAACGAAAATACAAAATTTGCTCTCCGAAAGAAAAAAACGTTGTTGCAAAACTCTGGGGGCTTGGAAACGTACTTATTTACAAACTCCATGAGCTTCTTCTTATTTAAAGTTGGGGCTACTTACGGGCAACTCGACCATGATACCCAGCGTTTTTTTTTTTTTTTTTTTTTAATTTCAAGGCTGGGTCATCGGAAATTATTTTTGAATACCTTTCTTCTATTTCGTGTGCAGTCAACCACGGATTCTGTCGCACTAACTGCATGTCGCGTTTTTATTCTCGTTTTGTTAAGAGATATGGACTACCTGTTCGGACTGGATAGAACCCTTTGAAGTGTAGTTAGTTAGAAGTCTTTGTATTGATAGGTGAGCTCTGCCCGCTACTTTTCCAATTTTTCTATAATTATCCCCAAGATATATGTAGCTTTAAAATAATTTTTCACCTATCCGCACAAATTTTTATTTCCGTTGTTGTCCATGACGCTATTAACATTGATTTGACACTCCTGTTGATTGAAAAAAAAATCAATTAAGACTCCAAAGTGCGATAAGGTTTTCAATAATACTTTTAGGTAACGGTAATCGCACTTTACTCATTCCATGCGTCTGGCATGCAGCTATACGCAGACTTTTGCCTTAATGTTTTTTATGATATGTTTAATCACAAAATGAATTCAAACTATAATTTTAAGCAGCATCTACAACAAACAGAGTTTTTGAAGTCATAAATCTAAGCAAAATGAACACTTTTTTGATTCCATGCGTCGCAAAGAAAATCGAGCCCTCGCTGTATTGTTGTTGTTTGGTTTATTAAAGTAAAAAAAAAAAAAATTCAACACTGAAAAAAATTATTGAAACCATTTAAAATTTATTTTATTCATTTATCAATTTTTCGAAGTCTACTTTTTCTTTACTTATAGAAGTGCGCAATAAATCAGCAAGATTTATGTTACTTAAATTATTTCTATAAACATTTTTAATATGTTGTACATGCGAAAATGCAGCTTCACACACATAGTATGTACTGGCAAAACTTGACTCCAACTTAAGCATCGAAGATTTTAAAATTGTATATTTTTCTTCTGACACTTGCCTCCAAAATTCAATTGCCGATTCCTTCATTGCAAGTATTTGGTAGTCGGTTTGCAAATCGCAAGGTTCCATTTGATATTTAGACTCTTGGCTTTCTATGTCTATATCTCTTGGGCTCAAAAATATTCGAATCAATGTTTTGATTTCGTCGAAATCGTTAAATCGCTCTGCAAAATAAATCCCTCATTTGTTGAATGGAGTCACAATATGAAGCAAAACTTAGAGTGGGATTTTCTGTTAATAGTTCACGAGAAGAAGGGAAATGATTCAAGCAATTATTTCTTAAATCAATTTGCAAAAGTGCCATTTTTTGTTGTTGTTGTTTCGTCTAAAATCGCAAGCATGCAAAGGTAACGTTTCGAGCACTCAGAGCAACGAGAGCAAAGGCTTGCCCACCGCTGATTTTAAGTATTAAAATGCAGCAAAAATATTATTATGCATTTTACTTTAAGTTTTTTTTATTATTGTGGTGGGTCTATCTCTCTCTCTCTCTCTCTCTCTCTCTCTCTCTCTCTTTGCAGTTGTTGTGGTTGGCGCATGGTGAAATAACAATAACAGCAAACGCATAAACGCAATAATATACAAAATTGTTCTAGATTACTTTCGATTAAATCGAACGCAGACCATACATACATACTAGTAGCTATCAGTTAAGAGTTGAAAGTAATTTGTTAATTACTTATGAAGAGTATTGAAGTTTCGGTTATACCGAAGTTAAAGTCTTCTCTTCTGTATCTCTCAGATACCTCTCAACACTCTCTGTTCTCCATAAAACTCTGTATTTGAAATTGGAACGGTGCGATTTTTAAATTTACATACATAAGTATCTCGCAATCCGCAGTTAATTTCTCGTATATAATTTTGAGACCGCATTTTAAGTATTTTTCCAGTATACAAACAGAGTTTGAAATTAATCTGTTGAAAGAAAAAATTTCGCCCATATAACCTTCGAATAAACAGTATCCAATCTATGTATATATCTATGTATATCTTAAAAAACTGAGATACTAGTTTGGATAGGACATGGTTAGTTCGATTCGTTTTGTCGAGCTAATCAATATTATATACATGTACTTTTCTGAGTCCCCTGTGTTTCCATATATGCGCTTGAAACTCCGTGAAACAATTTTAATAAAATTCAAGCTAGAAATGCGATGGTCTACTGCCAATTGTAGATAAAATTTCTTTAAAATTTTGTACTAGTTTGACTAATTTTATGATCGGTTTTCTATATACAATTGGATTTACACAATCGAACTTCCTTGTGACTTTTACAAAATTTATCTCGCTAATATAAAGCAAATGTATATGAGTTGCTGTATCTTATCCAGACGACTTGGATGGCAAAAAACGTGACATAGATTCGGAAACTTAATCAACTTTTATTAGAGTTTGCTGTCACTTCTAGTTGAAACTTGTAGAGTTTTGACACAGTTTTCAATGCAATATGAGAAATCACATATGTATGATCGTTTGTCACATGTGTATGATCCTTTGAATAGGTCTTTAGTGTTATCGAAGGCATAATAATTTTATTGAAAAGTGAAAAACAAGTGCGTTTCAATAATGGGACTGGTAGAATGCAAGATCCTTAGGTCAACTTTGAAAATATTACTCACCGACACCGATTGTAATCTGCTTAATATTTATTAGAAAATGAACATTGATAAAATATTACTTGTGATCAACCATGAGCCAACATAATCTTTCAAATCTAACGATTCTTTTAAAAGAAAATAAAACTGCTGCAACTTTGATGCATGAAGATATTTTTAAACATTCCGGATAAAAATTTGTAACTTGACCGACTAGTTCCACCGACCGACTAATTTACAAGTACAAGTAGTCACAGAGATATGAAAATATAGAAATTTTTGTACACACGTAGGTAGATAGAGAAAATAGAGAAAAGAAGAGGAGTTTTTTTTTTTTTTTGGAGAAAAAAAAGGCGTGCAAGCATGGATAAAAAGAAAATTTAAGAAAACGAAAAAAAAGTAAAAGTAAAGATTATAATAATATGCTTAATCTAAATAAAGATTAAGCCAGAAATGAAAGTGCGACAGTTGTCCCAAGGACAACAACAAAAAGGGAACCAACGCATTGGCCGACGATCACGTGGACATGGATCACGCCAAGCTTAAAGCTACCATTTGCGATTCTGGAGGCATCACCCGATGATGAGATCCATCTCGACACCATGACGGGAAAATCTGGATCCATAAGCAACGAATTGAGTACAACTACAACACCGCCCGGTAAAACCAAGCCATGAGGCACTAGTGAGGTTAAGTTTGGTATGTAATAAATCATTTTTTGTATCGGCACCGATACAGCAGTAAACACCAGTGCAGTTAGTGCAAGATCATCAACCAAATTCAGAAGCGACAAGTGCGTAAAAATGCCACAATGTCTTGCTAACTGCTCAATCCGAACTAGATGAGCAGCCTGCCACGAGGCATTGGTGAAATCATTTTATATATCGGCACCGGTACAGCAGTAAACAACTGCGCTGTTATCGCAAGTTCGTCTATAGTCAAAATTCAGATGCGACAAGTACATCAAAACCGCAAGATGTCTTGCCAACCCCGCAATAAAATTCTAACATCGACTGTAGGGTACTTAAAACACCACGAGGCGTGTGTGCAATTTAAATAAAACAGCCAATTTTGAGGTGCGACAAATGCATCAGCATCAGCATCACGAAAACAAAGCATACCGCGATTCGTATGCGGTCACCATTGGCTACGAACACCGGCGTGACCATAATGCATTTATATAAACGCGATATCTTTGAATAGTGTTAACCTATATATATTAATAAAGCTATAGTGAATGTTTCATAAAATTAAAATGAATATTTCATAACATTTTTAGACTAGTCCTACTTAATATTATAAACGCGAAAGTATGTATGGATGTATGGATGTATTTGTAACTCTTTTACGCAAAAACTACTGAATGGATTTTAATGAAATTTTACAATAATGTAGCTCATATATCAGAAAGCTATAATTTATGTAGATATTGTATAAATTGGCCAAAATATAACAATAAGTGTCACGTAAGTCGGAAAAAATTCTGCCATCTGCGAGCTATTCTGGCGTGCGCTGTAAAAACCGTAAGAGTTATGTGGATGTTTGTACAACAATAAAAAGAAAAAGTGGCGTAGAAACGCACATCGTGTTCTCTAGTATCTTTTAAATTAAACATTAACTTTTAAATAAGTCAAGGCGCCTACATACTTCCTTTTCAGCGTAACATAACCTTGTCCCAATCATAAAATGTATTTTCGTTTTGTAAATGAGATTTTACTTCCCGAATCTCAATCTGTTTTAACACCATTGTGTTAATTAATTAACGGAAATGGTGGGCCAATCTACGGTGCTTTTCAATGAAAACCAAATGGTGGTCAATAGCGGGTAAAACCCAAAAAGGGAATTGCTGTCACAATTTATTTTTTTGGCAATTCAGAAAGGGAGTGTAATGAATGATCAGGGACATCCACAATCGATTCACCACTGTTTTATTCAATTAGCAACCGTGACTATGAGCATTTTTTGTGTGTAAAAGATATTGATACATTTTTTTTATTGTTACTGTCGCTTGTTGGTATCGGCGGTCCTCCCCAGTCCTGAGGGCACACTGAGCACACTAGCCGAAGGCCGATAGCATGAAGCAGGCCGATGTGCAGTAGGCAAATTACAAATTCGAAACAAATATTTTGAAACTTGAAATGAAAATTTTTGTATCTTTTTAAAAGCTTCACAAATAGCAAACATCGTATTGCCGCCACTATGCCGTGCGTCTAGGATGACTTATCCTACCTTTCGCTCTTTGCTTTGCGTTGTCGAGCAGGCTTGTTTGTAAAAAGTGCAATAAATAAAATTCACATTAATTATAATATTGCAATGTTCAAAGGATGTTAAAGTAAGAGCAAAAAGCGCTGCCATCGCGACCATCATTTACACAATCATGTGGAAAATTTACGGTCAACAATAAAATGCGTAGTTAATCCATCACTATTGATCAGCTTTATTAATTTTTAATTCTCTGTTCACTCGCTCACGAATCACAACGAATTGCAGTTGGCACTTCACTTTAGCACTTTTGCACTTTTGCACTTTTCATTTTTATTTTATTTATTTTTTTTTTTACATGCACATTCCGCACACTTTTCACTTCTCTCAGAAGCTCCAAATATCGTTCATAGTACTTATTTTTTTGAATGAAATTTTGTGTTGTTGGGGAAATAAACAGCATAAACAGCACGCTGATAGTATGTCATAGGGGACTATTCTATAAATTTATCGGGTCGACTCTTTTTTCAAAATTGCACACAATTTGTTTGAAAAAGTCTAAAATTTTAACAAATTTTAGTTTTAGTTCTTATTTGTCACTCTCAACTTTCAAGATACTTTTCAAAAAACGACTAACTCCTGAAGAATTTAATAACTACCTTTTGAGGATTTTGAGGCAAATTGTTCCAATAGGTCTAAAAGGGTTCTTCTTCTGTTATCTTCTGTTATAATGATTTTATAAAAATTTTCACTATTCCCAATTTGACGTGAAGAAACGGTGACAATAATCTTTCTATTGATGCAAGTCGAATGTTAATATCATTTGCATAATTTAACTTGAATTAATTTCGAAACTTGTTTCCTTTTTATAGTAGTTGACCAGATGGTACACTTTTGTAGACTGTGTTTTTTTTGTTTTATTCTGCAATTTTGTTCTCACATGCCAAGCAGTTTGTTAGATTATGGTATGTTGGAATTGTACAAGTATATACTATTCCAACTTCCAGTCAAAAACTTCATGGCATTCGATCTACAGGAAGCGAAGTTATTACCGTTGGCCGAGAAATTCTTTGTCTTTTGGATGGTTTCCCCGTCCACAAAACGATTTTCTGTAAGCGGCAAATGCATTTTTCTAAAAAAGTAAACGCCTGATCAGGCGAATCAGGGATGGCTAATGGTTAAAATTTGATTTCGAGTAAAACAACTGCAACAAATGTAGATTGATGAGATGAAAAAGTTCTCTTCACTGCGGAACTCATTATAATTGTCAGTAAAAATGCAATGAGTTGTATTTTTGTACATATTGACGTCCATTTCCATGCATGACAATAAAGACATCAGCTCATTTTAACTGAATTTTTTTCAATGTTACTTTCAGTGACCACTGTTTTCGAAAGACGTTGATGTTTGACGTCCTGCTCATTTATTCTGGTAGACCTCATGTCTTGAAGATTAGCCTGTAAGTACGGAAAACCATGATACTTTCGAACGTACTACGTCACATATAGATAGCACCACTTGAGTGGAATTTAAAACAAAAAAAAAAAATCCGTTTTCCGTCAGTTTGACCTTGTATTTATATATATAATGTTCTGTTTATTACTAGAAAACATAACTAACAGTTCCGAAACGGTGTTTACATTGAAGTCGCTCCCATTCCTAGTATGCCAGCATGCTGCAATTTAATGAAATTATTCTGATGCTAACTACACTTTTCCACCAATTTTGCAATTCTTTCAATCTATTTTAAAGGTGTTTCTAATATGGTAGACACCTGCCTTTTGATTTGCCAAAAAGGACCATGAGAGAAAAATATAAATCTCTGAAACTATTTAAATTGGGAGTATGATATGTGAAACATATGTGAATGGTACTAGAAGAAATAAGATCCACCTTAGTTCAAAATATAGGTGGTTGAAAATATCCAAACCAAGGGGTATTGGGACTCGTGGAATTATTTCCTTAAACTTTTTTGTTATTAATTTTTCGTACCAAGTCAAGTCCAACGCGCCCAAGAAAATCTCATAACTCTTTGTCTGAGTCCAATAGAAAACTATTTTTGTGTTTATTTTGATGTAAGATACAAAAAAAAAAAAAAAAACTAAGAAACTCTTCCTCTAAAACCATTTTTTTTTCAAAATGTCGGAATTTGGTATTAAAAGCCAAACAAATCTCAGATAACGAAAATAATATAAAAAGGTTGTGGAGTAGAAACTGTACTACTATATACTTCTGTACTTAACAAAAATAATGAATGGGAAGGGGGGGACGTTCTAGAGTTCCCTCTCCCTGGATCCGCCAATGGTTTCGACTTGGCCTTTATATCAAAAGGACTAGGGTATAAAAAGTATAATAAGTTTGTGCGAGTGTATATAACCGGCATAGAAAGGTGTAGCAGATCGAGATGTGTATATATACTTGATAAGCATTGAAAGCTGACTCGATATAGCTATGTCGTCAGTATGGTAATACATATTTCTACAACAACCGATCTCAGAAACTATAAGAGCTATAGACTTTAAGTTTAGATACTTAGATTCCACTTATCCATACGCAGATTAAATTTATACAGTTTTATGAGTGCCACGCCCACTATATTTGTCTTTTTTATGTACATAAGCCCAGTCGAAAGAACATAAACAAGGGTGCAGAGTATTTTGAAGTCGCAAACTCACGACTGCTTTTTACGTTTTTTATACCATTAAAACATAGTGGGAAATGGTATTATCACTTTGTCTGAAAGTTTGTAACGCATTAAACGAGCCATCGTAGACCCCATAAAGTATATATATTCTTGATCAGCTCGACGAGACGAATCGATCTAGCCATGTCCGTCTGTCTGTATGTTGTTGCGTATTTTTTGGGGACCAATTTTTATGCTATTCAGTTGAAATTTTGCACGTACACTTCTTTTTATTGCAGTTTAATATAGTGCCACGCCCACTTTTTGGGTTAGCCCCCATAAAAACTCACCGCCCACTTTTGACTTTTTGTATGAAAATTATTTTTATTGTAGTCAATATGAACTTAGTAATTGGTATAGTAACTTAGAGTAGACGGATGCTTGACATATACATTAATGGGTGGGACCCGCCCACTATTTGGGGTAGCTCCCATACAAACCTATGGTCCACTTCTGAGTTTTTGTAAGAAAAATTTTTTATTAAAGTCAATATTAGGTTAAAATGCAATATGGTGCATTTTAAGAGACAGCCGCTTAACATACATAGACAATTGGCGTGGCCCGCCCACATTTTGAGGTAGCCCCCATAAAAACCCACCGTGCAAATTTTTGCTTGAAATTTGATTTTGTTGATTTTAATGGACAACCGCTTCATATACATATACAGATGGGCGTGTCCCGCCTACTTTTTGAGGTGGTCCCATATAAACCCACAGTTCACTTTACGTATTTCTATGGAAAACGTCAATATCAACTTGAAATTCGATATGGCGACATCATACACATCTACTACATCGCTTCATACACATCTACACATCTACTAGTGAGCGTGTACCAGCCACTTTTTGGGGTAGCCCTTATTTACACCCCCACTTTTATGTATTACAATACTATTTAAAGTGTCGTGTGAATGGTATTAGAGCTTCGGTTCAACCGAAGCTAACGTTTTTTCTTGTTTTTTTTTTATATTTTTAATCGTATATTACATTTTTTTATTAATGCCCCCGCGTTTCACGTGACCTTCACCACTCTTCCGGGTAATGTTGTATCTTTTATTTTGCATGCGCTATGCCTGATTCCACATGCCGCATGCCGCATCTAGTATTGATATTTATTGTAAAAACATTAAATAAAATGGCGATTAAATATTTAAAGTGACGCTTAACTAATTAAGATAATATTTATTGATGAACATCGAATTTACTTAATTAAAATGGAAAAAATGACAGTTTAAAAAAGAACGAACTTTAACTTGGCATATTCGAAATATTTACACGCTTCACGCAAGATCTATAGTATAGCATGGTAGTATTATCGTAAAAAAAAAAAAAAAAAAAAACGGAAGAAAGAACGCTGCTGCCGACAGTACTTGACTTCAAGAAACCCTGGACCTTGTTTAAGTCTCCTTATATGAACCGTTGGTTTATATGCTGCTGTATTATTTAGAATTCCGATCTGGAGATATGCGGGATATTTCATTAGAATTGACGAAAGAAAAATCATTTGGTGTTTCTAGCTTAATTAAAACATAAGCAAAAATGTTCACAGAAAAGAATAAAAAAATATGAGGCTTGTTTTCTGGCGACAGCACTTTATTGTGGTACGATCTGTACCTTTGTGGAATCTTTTATTAAGATCAAATTTGGCATTTCCAGCTTAAATAAGGGCAAGTTTTTATCAGTATACACTTTTCAGTGGTCCATATGAGCATATGAACATGCCAACCTCACTTTAAGAAATAGCCCATAAACAAACCTGAACCTCATTTTTACAAAACATTCAAAAATGTGGTTCAGGTTTGTTTGGGGCTACCTTTTAAAGGGTTTGGGTTGGCATATTCATATACTTTACATGCCATGTCTATAACAACTCGACTTTTGATGCCGATCAAGATTATATATAATTTATGGGGACTGTCAGGCCTCCTTTGGATTGTTTTACACATTTGCACATTTGAAATCCTGAAATCCTTAGAATATCTGTTAACCGAAGTATTTAAGATGGTGACACTTGGCGATCTTCTAAATAGGCATTAAGCTCATATTATACTCAAATAAATCCCATTTTCGGTTTAGAATCAAGTTCAGCTTAAAGAGGGCTAAAATTAAAAATTGGTGGATTGAACAAGGAATTGTGTACTTATATAATATGCAGGTATATATAGGGTGTCTCAGGATTTGCGCCGGATTTGATTTTTAAATTTATGAAACTTTTATTGAAACATAAAGTAGACATCATGAGGTTATGTATGGAATAACACATCGGGTAAATAGCTCATTCGGGCATTGTTTAAAAACAACAACAAGAAAATGCCGATTTTGAAGACAAAATCATCTTTAGTGACGAGGCTCATTTTCATCTCAATGGCTTCGTTAACAGGCAAAATTATCGCATTTGGGGCTCAGAGAATGCCCGAGTGATTTATGAGAAACAAATGCATCCACAGCGTGTCACTGTTTGGTGTGGATTTTGGGCTGGGCGGTCCATTTTTCTTCGAAAATGAGGCAGGTCAAACACAAACCGTGAATGGTGTTCGTTATCGTGAAATGTTAACCAGTTTTTTTTTTGCCGAAACTTGAAGATATTGATGTGGAAGACATGTGGTTTCAACAAGACGGTGCCACAGGCCATACATCAGGAGAAACAGTTCAATTAATGCATCAGTCATCTTCCGGTCGTGTCCTCTCGCGTTTTGGTGATGGTAATTGGCCGCCTAGATCATGTGATCTGACGCCTCTAGACTTTCTTGGGGTTTTTTGAAGTCACAGGTTTATGTGAATAAGCCCACGACACGTCAAACATTGAAAGAAGAAATTACACGCTGCATCAATGAAATACCGCAACATTTATTCAAAGCGGTTATGAAAAATTTCACGAAAAGAGCGCGTATATGCCAGCAAAGCCGGGGCGGCCATTTACCCGATGTATTATTCCATACAATACCTCATGATGTCTACTTTATGTTTCAATAAAAGTTTCACAAATTTTCAAAAAACAACAGTTTTTTGTTTAAAAATCAAATCCGGCGCAAATCCTGAGACACCCTGTAGATCGCTTATAATAAAGTGGAAGCTTAATACATCAGGATGCCTCATACTTGCTTACCGGCGAGAACTTTGATCTTTATGTGGCAGGCGAGACTCAGTTTCTTGTCAAGGATGATCCCGAGATAATGCATTATATCATTTTGCTTAAAGCATACGTTGATGCATATGTTTACTGATTTCGCCGGTTTGAGCTTAGCGCTTCAGTGTCTGGTCCACTCAACAAGCGAGTATAGGTACTCCTGAGCTGAGCACACTACCCTGAGATACTCCAGCTTGATGACAACTATGTCCTGACTTTAACCCTGAACGAGCGATTCTCCAAGTAGGATCGAATCAAGGCAAAGTAGGATGAGGGCAGCACATTTTTAACCCTTACGAGAAGATCGGGGTGCCATACTCCATCAAAGGCTTGAGCAATATCCACAAACACAACGTTGCAGTACATTTTATGTTCAAAGGCATCTGGCAAAACATCCAAGCACCACCTGGCTCCGAAAGGGTTCTGCGATGCCACTTGACATAGGGCCTGCCACCAGCTCGACGTAAATTGATTTTATCGACAGGCTGGAGTAAGCATGCGTAAATTTTGCGCAGGCGATGCTTGTAGAATCCGTCATTGTTTCTGCGGAGGGCTACTTTAGTGCAGCGAGCATCGGCAGCAACGAACTGAACATGGTTATCAAACACCGACAGACCGTCATTAATGTGTGCTCCGGTATATCGATTTCATATAAGGTGCGTTTCATAACTATAGCACAAGTCGATGGGTTCGAATAATTACTCTACAATTTCAATTGTGCACACTAAATGACTACTCTTTTAATGCAGATATGTTCATTTGTTAATTATCTTTTGATTTTGTTCTATTCGTTATATTCGTACAACACTTTCTTTTTATTCAACGGTATGTAATCGAATAGACTTTCAGTTGATATCCTTTTTGATCTTACATCTGATCATTTACCGGCTGCTCCTACCTGGCTCTTCCGTTGAAGTCTTCAGAGCGGAACATAGAAATACATGGTCCAGAGGATGCTGAAGACGCGGTTTCACTTCTCACGAGCAACATAAAAAACGCAGCAGGGGGGTCCCCGAGGACCCCATTAATTTCCCTCCCATTGCTGCCGCTCTCCTTTGCCTGAAGAGACGGATAAGAAAAGAGTACGCTAGGACATGAGACATTCGCGTGTGGAGAATTTATAAAAATCGACTCCAAAAGGTTCTCGCAAGAAGCAGACAACACCTATGCTGGACAACGCAGGCCCTAACGCAGACTCCAATTACTCGCTTTGGAAATTAACAAGCCGCTTCAAGAGGCAAGCTACTGTGAAATGCCCATTAAAGGATCCAAGAGGAGGATGGTGTTATACCAGTCAGCAGAAAGCCGAGATATTCGCTAGCAACGTAGAGGACAAATTTCAGCCATTAAGCTCGACATTGGACCATATGCAAAGGTATGTTCAGAACACAGTTGATGCACCTTATCAAATGGCTCTGCCTACGCAACCGGTCACGCTTTAAGAAGTGGCACTGCAAATTAAGAATCTTAAGTCCAAAAAGTCCAAAAAGGGGATGACTGTTCGGACAACCGCACTATTAAGCTCTTACCACTAAAAGCCATGCTGTATATAGTGCTGATCTTTAACAGCAGCTTAAGACTGGGGCACTTTCCAAAAATCTGGAGGTCTGCGCTGATCACGATGATCCTCAAGCCGGAAGTTGATGCATCCAGGCCTCTCAGTCTTCTCCCTGTATTGGCAAAAATGTTTGAGAGGATCATTCTGGACCGGATCATGCAGATAGAGGGCGTGACGCAGGCTATCCCAAAATGGCAGTTCGGCTTTCAGAAACGTCATGGAACCCCGGAACAGCTCGACCGGATGGTCAACTTCACCCTTGAAGCCATGGAACAAAACGAGTATGCTGTGGCGGTGTTCATGGACATCCAGCAAGCCTTCGACAGGGTGTGGCACGCTGGCCTCCGGTGTAAGTTAAAGAATTTACTAACACCTCAGCTCTCACAGATAGTTAGCAGCTTTCTGGAAGAGAGATCCTTTTGCGTTGTCGTAGACGGCACCAAATGGACAAGAAGACGAATATGCGTATGAGTACTACAAGACAATATACACTGCAGACATGCCAACACCTGCAAGTGTAACTGAGTAGAGACGGACGACGTGCTCGTAGTCACATACGCTGACGACACTGCTGTTCTAACTCGGAGCCCACTGATCGTCACTGCGGCAAGTGCGTTGCAGGATTATATTAACCGCATCACAGAATGGGCTTCCAAGTGGAACATAGGCATCAACGGCAGCAAATGTGCAAGCGTAACATTCACCAACAGAAGAGGCACTTCTCCAGGCATATTAATGCTAGGCTCACCTCTACAACAAAAGCCTGCCTACAAATAGCTTGGTGTTGTCTTGGACAAAAAGCTTACATTTTGCTAGACACACAACCATGGTTCAGCAAACGATCCGCAGCAAATCTGAAAAAATGTCGTGGCTCCTATCTGCCAACAACAAGCTGTCGCTGTCCAACAAGGTAGCTGCAAATGCACGTGTATTAAGCACCGATGACAATACAATAATTTGATTTGTTTGTGGATCATGTTCTGTTCCGTTCCGTTTCGTTTGTTTTGTTGCATTGTGCTACCCACAAAACGAGTCAACCACTTAATACATATCGACCCCTTTTTGCCAACTGATCGTAAGCGACGTTTTTTTAAGAAATTTACTTGTTTTATGCAAAATTGTTCTAACATCCTTAACACATAATCCATTAAAATATTATAGCAAAAGTTGTAATAATTACGCTGCAAAATTAAGTGTCAACTTGATCATATGTCACAGTGTATTTATTTTTCTTTAATATCGAAATTATCGTACTATATGCCATACAAGTTGTAGTCAGGTGAGCATAAACAAAATTTTGCGGCACAAAATAAAGTGACAGCGAGATGGCAAACGAGGTAGCAATTAACTATGTTCAGCTCTTTATATATTAAAGTAAAATAAACACAAGAGCTTATCCCAAATTATATTTATAGGTATTTACAAATTGCGGACAACCAAGAAATCGCAGAGGAATTAAGCACACAAACTTCCAAAACTGGAAATTATTTTCACATTTATTTTTTTTTTAAATAAATCCAAGTTAAATTTAAGCAAGTTGCGTACGGTAACATTCGATAAAAATCCAATGAGTATTGAAGTCAATCACAATTTTCTTGATGCAAAAAATAACATATTTATAATACATATTAATTTTAATCATAAGCTTGAGAATTTATACTCAACAGAATTAAAAATTTCAAATATTAAATACAATGATTTCAAAATCTTATATACTAAGAATATTATACCACCCAAATATCATTTAGAATACAGTAATTTTATGATTAGCAAGCTAATTAAAGATGCTTTGGCTGAAACCGACGATGAGGACTAACATTATCATTAACTTGTATATTTTTGTTTTTTGTTATAACCATGGATCGATTTATGTTTATATCATATTTGCGTTACAAAATAAATAAAAATACTCATTTTGTGGTTAATCATTTCGTTTAGCGTAACATATATTGTATGGGAAACGGCTTTCGTAAATGATGGTAAGACACAGATTTTAGTCTCCGAGCAGTCAAAAAAAAAAAAAGTGAATGTTTTCCGAAGAAAATGATCTTTTTTAGTAATTTTCTTTGTACTAATAATTAAAGTGGCTTAAAATTTAATTTTGGCAAGTTTTTGACGTGATAACGTCTATTAAATCGATGAACGCCGCCAAATACGAAAAGGCCATGCCCACTCACGTTCCGCCTGAAGGCGGCTTGTGTGTGAAGCATTGGCTTGTGAAAGCTATAGTTATGTGTGTGTGTATGTTTGCGTATTAGTATCATCTAGCGCGCGGTGGGGTGCGGCTATACGTCATATATGATCTTGTTATTGTTGTACTTGTGGCTGCTATTGCTGTAGCTGTAGCTCTTGTTATTTGTTATTGCTTTACCACTCTTTTCTTGTAGATTTTTGTTGTTGTTGTTGTGGTTGTGTTTACATTTTATATGCGTAAATATATTAAATTGCTTATTTAATAGACACTCAAAAATACTTGCTGCGCACACAAACACACAAACACGTATACGAGCCGAGCATTAAGAGCGTGAGAGCGTTTGAGTTGGAGCTCACTAATGTAAATGCAAGCGTGAGGGGGCGAGATACAACGATTAAATATGTACGAGTTATATTTACATTTGTAGTTGTATTTAATTGAAATATTTAAAAATTAAATTTTTTTGTGTTTGATGTCGGCAACGCCAAACTATATAGAAACGCGTTTTATCTCTTTCTCTCACAGCATACATTTATACTAGTAGGGACAGGGGGAAGATGTGGCAGGGAAAGGAGTGGCAAGGGGAAGGGCAGAACGACGTCTGCCAGGGTACAAATGTGACACACATTTGTAACGAGTGCAAATAAATATGAATTTATCGAAAAAATTGTAATTTTCAATTAACTCCCTCTTTGTATTATACAAAATAATGATAATTTAGTGATAATAATTCAATTCAAAATTCATAAAAGTTTGCATACTTTTTTCATCAATGTTTTCTTATGACGTTATCACGTAAAATTATCGTCCGTAAACCGACTTTACATAGAACCAATTTTTTTTTCCACCCAGTAAGTGTACTGAATTTTTGTCGGTTCTAAAATTTTTTATTTAAACGGAAAAATTACGTTATACTTTAGTACATAATGTAAGCTATTTTTCGACATAGTCACCATTCCTCTCTATGCAGGTGGTGAAGCGGGGTATCAATTGTTTGATGCCTTCCTCGAAGTAGTTTCCCGCCAACCATTTGGGACCCACCTCGCGGACAGTTTCCGATATCCGAGGGTTTCTGTGATTGTTTCGTGTAGTAGAGTTCTGGAGATTTGCGGAAACAACGCAGAAAGTTCATCCACAGTCAATCTGCGATCGTCACGGAGCGCATTTTCGATTCTTTCCACAATTTCGTCAGTCACAATTGAAGGTCTTCCGCTCCTCTGATCATCATGCACAGACGTAGGACCGTTTTTAAATTTGCCACACCACTTGTTCACACTCGTACGATTCATAGCTTTATCACCATATACATTTTTCACCTCATTTTAAATCTCAAATGGAGGTTTTCCATTCCAAACGAGATAACAGATGACGCCGCGTATTTCGCACTTGGCGGGAGATTGGATTGACATTGTTCACGAAACATATTGTCAGGTCGAAACACATTGCAAAGGGGAGAAGTCAGGCTACACTGCCGTGTTGCCAACATTACGAAAATAAAATCCCTCCGGCCGTGAGAGCCTCAGTACACTTACTTTCTGGAAAAACTAATAGAAATAAAATTATAGTTTAAAAAAACTAAAAAAACACGCTTTAATAGTAATGTTTTTTTTTATTTTTTTTTTATTATTATTAATTTACAATCTATCAATAAGACAATAAGTAAACTAGTTGAAAGTTCATAATATAACAGAAATAGCTGTACTCCAGTGAGAACGGCTATTGTATTCAAAATTCAATAATTAAGAGTTTATTTACAATATATACAAAATTTAATCTCTAAAAGGTAAATCTAACACATGATTTCTTTTAAGTCTTCGAGTTGTATCGCTATTATCTAGTATTTATTTAAATATTTGCAACTACATATATAAAACAGTCGCTCAATAAGTACAATATAAAAATGTAACTAAACTAACTTAAAGTTAGACGAAGGAAGTTGCGGACACTCAGACCCGTTGGAGGAATTTTTGTTTGTCACGCCAGGTTGACCGACTGTACCCCCACTCACAGCCTGGGAGGTGGTCCAAGCAGGCGCAATTACAAAAATAAAGAAAATAGAAGTTACTAAATGAAATTTACAAATGTATTGAATAATGATTTGTTAGTGCAGAGTTTTTTACATAGTGTAAGGAAGAGTTATAAGAAAAATAAGGCGAAAACTTATTGTAGATAGAACAAAGAGCTCGGAGTTTATTATTGAGCTCATAATTTGTCGTACAAAAAGGCAATTTTATTGGCACGAAGTGGCGAGTTTGCCGAATGGGGACATTTAGTTCAATGGACTGAAGTAAGTAGGGAGAATCAATCTCCCCAATAGGAATTTTATGAAGAAAAGCAACTGAGAGCATAGAACGGCGTGACAAGAGGGTTGGGAGATCAATTAATTTTAACCTATAATGATAGGGTGGAGGATTTATATCGGCATCCCAATTGAAACTCCTAAAGAGCAAACAGAAGACACTGTTTTTTGGACTGACTCAATACGATCCTCGTGAATAGCATAATGTGGGTTCCAAATACAAGAGCAAAATTCTAAAATCGGACGAACAAGAGAAGTATATAGGAGTTTAGTGGTATAAGGGTCATTAAATTCCTTAGACCAACGCTTAACAAAGCCAAGGACACCTTTTGCTTTATTTACAATTGAAGAAATGTAATTATTATAAATAAGTTTAGGTTCCATAAGGATACCTAGGTCATTAAAACAAAACTCTCTACCGAGGGTAATGTTATTTAAAGAATTTGTTTCCATAAATGGTTTTCTGCGATGAAACAACATACATTTGCATTTTGACAAATTCAGATTTAAAAAATTTAGACGACACCATGTATGTAGTGAGTTTAAGTCAGCCTGCAAAAAACTGTGCTGAGAAATATCAGAATATGACAAGCATAATTTAACATCATCAGCATACATTAGTGTATGGACATGATTAATAGACAAAGGAGAATTAATAAAATTGTTCAACAATATTGGACCTAGGTGACTCCCTTGGGGAACACCAGAAGAACAGAAAAATATGTCGAAATAACAATTGTTAAATAAAACTTTTTGTGTTCTATCGGATAAGTATGACTCAACAAGAGACGGAGGAAACCCTATTGATTTTAATTTGAATAAAAGCTGCTTATGACACACACTATCAACAGCTTTACTGAAGTCTGTATAAATGACA
>JAWNNQ010001913.1:20000-85425 GCA_035044765.1 Leucophenga montana | reverse complement strand
GGTTTATACAGTTTCTAGGTCCCTCAAAAGTTATTGCTGGGCTGGAAGGTCGTTTCTGCTTAGTTGTATCTGGTTATATAGATGGGTAAGCGATCTTGCCAAGTGGTTGGGGTGGCAATTCATTTTATCTGCGTAAATGTGCTGGAAGCGAGCTTTTTCCTTTTTTACAAATGGGATATTGAGATCATTGTGAATATTCTCATTTCGAATATACCAAGGAGCACCAGTTATAGTTCTAAGAATTTTCGATTGGGCTCTTTGTATAATTTCCACATTACTTTTACTCGCTTTGCCCCACAGTTGGCAGCCGTATGTCCATATTGGTTTTGTTACTGTGTTATATAGTAAGACCTTGTAATCTAGACTTAGTGGTGAGCGTGAATTTATGAGCCAGTGTAAGGAATTAGTTTTGATTAACATTTGGGTTTTTTTTTTGCTTCAATATGCCTACGATGAGTGAGTCGTCTTTCTAGATGTATTCCGAGGTGAACAACAGCATTTGCCTGTGGAAGCACTACGTTATTCAAAGTTAACGGAGGGCAAGTACTTCTATTAAGTGTAAATGTTACTCGCTTGCATTTTGCTCATAATCTGCTATCAGTTGGTATGTATATCCGACGTGTACAGGACATATAATGTTGGTCCGAGTACGCTGCCTTGGGATACGCCAGCGTTTATTTTTGATTCTTGTGTGATAAAATTATTTTGCCGTACTGCGAATACCCTATTGCTGATATAGGACTCGAACACCTTATGTGAATTTTGAGGCAGCAGCAGTTTTATTTTGTACTTTAGTCCCTCGAGCCATACGCGGTCAAACGCTTGAGCAACATCATTGCAAATTGAAGAGCAGTATTCACGGTGTTTAAACGCAGTTAATTTACAAAAAATATAACGTTGCTCCAATAAATCGATTGTTGCATGCGCGGTGTGGCAGCAGACGCTGTCCTGCTGAAAGCACATTTCATCCAGATCCATACCGTCCAGTCGAAGCCACAATAACTTCGTTATCACATTCCTGCAACGAATGTCATTCACAGTCAACCTCATTTTCAATTAAGTAAGGGCCAATCACGCCGCCTGACCACAATCCGCTCGTTGTGGATGCATCACGTGCGAATTTTTTGAGTCGTAAATTCGACGATTTTTCAGATGAAAATACACATCATCGGTGAAGATGAAGCCGAAAGGACATGTTGATCTCTAGTTCCGCAGATTGCATCTCAGCGCCCACTCTTGGCTATTAAGTTTTGTACTATTAATATAGAAACTGACTGCATTGCTAGCGCTCAAGTGCAAGTTAATAAAGGTTTTTCATCTGTAACTTGAAAGTTTGAAAATGGAATAAAAAAATATATTTTAATGTATTCCTAAAGCTTAGCCATAAATAAAAAGGAGGACAAATTGTCAATGGAGAATATTATTAACAAGTTTTACATCGTTTGTGGTCGAGAGTTCTACGTGTTAGGCCCGAATATTCCAAAGTCAATGAATTGTTGATGAAAAAAAAAATAAAGATTTGTGTCATCGACCACCCTCCGTATTCGCCTGTTCGTTCACCGTGCGATTATTTTCTCTTCCCAAAAATGAAAACTGCAATGAAAGGAGCTTTTTACGATGACATTCCAGCCATTGAAGCAGTCGTGACACAGGTGCTAAAGAACATCCCAAGAAGCGAGTTTAAAAAGTTTATGGATAAATTGGTTCCAAAAGTAGTATTGAGTTAAATGGATCGTATTTGAAACATAATGACATGGTTGCTTTATTTTATAACTAAAAAGGTTAGTTATTTTTAAATCACACCGTGTATACGGAGTTTATACGAGAGAGATAATTGCAATTATCAACGCACGAATTGCTAAACACACGAACATTTATTTGATCCGCCCAAATTTTTGGATTGGTTTTTTGTATGGAATACAGTTTTGTTGCAATATCTATAAGCCCTGCTCACTTTTGTGCTTTGTATGAAATACTTCTTTAGTTAAGTCAATATCAGCCGAAAGTGCAATATGGTGGTTTCTTATGAACGACCCCTTCAAATACTACCGCGTCTACTAACCACCCACGTTAACGTGTTTTTAATTTTTAAAAACATAGTTATTTATTTTTCACATCAACAAGGCTGCAGAATATTTCGTAGTGGAAAATATACAACTGCTTCATTCTTACGTGTTTTTGTAACAATTTTCTTTTATATATCGCGCTTATATGGTTCCAAGTTTATAGAGTGTCCGCTTACAAACACACCATTCACTTAATTGCCATGTATTGAAGTGTAGCACATTGAAATAAAATGTGTTTTTTAGTAAATCCTTTATAAAAAAAAAAATGCAAAGTGGAACAATGCCAATTAATCATTGAATTAGTCTGATCGTTCTTTCTTTCTAGTTATCTCACTGGCTCTGAATTAAGTAATACAGTACTACTTCACTTCAGATGATCTAAATTGCTAACAACTCTCAACATCTTCTAGACATTGCATTAAATTTTATCATTTTCGTTTCGCTAACTTTTTTCTACATATTTGCCAGACTTTTGTGCCAAATATGGTTAAAACACAACAAACGAATAAACAATCAATTGTCAAATATTTTTACCAAATTTCAGACATATATTATATTTCATTAGTTTAAGTTTTAAGTTTGAGATTTTATATAACGGCTTTCTTCTTGGTTCACATCAATCAGTTTAATATTTCATAGCGCATAATTATGGTAAATATCGGCGACGACGGCTGAAGTTGGCAAGCAAATAAATGGCACTCCAGTTAATGAGCTGTTAATTTGCCAGCGTTAATTGCAACTAATGAATGGCCGCAAACTATGGCGACGGCGACGGCGACGGCGACGGCGACGACGTTCAAAGATACTTCCATATTTTGTATCTACGAGTGTGTATGAGTATAGCAGCCCGAAGCTGTGAACATTGATTAGGCAAAACGTTGGTAAAGTTTGCACGTTTAATTATTAATTTTTGCGCCTAAACTAAACTAAACTGAACTGCTGATGATGACCCTGAGCATAAAATGCCAAATGCCAAAAAATTTGACTACATTTAAGCTTAGTAGATACCAAGTGATGATCTATCTATGTATCTATGGCTTTCTTCGTATCAATTTTGAACTTCACATTTTGAAATAATTAATGTTGGTTGCTCTTTTTTTTTTTTTTTTTGCCTCCAAACAAATGTGAAATTAATTGTATTTTAATAGTAGATTATGAAACGCTAGAGTTCATATGAAAAGATCGAGAGAGTTTTGAGCTATAGTAGTTAAAGATTAGGTGTTGACAAGGATGCGGATGCTTTGGCGCGTGTGTGTGTGTGTGTGTGTGTATTTAGAAGGTCGCTTTGAGGCAGTTGTTGAGTAAGTATCTTAAAAGTGCGAATCTGTCAAAAAATTTGACATTCCCTGCGGTACAATGTCCGTCCGATAGTTGACAGTTAGAACGCTGCCAGTCATTGCGCGTCATCAGTAACGATTTTGGTTATTTTGCATAATTAAAGCTTAATACATATTGGCAATGAGGCCGACAATATCGACGATGATGATGATGATGATGACGATGATGATGACGATGACGATGATGATGACGATGAGGATGAGGATGACGATGAGGATGAGGATGACGTTGACGATAATGAAGTTAATGATGACCTGTAGTAGCGCGCTGCATATTCCAATCAACATCTATCAGTAGAAGTTCTTTTAATCATATTTCTTATTCTTCAATTGCTGTTCTTGCACATTCACAATTTCAACTTTTTAGCTTTGGCTCATTTTAATACCCTATACACAAATATATATATATAAGTGAGAAGGGTATATTATATTTATATTGAAATCTCAAAATCTATATAACATAACGAAGCAGAGCTGGGTGTGTACATAAAGTGCACTTATATGATACGAGTATATTCGTTAAGAGCTCTTGCCATGTCCACACATCCTTTCTATAGGTCATTTTGAGTGACTGTTTCTAAAGAAACTATAAGAACTAGATACATTTAAAGTGGGATAAGGACACTCTAAACACAATTACAAATGAACTTGTGAACTAGAAAAATACCCACTAGATTTTTTCACACCGATTTTTTTACGTATTATGTATATTTATAAGAATACTGGATGTTTTTCCTTTTTTTGTGTTAACTGAAGTTTTCTTTAAATAATTTTAATAAAAGTCTATAATTCTTCATGATTGTTTAGTCTCTTTTTAAAAATATTATGTGGAAAATGATCACATCGAAACAGTCACATATAAAGCGGCGTTTTTTTCAGTGCTTTCCATCACATTTTAAAAAGATTGTGGTGAAATTGAAGCGTTTTCTTGGCGTATGCTGGTCTACATTTGCATGAGAGAATCATGTTGGTAGACATAAACCTTGCTCTTCGAATATTCCCAGAAAAAAAAGTAAGAATCTGGTGAATTAAAATCACCACCCTTCAAAATCAATATATTAGGGAACTTCAGCTTCAATAAATCGATGCTGATACGCGACCAGTATGGCATACAGATTTCGAATGCCCGAATAACTAAAATTCTGCATATTAAAACTTCTAACTAGAATAACAAACAAACAACACCAAACCAAGCAATGATTTTGAAAATAAATTTTCTCGATTTTAGCTCTTTGTTTTGGTGTCCTCCATGATAAATATTATACTTATCTCTACTGTCCGATGATTACCACAAAAAAAGTTATTAAGAAAAACCACTTTTTGATTAAGAAAATCGCTTAATTTAAATGTAGAAGAGATTCGGATGATTTGAGCCATGTTTTGTTTTGGGACCAAAAATCGCACCGGATGTTGATATCAAGAAGTCTGGAAATCAAGCTTTAGTATCTAGACTTCTGTATAACTCGCAGAAACAATAAAAAATGTTTTAATTTTTCAAAAGTTGTACTTTGGCAAAAAAAAAAAAATTGTCAGGAGATTTGAAACAACTTATTAAGTCAGTAAACATCACATACCACCTATACTGTAAAAACGAAAAAGTAATATTTGTGAATAGCCTCAAAATGAATAAATTGCATGATTAGTCATGATGCGACCTGATGTTGATGAAGTGCTCCTCTCTTCGTGTGTAGGAACAGGGATTCTGACCATTATAAGCAGTTGCTCGCCACAATCGGTCACGCTTGCTACAACTTAGCAGCTCCTAAATATTCTACACTGCTTACGGCTTGCAAGAAGTTAACCTCGACAAAACTATTGGAATTAAAATGCGAAATTAGGTGGCTCAAATCACCCGACTTCTTGAATCAAATCACCCTATGGCTCAAACCATCCGACAATACACTACTAAATGCAAAAATAAATTATATAGACATTATTGTTGGGCGATGAGATTGTTTGCAGAAGTGCACATTAGTGGAGAAAGCTATGATTCCGTTGAAAATTCTAAGTTTGAAACAATTTCCGCGAACTTGGTATTAACAAGAACTGATAACAGAAGAATTTATACACATATGATTACAATTAAAACTTGACCGCAATTCATGCTCAAATTCGAATAATATGTTCTTTTATTTAAAGTGTTGCTAATTTAGCGCCCAAAGTTTTATTTGTAGTCATATTTCAATAGTCCAAGTTCGGTAGAGCACATTTACCAGCTGCTTATTTCGCATCTAGCAGGTGATCGGTGATCTTGCAGTTGCGCAATCGAGACCACATTCAAATAGGTTTGGTCTCGTTTAAACTATTCAAGTATTTACTTGGAATATACTCTTTATGCTACATTGGCACTATTCTCTGGTCTCCTGTCATAGCAGTAGAAAAATAAAATGCTTCCTTTTGATAACTTCTTAGGTCTTCTGTAACTAATATTTTAAAAGAACTGATCTAACAACGCAACTCTTCCAGCAACTCATTGCGAATTTCTGTGGTGATGAATAGTTGCAGTGGAGATACGAGTGCACTCATAAAAAAATCCAGGATATCCGTACATGTATTTGACAGATGTATTATCAAAAATTTCTTTGGTAGAAGAATCTGGCATTGAACCATGACATATGCGAACGGTGCTGAGAAGTGCCATCGTTTTAACTAACGCTCGGCTAGCGGGCACCCGACACATGGAGTTGTCGAATCAGAAACGATTACGCATTTACTGTTGGTGACGTTTGTTCTCCTCTCAGAGGGTGATTTAGAATTTTCTACTTAGTTCAAGTCAAAAAGGACTTATTTGACATTCTAAAACTTTTGTACTTGGCTTGAGTACAGATTTTTTCTAAGAATTAGATTTTTATACTTATTTCAACAATTTTATAAATTTTAGTACGATTTTTAGTACGTTTCTTGCTCAATTTTCTTGAAACAAGTACATAACGGGATAAATTTGTAAATCAAGCGCGGAAATACTTAGAATATTTCCCGTTTCGTTCTTGATTCAAGAAAGTTGAGTACGAATCGTACAACAAATTTTTCACTAAGCCTTCGGATAAAAAGTTTTCTTTTTTCTGTGTAAATTCATTGATTAATAATAGCAACGTCAAAGCGCTAAGTGAGTAATATATGTTCCAATGAGATTTTGGAATCGGAGTTGCAATCAAAAATAGTTGGCCCAAAATATACCCAAAACTAATAACTGACAGAAATACTATCTTCAATTTTAAAGATTTCTTCGACTTATTTATTGCAACTACGATCGGTTATCTTCTATTGTTTCTTTTAATATTTTATTAGACGAAATTCCGCCATTTTCCTTTTTGAGCGCCAATATTTCTGAAACAATCTTATCTTTTATAGATTTATATAATTCTGTTTTACAGATTAAAACTTTATAACTTAAAGTACAAATAAATGGAATTGACAACAAATCTTCTTCATAGTATACTAGTAGGTCCCCGCGACGTTGTACGCGGCCCTCCTCTTTCCCCTGCCACTCCTTCCCCCTTCCACACCTTCCCCATGCTTCTTCTTATTGAAACAAAAATAAAAATGGAAGAAAAATCTATGAAATCCAAAAAACTTCACAAGATCACTCACGGAACATTTTTGAACATTGCAACAAAGTTTGATCAAAATCGGTTCAGCGGTTTTGGAGTCTATAGGGAACCTAAATACATACTTCCATTTTTCTATATATAGATAAGCTTGTGCCACAAATGGAGGGTATTAAATATTTCTGTTTCATTTAAGTTTCGATTCATTTCGATTCTCTACTATTTCCATTCGTATGGAGCAAGTGGAAGTTGTAGAACGTTTTCTCACAGTTGCAAAAATGCATTCGCCCGCCTCCTCCTCCTTGTCCGTTGATGCAAGGAAGCAGTCATACTGCATGCAGCATATACTTTGCCATTCATGACAATAAATTCCCATGACAACTAATTTAGCGCTTTGAGCTTTTCTTATGTTTCGATGCATTTACTTCATTGCATTTCTTTTCTATTATGTTCCAAGACGGTGCGGACTGCACCATAGGCCATACCATCGATATGAAGTCTGAAGATATGCTGCTGCTTCATCTTTCCGACAATTCGATTTTTATTGACTTTGACTTGTTAGCCCAAATGCCGCCGCACTCAACTTGGCTGGAGCTTAGAGCTACACTCGTAGTCGTAGTCGTAGTGCGCGTTTGGACCTTGTTTCTGCATTCAATAATTTCCAAAGAAATCGCCAGTAGACATGCCTGCACATGTTGGCGCTGCAATGTTGCATCGCTTTGGTTTTGGTCAAGTAATTCATGCCACAAAACGTTGATAACGATGACGACGACGAGGACGACGTCGACTAACTAGCATTGACATTCTACGCTAATTGCTGCGATCTAGCTAGTCCGGTACAAGTTGCTTCACTGGCGGATGGCTAATGAGTGCATTTACAAAGCCCAGCGGAATGAATCCCTTAGTTTTCGAAAAAAAAAGCGCGTTTCCATCGTGCCATGGGAATCCGTATCGCGCTGTGTGGCTGGCTAGCCGTAGCCACGCCTACTTGTGTTGTTGCTTCTTTTTTTCGAATCTATTAAATTCACTGTCTATCTGTTGCACTTCAGCTATTCCGATTCGATCTTATGCGATCTTATATATAAATTATACAGCCATTGTCATGATAGGCGCTCATCCCGACGACGTCGTATCAAGTGTCAAACAAAAGCGTATGCTGCTAGCTTCACCGCCCACAGCATCTTTCTCATTTCGTTGTCTATGTGTAAACTGTTGCAGCGTTGAACGGCGGTATTTGCTGCTGCTGCTGACATGGCATCATTTGCTGCATGTTGCAGGCTGCAAGCGCAAAATACAATTATTAGAGACGCGCGCGGTTGACAAGTGATTCGCGCCTGACATTGATTGGCCTAAGGCCAACTGGCAGCTTTAATTTAACACCCACGTAAATTTGTATCGCAGTAGCAATCGAGTGCAATCGAGAGCAATTTTCTGCCAACAGTTTAAACATTATGCATAGATACATACGAGTATATAGTTTTAGTAAAAGAAAAAGTTTTCTTTAGCGTGAGGCGTCTCTAACTTTAGAGTCGAATCTAATTTCATTTTGTGCCAATAAACAATGCATGGATTAATTTGTAAATTCGGGAACCTTCGCTGAGTCTTATTTGCATTGAATAGTAAAAATATCAGAATAAATACGAAATAGAGAAAACTTAGTCTTCGATAGCCTGACAACTTAAAATTTTGTTTTTGAATGCTATAGAATGGTCACACCCATTTGTATTGTATATGTATGTCAAGCGACCGTCCATAAAACTAAATAAGTTTTTCATACAAAAGCACGAAAGTGAGCCAAGCATATAGATACGCATACTCTCTAAACCTGGAACCAAGAGAAGCTTAAATACCAGCTTTCGATCAAACATCGTAAAAATTAGATAAAAAGAAGAAACAACATAGACTTCGGTGTAACTTAAACTTCAATACTACATACACGAAGTTTTAAGTTGTGTTCTTAGCAGGTATAAAGAAGGCAAATAAATGTAACAACAGTCATCAACATCCTTCGCAAAGCCGAATATTCATAGCATGAAGGTTATGCTCTGTATTTGGTGCAACCAGCGCGGCGTGATCTACTACGAACTGCTCAGACCGATTGAAACGATCACGGAGGAACGCTATCGGACTCAACTTATGCGTTTGAGCCGCGAACTGAAGCAAAAACGGCCGAAATACGAATAAAAAAAGGCACGACAAAGTGATTTTGCAGCATGAAACTTGTCAAGACCTACTTGGAAACGCTGAACGCAGACATCGCTTCTTCCGACTACTACTTGTTCCGGCCTGTCCCAACAGAAGTTCACTTCATATGAACAATGCAAAAAGTGGGTCGATGATTGGATTGCCTCATAAGACGAGTCGTTCTTCCGCTCTTCAAAGATGGGAAAAAGTTGTGGCCAGCGAAAAAAAACGCTCATTATTAATTCAAGGTCCCAATACTTTGCGATTGTCCGGCCTTGGCCAGGCTTAGAATTGAGCAGATGAATAAACCCTTTATTACATCTGATGAGATCAGAAACAGCTCGTCTAAGGATATTCTCCGTTTCATTAAAGAGACGGAGAATATCGTAGATAAATTAACTTAAGCAAATCTGGGCTATGGTACAATAGACATAATTTTCTGTCGCAGTGCCCGTTTCCTATAGAAAGACCCTCCGACTTTCTAGCTCTGACACTGAGTCCTAGTTAGCGTTATTGGCTGATCGAACCTGATTCGCAGTGACTTCTTGTTTGTCATGCGACCTTGGCGCAGACACTACTTCACGCGCTGATTATGGTTAAAAGTAGGCGGGACATGTTCCTGAAAATTAATTGAAGCATTCGTCCAATAAAATACACCATATCAAATGTTAAATTGATTTTATTTGTACTGACAACATTTTTCATGCAAAATGATAAAAATGGGAGGGAGAGTTAAACTTTAAAAGGGCGATTGCGACCCTTTATGTATACATATGTGAAGCGTCCATCCGTAAGAAGCAACCATATCAAATCTAAAGTGGAAATTGGGTATAATAAATAAATTTTTCATAAAAAAATCCCAAAAATGGGCAGTGTTTTTATATGGGTGCTAAAAATAAAGTGAGCAGAACATCTCCCTAATTACGTTTTCATAGAAATTCTCCATATCAAATTTGGGATTGAGATTAACTGCAACAAAACTGTTTTCCTTACAAAAACCAACCCAAAAAGTCTTAGAATCACACCCTCTGATATATATGTGAAGTATCTGTCTACGAGAAGCTACATTTATAACTTGATATGGACTGGAATAAAAACGTTTTTCATACAAAAAGTCTAAAGGGGGCTGGAGGTTTATACGGACATACCCCAAAAAGTGGGGTTATCATCTTAATATGGATACTTTATTTGACTGCAGTAAAAATAAGTCAAGGTACAAATTCAAAATTACGCAAAAATGACGGAACGAATGATCATCTTGGATCGTCTGTGGCTTAATAATGGCAGGGAAAATGGACTTCGTCGGAAAACAGAATTTAGTTGAATTTTGGCCCGAAAGCGCTTCAACATTGTTTCGAAAAAAAGGCGGCGTAAATTGAGGTATTCTGGTTTCAGATTCTACACTTTGCGTGTTAATAATAGATGATCGCGTTTACGAAAGTCCTAACTTCGTTGTTTTCTTTGTTCTTGTTGACCATGGAAGTCTCGTAGGTTACTGATTAAGAGTTGGTAAATAGGAATAAGCAATAAGAATTTGCCACTTCCAACCAAACCTTCGTTCTTTAGTAGCCCGATTTGAATCTTTGTGAGATATAGTCAGGAACTAACATAAAATCCATCCATACCAGATACATCTTCTAATTCCTAAAAAGTTCTCTTTACAAATTTTTTAAAATAAAGGGCATAAAAGCTTCTAATTGGAATTAAGACTCCCATTTCGTATACTTCATCTGACTAGGTTCTGGCAGTAAAAATTTCAACTTTGGTAGCTTTAACATTTTTTTATTTTTTTTTTATTCTGCGAGATCTTCGCTTGCATACAGACAGATCGGTAGACATGGCTATATCGTATCATATGTCCTTTCGCTCTTAAGAAGAGCATAGCATAGGGCTTACGAAGCAAGGCTATATGGAATCCGCTTTTAATGCACTCACCCGTGGACCCACCTACGAAACAGAATATGCGATTCAATTATAAGTAATACTAATTTTTATATATTTTTAAAATGGCAAATTGGACCACTTCGCAACACAAAAATGGAAAGACAAAAGATTTGCCGAACATGAACTAAAATATTTAAGAACACCTACAAAAATTACACTTCGATTGTGATTTTGTTGAGAAAGTGTTCGGTAACACCCTCGATAATCTTGTTCTTTTGTGACAACTAGAGAGTCTTAAGCCCAAGCTTGCCTCGCTAATACTTATAGTACCTTTAGACTTTAGACGTGTGTACTCATGTTTTTTTTTTTCTTTTCATCAGATTACGAATACACATATACGATAAGTTAACTATGATTCTTCTTCTTCGTACATATTTTGGTATTTTAACAAACAGAAAGGTACGTTTGTAGATACGAATCCATAGAGCAATTACAATAACGAACAGAAGGCGCTAAATTTTTGACGCTTGGCTGCATTTGTTGCGCTTGGATTTTTGTTCTATCTTCATCTACATACCATATCACAGTGGACGACAAACCATGCAAGTGACGAAAGCCCACTTATTACACGCGCCTTAATCAAATTTTAACTGATATAACTTAATCCGATAGAGATGTGGTGTTTACGTACCGTTAATATGGCTCTGAAAATGTGCTTTGTCAATTTACAGTCAATCCCAACAATACAAATATATATAAAAATCCAGTAAGAACGCTACAGATGATTTTCCCGGTAGCTAAAAACCCTTAAATAAATAATTACGCCGCTCGAATTCGCTCCCGATTTATGGCATATAAGTTTAATCGGTTCCCAGGGAACATCACGAAGAATCCATTATGAGTTCAAATATATTTCAGAGCGGTGCAATTACTCTCAAATTTTGTTTGGCTCTCGATAAGCATTTCTGTCTCGCTATAACGCACTCATTATTGTTAGAACAGAGCGAATAAGGCGATTTATATTAGAACACCATGGGCGAAGTATATATTAGTTTGTCTGTTTCTTTAACGTTAGAGCGTGATAGACATTGAGAAACTGCCAACTGAAAACATAAGAATAAGAACATAATAAGAATAATACCAATAACAGTGGTAGAAGCTCGCTACATTAAGTTGAATTTAAAATGCATGGTGAATATACCTGGAAACATAGTATGTATATGAATATATTGTGTAAATATATATACATATGTATATACGCACTGGTATATATACGCGCTGGTACCCGGCTCGTTTCCGCTACTCCACCTGCCACTCCTTCCCCCTATCCCTCCTTCCCAATGCACCCGCACCCTACCACCCATTCCCCAACCCATCTTCCCCTGCCACCTTTCACCCCATCGCCTACCACCCTTTACCCTGCACTCATTCCCCGGCCTCTTCCCACACCACCCCTTCTTCATGCCCCCTTCGATCCCATTAACATGTATACAACATTTCATCCCTCTATCTTTCAACCTACCTCTGTCCTTCCCAATGCGTCTTACCCTACCTCTCATTTCCCTACCCTTATTACCCCTGTCCCCTTTCCCTACCGCGCCTTCCTTTACCGCCCATTCCCCTTCCCCTATATCCCTGTCCCATTCCTCTTCCCCCTCTTTCTCTTCCGGCTCTTTCCCCAACACTCCCCCTTGCCTTCCCCTTCCCTCTGCGATCCCATATACAACATTTCATCCCTTTTTTTAAATTTTTTTGGACCAGGAACACTCGCGGGCATTCACAGTGGATAAATAAGAACCACTGGAAAAGTGCCGAAACCACGCCCACGCATATAAGAGAAAGGTCAAATTTGTCATACCTCAGCAACTATTTAACATAAATAGATAAGATTTGGTATATGTAAATGTAAAGGGCACTGAGAGAAATAAGATTGTGTGAAAAAGTGCGCAGTGCCACGCCTTCTAAATAAGAGAAAAACCAAATTTGTCATACATATCTCAGTAAATATTTGAGGCTAATGATTGAAATTTGAGCACCGATGAAACTCATAACCACTAGAAAAATGGACGCTGCCATGCCCTCATAAAAGAGAAAAACAAATGAGGGGTATTGAGCCATTGTCTGTTCATCATACAATATAAATGGGCGCATATAAAGTTGCAGGAGCCAACTAGTACAAAATAAATATCTTTCAACACAAAATTGATAACAGATTACAGTAGATAGGCGTTTGTCACTTAGTTTTTACTTCGTATATGTATGCTGCGTTTGTATATTTATGGGCGGTGGCGTTTTTGCTGCTGCGGGGGCGTGTTGTTGGTTTCAGTAGCTGCTTAATTGCCAACGCCACTGAACAATGTTGCATGGTTGCTTGGTTTGCTTTTCATACTAGCTACAATAATTCAAGAATAAGTATCTATGAGTACAAGAATATCTGCGCGTATGAGTAATTATATGGAAAAGGCAATTAAGTCAAGTAGCAGAAAGACAGGCAAGTAATGCGCGCCAAGTTGCGCGCGACGCATCGCATCGCATAGCATCGCTCGAGTTGGCAGCAACAGCTGCTGATGTATCTAACTACAATATTTACTAGCAGAAGAAACACACACACAAATAGATTATATAATATGGTTCTTAAGTTAAAAATTGCCAGATTTATGATTTATGATGCTTGAAAGATAATGTGCTACCAAAGCAGTTTCTATATAGTACAAGAATTTTGCTCGGCTTGAGTCAAAACTTTGCTGTCAATAGACATTTTTCTGTTCGCATTCTTTTGATGAATTAGTCTGTCTGTCTGTCTGTCTGTCTGTCCGTCCGCCCGTCTGCCGGCTTAAGATAGTATATCTGAATATATGTTTGTTTTCTTAAATTTTTTTACTTAAAATATTAATCAGCGTGTCAATGCTCTATAGCGGATTTTTACTAAGTTCAAAAACTTCATGATTTTTAACAGCAGTCTAATTTAAAAATATACTTCTTACTTGCATTGCGTATACGTTACGTGGAGCTACGTCGTTTACATGTATAAATGGTGAGTTTTCATCAGTACAGTAACTCGTTACTTGGCAGAAATAACATAGTTAGTTACTGCTCATATGGTGGTTTCTGGAGTCTGATCTCGGTGCTTCATATATTTTTTATAGGATGTTTAGCTGTGTGGTTCAGAAGCAATCGTACAAAGTCCAGCTCAAATTTTAAATGACGGCCTGGGCAAGTAATGGAAACGAGCTGTCGAATACATGCAAAACATTTTCGTAGACAATTTTTAGAATGCAATAAAAAACTCATTACAGATACAATATTGGATCGCTGAGTAGGACCATATCTATTTACAATAATGCTGACATCATTTGAACCAAATACGGATATACATATCTCCTTTGATATTGTAAAAGTTTACCAATAAATTTGTCGTAGAAAATGTGCCGATGATATCATATGACACTATGGGTGAACAATTTCGATACCCACTGATAGGTTTAAAGCGTACTTTGGCTAAAATGCAATATACCTATAACTATTTTTAGGTCTAGGTATTGTGAATTTGAATTTGGTGGAGTGATTGGACCTCTTTTCTTCGAAAATGAGGCTGGCCACGCCGTTACGGTCAATGGCGAGACATGATAACTCAATTTTTGTGGTACAAATTGGAAGTTAGCGTTCTCGGTGAGGTCTGGTGCAACTTACCACACCGCCACGCGGAGCATTAACCTTTCACACATAAAGTTTTGCAATCGTTGAAGTAATTAGGCATTCTAGAGTTCTCGGAGCTGGGATTTAAGACCATAAAGTATAATTTATGCGAAGTATGGATAATAATGGATCATTTGAAACCAAACATTTAAGCTCAAATTGCGCAAATACAGCAGACTACGGTTGACAATGTGCTCGAGGATGATCCAGGATGGGCTACTGTCGAGCCAGACGAGGTGACCACTTTAATGAAATCATCATTTTTCATACTTAATCGAAAGAAAGGTTGTATCAAATATAGCAGGACTCATTGCTAATTTATTATTTAACTATCGATGGTCCACCCTTTACTTTTAAAATGTTCCTTTATTGAACAAGAAACGCCCCCTTTTGAGTTAGCCCCCATACAAACCCACGCCCGCTTTAGACTTATTGTAAAACTTTATTGCTGCAGTCAACACTAATTTCTAAATTTATATGGTTGGTTATTATGGTCACACGCTTTGCACATACATACTTATGTATTGCCTCAATTATTTGGGATAGCCCCATACAAAGCAACCGCCTCTTTTGTTTTTTTTTTTTTTTTTGTATGGAAAACATTTTTATTGCAATCATTATCAACTTGAAATATAATATCGTGGCTTCCTATGGCTGAACGCTTCATATAAATATCAATGGAGGTGTCCCGCCTACTTTTAGGGGCAGCCACCATACAAAGCCACCGCCTTCTTTATGGTTTTTGTATGAAAAAGTTCTTTATTATATCCAATATCAACCTTAAATTCTATATAGTGGTCAAAGACGAATTATAGACGAATGCTTCATGCATAAACGGGTTTGTTTCCCTATTTTAAGAGGTAGCCCCCTAACATTTTTGAGTTTTTGGCATGAAAAACTTTTTTATCATAGACAAAATTAATTGGAAATTTGATATGGTGGCTTCTTATGGACGGGCGCTTCACATAATTATCAAGGGGCGTGTCCCGCCTACTTTTAGGTGTAGCACCCAAACAAACCTTCTACCCACTTTTAGGTTGTTTGGTTTTACAATTACTTTTATACTCTGTACCCATAGGGTAAAAGAATATAGGCATGTCCGTCCGAAAACTCTCGAAAACTATACTCTATTTAGACTCTCCTTTTCGGTCTTCAGACAACTAGTACTAATTGAACATGCCAACCCCATGGTAGCCCCTATTCTAATCTGGGCCATATTTTTTAGTTTTTGTATGGCAGTGTTTTAGATTTTGTTGCTAATTAGGCTAGAAATACGAAATTAGCAGTATCTTACGAAAATCCTAATAAAATATACCGCATAAGTACAGATCGAACTACTACCAGAGGTTGCCACCATAGAAACTTTCCCTCAATTTTTAATTTTTTGTAATAAAATTTTTTGTTTTTGTTCTTAATTAACTTACGTCAATTTTTACAAAATATTCCATATAAGATCGAACCACTTGAAGGATATAAGGCTATACCCATGCGTACCTGTGCTCATTTTAAATAAGCACAATACCTTAAATAATGTATAGGGTATCTTGAACACGACTGCAACGTTCTTTCTTGTTTTTCTTTATGCCTGCTTAGTACACAACTGGAAACTTCATGTGAACAGTATTAATTTTTCGATAATTTGAATCGGAGAGACGATTTGCTCTCTTCTTAGGGAAAAATATGTTTGGGACGATGGGTCCACAACAGCGCCAATACCGCTTGGGCATTTTTATATTCCTCCTATATTTCGGACTAGCTTGATTCGATTTTATATGTTATAAAATTTTCTGAATGTACGTTTCAAGTTTCGAATCTCGAAAAATAAACTATTTAACTATTGTGATATATGACACAAAAGTTTTTTATTTATTCCATATTTAATATTTAAAAACTATTCTGATTACTACCATGTGTGACCCAGCGCCGTCCGACATCCAGTACGCTAAAAGTTTAGCACTGTTTTCACATTCGTGGAAGTTATCCATCTACAATTTAATACATTTCCGTTTGAAAACAGTAGGTATTTTGAGTAGCCTTATAATGGAGAGTACATAAGGCACATTATTCTTAAAAAAGTTAAAATCTTCTCTGAGAATGGTTTGTAATATGAATGCAAGCGATTTGCATTGAAAACCAAATATAAAATGTAGCTAGAAAATAGCACAATCCACTTCTAATGATATGCAATGAGCTTCTAAAAGAATTTAAAAGAAGTTTAATTAAAAGCACATAAAACCTTTAAGCCAGAAATCTTCACTAAGAAATATTTGCGATATTAATTTTGTAAACATAAATTAATTAATAATTCAATTTTACAGTTTCCATAAGTAATTTTATGACAAACTATTTATGTTTTTTATGATAAAATTTAATTCGTGTTTGCCCATTAAAAGTTGAGAGATACATTTATGGTATGTATCCATAGAGCAAATTATTATATCTGTTGTTTTATTTATGAAATAATGAATTTCTTTTCAAATTTTATAGCTATAGTCGCCAATTCGTTGTTTTTAGTGCTGAAAGATGAATAGCAAACAAAAAAATGTTACAAAAAAAGATACAAATTTATGCAAAATTAATATCTTTTTAATAAGTTCACGCTTGGTTATTAATAACATAAATAAATATTGTGGTCGATGATGTTGCTTTCAACCTTTAAGACAATTCATATATGATATGGAGTTGCTCTTCTTTTTTTAATTTCTCAACATTTAAGAACACCTGCGGCTGTCGTCGCGGTGGTTTTTCGATTTATTTTTCTTACTTTTTTTTTTTCTTTTCGATTTTGTTGTTTTTTTTTTTTTTGTTGTCGGGTGAAAAGCGCCACCATGCTTGCTGTTGCAACAATGAAAAATTATGAAAACAAAACACACAAATTTTATTAATTACGAATGCTTAACGCTGCACGCTGCACGCTGCACGCTGCATGCTGCAACGAAGTCATTAGTAGCAAAGTGCAGATACAAAGATACATTTGTATCTGCAGTTCAGTTGTGCAGCTGTGCAGCTGACTATATTGGATGATTGTGTTGTGTCGGCTACCGTGTACTTTAATCTAGTTCTGCGCGATGCGCGCATTAATTATGCGTTTCAAAGTCGCGCTTGCCGACAACAACAGCAACATTTTGGCTTTATAGTTGAAGAAAAATTCTTAGCACGAGTTAATTAATTTAATTAATGTTTTTCAAAGCGTTGAAGATGAGCGAACAAGCGCTGAGCGCGCCAAAACCAGCCAAGTCAGCCATCTAAAGAGCCAGTGAAGCAAAACAAGTTAGCATCTACACTGAAAAATATTTCATTTGGTTAAATCGTCGTTTTATGTCATTATATCTAAATTATATTGTTTATCAAATGTGAGCAAATATATCAAAGAAAACTGTCTACACGGTGCCGTGACTGTTTCCACAACAAATAGGTCTGGTTTCTGTCTCTTTGGCAATGTTTCAAACAATATGTTAAAAAAAAAAAAAAACCATACAACATTTTACTTGAGAGAGCTCTGCCGAAGAATTTATAGAATTTGAACTGCGGAACGCGATTTTTTTGCTATGGTATGGTAGTATTTTGAGATATTAATTTTTTTATAATTTTGTTTGCGATCCTTTTGGACTATTTTAATATATTTCGCCTTTGAGTTAACCGATTTAGTTAACAAATCGAAGTTAAATAAATTACTTAAAAATATTGTTCAAGAACTTGATCATGATTGTATGAGTCGAACTCAAGTTTACACGTGGTTTACACGATTTAAAAACGGTCGTGATGATTTAAATGATGATCCAAGACCTGAACTGCCCGAAACATCTAATCGTGCAGAGTTGGTGGAAAAGGTAAATGAAATAATCGCTTTCGATGCAAATTTCACTGTTCAAAAGCTAGTAGAAGATTTAAATTCATCGTACTGTACAATCTATAAAATATTAACTGAAGATTTGGCTAAAAGAAAGGTGTGTGCACATTTTGTTTCACATCAGTTAAATGATGATCAAAAAATCACTCGTGTAGAGCAGTGCAAAGACATCATTTCAACAGCTGAAAACGATACAGATTTTCGTGATTCGATCATAGCTGGTGATGAAACATGGTGTTTTAGCTATAATCCTGAAACTAAGCGACAATCTGCAGAATGGAAGTCAAAAGACGAGCCAAAACCTAAAAAATTACGTTCTCAGAAGTCAAGAATCAAGACAACGTTAATAACTTCCTATGATTCCTAGAGTATTGTTCAAAAGGAATTACTTCCAGAGGGACAAACTGTCAATGGAGAATATTATTTACAAATTTTACATCGTTTGTGGTCGAGAGTTCTACGTGTTAGGCTCGAATATTCCAAAAAAAAACAACTGTTTTTAATGCATGATAATGCACCACCTCACAAGACCAAAAAAGTCAATGAATTGTTTATGCAAAATCAGATTTGTCTCATCGACCACACTCCATATTCGCCTGATCAATCACCGTGAAATTATTTTCTCTTCCAAATGAAATGAAAACAACAATGAAAGTAGCATTTTACGATGACATTCCAGCCATACAAGCAGCCGTGACACAGGTGCTAAAGAGCATCCCAAAAATCGAGTTTGAAAAGTCTATGCATAAAATGGTTGAACGTTTCAAACATTCGTTTGAGTTAAATGGATCATATTTTCAATAAATATTAGCTTTGATAAATAATGCCTAACTAAAAAGTGAACTAAAAAGTTCGGTTGTTTTTAGATCACGCCGTGTACGCCGAAAAAGTATCTTTTCTGCCAAAATTTAATCTACGAGACAAATCCAAAACAGTAAAAAAAAAATGCTTAGTTTGTCGTAAAGAAGGATCTTTTACAAAAAGAAAACGAGCTACTATGGAAGGAAATTGATGGAAAGCTAACGAAGTTATGTGAATAGTTGCTACATACTTTTCTAGCCTGAGCAAAAAAAACATGTTGCCAGATGCAATCTTACGTCTCCGCCGTAAAGTCTGACATTTTTTAGCACTAACTTACTGAGAACACTTTGACGTACGAGAGCAATTTGGTTTCTTTACAGGAAAAATGGAATTAAACCGCCAAAAAATGGAATTAAACCATGAACATTTTCGTGCGATGATTTATTACGATTTTCGACGTGGATTATCAAGACAAAAGTGAACCAATCAACTTAAATAAACTTTTGGTGATGAAACTCCATCCTTGGCCACTGTGAAAAACTGGTACAACGAATTCAATCGTGGCCGCAGTTCGCTCACCGACGAATTTCGTGAAGTTCGTCCAAAATCGGTCGTTGTGTCAGACAACATCGATGCTGTGCGTGAACTGATAATGCGAGATCGGCATGTGACATACCGTGAGATTGAGGCATCCCTGGGCATTAGTATGACTAGCATACTTGCAATATTACATGAACATTTGGTCGTCAGAAAGGTTTGTTCACGTTGGATACCGCTTAATTTGACAATCGCTCAAAAGAAGGCTCGTGTCGATTGGTGCAAGCAAATACTGAAGAAATTCATGCGAGGTGCGACAAAAGCCGTCTACTCAATAGTGATAGGTGACGAAACATGGATATATGCGTATGAGCCCGAAACAAGACAGCAGTCGACCGTGTGGGTCTTTCAAGATGAGCAAAATCCAACAAAAGTTACTTATTTTGGAGGTTTTGGAGGTATCTTTTTTGGAGTGGCAAAACTGCTTCACAAAATGTATATTTTGAAAAACAATAAAGCGATTTTTTCTCATAAATTACCGTTTTTTCATGGTTAGGCTAGAAATATATGTAGCAACCCTTAATTCCTGAGTAATATTATTTTTATGGCGTTTCCTCTACACAAAATTTATTCGGTGCCATTCTCGCTAAAGTGATTGCTTCAGGCCCTACAAATTTATATGTATGGTGTTTGGCAAAGGACCTTAGAATTAAGATGCGGCGAGTATGGATGCAGCAGAATTGCTTTTGCAGAATTCCTGTATGCTTACGGCGCTAAGAGCAGCACGAAATGCGGAGTTCCTGAGCTATCTTACGAATTAAACAGTGTTCCGAGCATGTTTCTTGTTCTCTGTCTTTGAAATAAATGTAAACAGTTAGAAACTTTTCACCATGTTTTATTGCGTTCGACAGCTCATACAATAGGATTTCTTATAGAAAATAATTCACCAGATATGTGCGCTGCCACTGTTCCATAGGAACTGAACTCTATTGGCCATATTTCCGACCTGAATAGCTGATGTAATATTCCGTTTTTGGATCATCCTTTTAGACTTTTTTCATCGTGTAGGCCTTAATAAAATAGGCCAACGGTGTTAAATTTGCATAATCTAGTCAGCCTATTTATTTTTTGTATAAATTCTTACCATCGACTTGGAATTTTAGATACAAAGTTTGATGATTGCGTTGTGGCGTTGCATAACTAAAATCCTATAGTTTCACAATAACATTGGCATAACATAATGCAGATTTCAATCGTTAACGAAGTAGCACACGTCTAAATGAGACACCCTTTATAAGCTAAAAAATAAACTGCTCAATAAGTGAGCTATCTGAACTGACAGAAATATGTAAAAAAATATAGAAGACCAAAGGAAAGTGTTGTAAAAGTTTGCATACTTTGCACATTTTACAACACTATAAACAGTTTTTGGTGTATTTAGATTACTAAAGCTTTTAATCTACAGTTAATTGTGTTGGTTTGGTTTTAGGCTTGGTACATTAGGTTTGAGGTTTGTGCTATTCTAAGATTTACCATATTTTTTTTTTTTTTTCTGTGTACTTAGTCGCCATCTAACCATCTAGCCAACTACCGCAGCTCTCAGCCCGCTTCGCTACAAACGTCAGTTAGTCAGTCAGCCAGCCATCGTACATTTTCTAACGGTTAGTTTAATGATGAAAAGTTGGTGGCCATGTGCCAAACCGGCGGCTCCATTTCTCTCTCTCTCTCTCTCTCTCTCTCTCTCTCTCTCTCTCCACTATCTATCTATCTATCTATTACTTATCTACCTCTCTCTCTCTCTTCTATCTAGCTAGCTCTACAATTGGTTCGTTCGTTCGTTCGTTAGTTGCATACATGAAAACCATCTTCTTCTTGCTGAAGCTTAAGCTCCAGATTGCTTTTACAAGTGTCAGCGTCAAGTGTTTCAACAAATTTCTACTTTGTTATTTAAATTTTTCAATTTTTGCACTTGCAGATAAGCCTGCTTTCCTGCTCGTTTAATGGCTTCTCTCACTCACTCAATTGCTTTATCTTTATTCTTAATTTTTGCTTTCAGTTTTTCACAAGATCGTTTAACGTGTATCTGCAATCGCACAAAAAAAAAAAAAAGAAAAAGAAACGTATATTTCGCACATGTGTTTGCAAGAAAGAAAATTTTTGTAGCTGTTATTGTGCATAACAACAACAAAAATACAATAAAAGCAGACATCTGCATGCACATCTATTTATAAATCTATGAAATTTAGTTTAATTGAAATTTAAATGCTAATCTCAATCAACAATTTACAATTTACAAACTGAGATACATTTAACTAACAAGCAACATTGATTTGGCAGTAAATGTTACTAGTGTAAAATTGGCACAAATGACTTGTTGTACGATCGTCAAATGCTTACGAATATATGCTATTTTCAGTATTTGTCCTTTTCACAATTCAAACATATTGTGAAATAGTATTATCGGTTTGTCTGAAAGTTTGTAACGCATTAAAGGCGGCATCGTAGATCCCATGAACTATATACATATATTCTTGATCAAATCGAGGAGACGAGTCGATTTTACCATATCCGTCTGTCTGTGTGTCTTCCCTTCGCGTGAAGAACGAGTTATCGAAGACTATAAGACATACAGCCTTCAAACTCTTATATAATTAGACTCTACTATTTCCTCCTCAGATAAAGTGTTTTAAAAGAACTCACTGTCAACTTCCTCATAAATATTAGTTTTTGTATGCAGATTATTTTGTTTATATTGTCAACTGGCTGGCCCCCGCAACGTAGTTTGCGCCCACTTTCACAAAATGAAGCACAGACAAATGGACAATACTTACCGTACCCAGTTTGCACTGTTATGTCCACTGTGCACCGCCAATATGTACCAAACCTCATCTATCTGTCTCAAATAGTCACTGAAATATGACGAATTCGGTTTATCTTCTATATAGAAGGCGTGGCACCGTCAATTTTCATGCATCTGGCTATCTGGTAGTTACTGAGATGTGACAAGCTCAAAAATAGATTAATTACAAAACAGAAGTCGTTTTACGCATATCAATTCTTCAAATCGTGAGTTATGCTCTTGAGTTCATATAAAACACATAAAAAAGCACTTTCAGTTCATCCTGAATTTTCCAATTTGTTAGGTAACTTTTCCAATTTTTGTTTCCCTATAAACCTTATTCGAACTATTCGTTCAAGTCGTTCTCAAGTGACACTTTTACCAAGGAACAGCATTTAGTTTTTATTTTGTATAGTTTAAGCTACAAATTCAAAATATGGTGTATCTTACGTCAATCTTAATAAAATATGCCACATAAGTCTAGATCGAACCACTATAAGTCATAGTCCCTATACACACCTGCCCGCATTTTTGAGTTTTTGTGTAAGCATTTTTTTATTAAATAAACTAGAAATGCTCAATTTCATGTATCGCACAACAATAACTAAATATCGCACACAGATTCACACCGGACAACTCTTCTATAGCCCAAAATTTGGAATGTCGATATATCGCAAAATATGAAGTATTGATATTTTTATATTTGGAACGTGGCGATGTAATATACGACAAGAAGGTGAGAGTAAAAACGCCGTATGCATCAAGGATATGATTGTCCAAGGCGGTAAAGGATCCTGAAGGTTTGAAGGGATGTATTATGACTAAATTCTCCAAGACAGTGGACTAACTAAGTGGTATCGGTTGCACGGCTACTCAATACACGTATTTAAGAAATAGCGTCGTGTACCCTTTTCCAAATATTCTTATCACTGAAAATTTGATTCAGTTGGCAAAGAATGATTATTTCATTTGATCTAAGTGTAAAACGTTAAATTGGAAATATAATATATATGGTGTTACAAAATGCATCATTAGGAGTTATCAAGAAACTTGGTTGTCTTTTGTCGTCTATTATGCTACTTCTAGTTACCATCTGTGAACTAGAAGTAGCATTGACTCAGCTTACGATTTTGATCAAGATTATATATACTTTATGAGGTGTAACACGTTTCCTTCCGCCTTTTGCATAGGTACATTTACACAAACTTAATATAGCCCGTAAAAGGCTATAGGTACATTTATAAAAAAAAAATCCAGGATTTCCGTACTTGAATTGATCTATAGCGGTATCAATAGTATGGTGAGTACGGATTTTCTTAAACAATGTACAAAATTCTTGGTTCAAGAACTTTTTTTTCAATCCCGAAATTCTTAAAATCAGCTATCTTCAAGCTCTACTAAGCTTTATTTAAGAAATAATTTGATTTATTTGAGTACAAAAAGACTAAAAGAAACATGAAAAATATATATTTTTTCTGGGTTTTTTGTCTATTTTTAGAAAGTTCTAATATAATTTTGTTGTACTTACACGGTTTATAAATATGTGCTTTGGTAAAAGAGCCTGGCATTGAACCATGACACATGCGAACGGCACTGAGAATTGCCATCGTCTCAGCTAACGCTCGCCTAACGAGCACCCGACGTATGGAGTTGTTTTACATGGGGCCTATGCTGGCCTAAGTTACAACGTGGGGTTCAGCCATGTTGACCATCCAAACCTAAGCTAACTAACGTTCGGCTAACGGACAGTCGATAAATGGAGTTGTCGAATCAGAAACCATTGCTTTTCACACTTTCTGTCGGTGCGAAGAAACTGGAATAGGTGAGAGAATAGAGTGTATTTTCCTCTCACAGGGATTGATTAAAGAAATTTCAAATTACTTCAAGTCAAAAAGGAATTATTTGACATTCTGAGATTTTGTACTTGACTGGAGTACAGATTTGTTCTTATAATTAGATTTTTATACTTATTTCCAGAAATTTATACTTATTCTAAGTATTTCCGCGCTTCATTTATAAATCGATACCGTTTTGTACTTGATTCAAAAAATGGTATTATTAGTTTGTCTGAAAGTTTTTAACGCATTAAAAGAGCCATCGTAGATTCCATTAAGTATATATACATATATTCTTGATCTGCTCAACGAGACGAGTCGATCTAGCCTCATCCGTCTGTCTGTATGTCCGTCTGTCTGTATGTTGTTGCACATTTTTTGGGGACTAATTTTTATGCTATCCAGTTGAAATTTTAATAGAGCATCAGATTGACCAGTTTTTGGGGTAGCCCCAATATAAACCCACCGCCCACTTTTAACTTTTTCTATGAAAACTTTTTTATTAAAGTCAATATTAGGTTGAAATGCGATATGGTGCCTTTTCATAGACAGCCGCTTAACATACATAGACTACTGGGCGTGCCCCGCCCACCGTGTAATTTTGTGTTTTTTATGAAAAAATTCTTCATTCAAATAAGTATTAGCTTCAAATTTGGTTTGGTGGATTTTAATATACACCGCTTCATACAGATCTACTAGTGCGAGTGACACAGTTTGAGGTAGTCCCATATAAACCCACAGCTCACTTTTATGCATTTGTATGGAAAACGTTCATAAAACTTGAAATTCGATATGACGGCATCTTACACATCTACTACATCGCTTCATACACATCTACTAGTAGGCGTGTTCCGCCCACTTTCTGAGGCAATCCCATACAAACTCAAAGCTCACTTTTATGCATTTGTATAAAAAACGTAATTATCAACTTGAAATTCAAATTCAAACTTGTCATATGTAGGTGAGCAGAAATTCATTTCAGCTTTGAAATTATGTATTTCTTAGGTGCCTGTTAAAAGCGCCATCGTACTAACTTCAGATATTGCAAATTACACTTTTCAAAGAAAACTCATTCAAAGTATTCGCTTCAAAATTATTACTTAGAATTCTGCAGATTTTCTCTATAACTGAAACTATTGTAGATGTGTATAGACACAAATACCAGTTTATGCAAATGTAGAATCAATTCAGGCACATTACAGTTCTCCAAGAATGTGATGATCGATTGTCGTCACTGGAATTCTGGGCGCATCTTAGCGTTGTCGCGTAGTAAACTGCTTTCGTAGCTAATTAGTATGCGTTGCGGACATTTGAGTGCCTCAACTGAGCTAAAGTAAAAAAAAAAAGAACAAAAAGTGAACTTAGCTGAATGCACGCATATTTAAAGCAACAGTGAGAAAAACATCAAAGATACAAGCAAAGCCACCCCCACTAAAGTCGTCTAACTGCTTGAAAAAGTCACTCGAAAAGTATTATATAAACCAAGCCAAGTCAGGCGTCACCATGGTTGATAGCCTTTCGCGCATGCATCGCCAAATTACGCCAAATTAAGAATTGAGTTCTACGAGTACAATAGTGCGCTTAAAAAAAATCTATAAAAAGTCTATTTCTAATTTATCGCCAAATTTTGAAGTCACTGTTGAAGAATTCAGAATTGCAGATCATGTTCACGTATGTTTAGCTCTCCTTCTGTCTATTTATTCTAGACCTCAATCGTACTTACAAGTTAAGCAGAGTTTCCCTAAAATAGCCAAATTTGGCCAGACTTTTCTCAACTGCAGTCATGCAAAAGTTCAATTCAATCTCCGAGCTGTCGATAAGTCGGTTCGGAAAAAGTGTAAAATCTGAAGATGGTTTATGGTTTCATGCTATGAATGTGGTCGTTTAACTTACTATATTATTGTACATTGTTGATCTATCTAAAGACGCTCCATAATTCAGAGTAACTAAAGTGTAACTTAAAACTATAATACGCGAGATGTGTCGAACTAGCGATGTCCGTCTATCCGTCTAAAATGCTTCTTAGAAATTATAAGACTTAGACATACCAAACTCGTGTCTATACTTACTTTCGTTTTCTGAATTTCAGGTCTTATCCAATTTCGACGAACTATTCTTTTGTGTACTATATACACTACCGCTCAACTGAATAGGTTCATGATCAACGAGGTATGAATTGGTCTGTAATTCCTAAACCAACATTCCGATTTACATGAAAATTTGTTTCTATAATTCTCAAATCTTATATTAATTAGATACCAAAGTATGATTTTCATAAACGTATTATTTATTCCTTATTTATTTTTTCTTCTGAAAGAGTAACAAAATTAATGAATTTTTGTTCAGTCATCTGAATTAAAATGAATTAAAAATTTAAGCTCATTTTCATATTTTTTATGTTTCACTTATTGTTTAGCATATTTTTAAAGAAATTTCAATTGAATTTAATAATGTGTGAATCCTCCCTTGTTTGAAATAACTTCAAATACACTGTTGGGTAGAGAGCTATACAAATTTTCGAGTATTTGCAATGAAATTGATGTCCAGGCCGCTTTAATCGCCGCAACTAAAGTTTCTTTGCACTCAAATTGTCTGCCTCCTTCATATACCTTGCGCGATAACAACCCCCATACATTTTCCATTATATTAAGGTCAGGCGAATATGGAGGCCATTCAAGCAAGTCCACCTTTTGAGCCTTAATCCATTCTTTTACCACCCTAGCAGTATGAATGGGAGCGTTATCGTGCTGGTAAGTCCATTGAATGAAGTGAAAAATATTTGTATAGTAAGGAAACGCCTTCTGATTTATGGATTTATAGGTTTCCGTGTTAATTTTGGAAGTTACAAATTTAAGGTCGCAAGTACCTTAAAATGATACCGATCCCCACACCAATACGCCTCCTTCACACGTGTGGCGACGGCTCAGGAAATGCTCTACCTTTCGAAGATCATGGTAGCAATAGTTGTAACCATCTGGGCCGTCTAAATTAAATTTCTTTACGTCGGAAAAGACAACGTTGTGCCACTCCTTCGTCCAGCTCATGTGCTTGCGCGCAAATTGCAGTCGTGATAACGTCTATTAAATCGGTTGGTTTAGCGCAGAAGCATGACTCATTTCTGACGTTCCGTTTACCGTTACGACACGACACGAAAAGCAAAAGGCAGAACATGTAATCTTACACATATGAATACATGTGACGATTGTGTCATTCCGCCTGAACAAGCAAGCGATAGACAGACCAGCGTGCATTGGCTTGTTGAAAGCTGTGTGTGTGTGTGCGTTGGCGAATTAGTGTTATCTAACGCGCGGTGGGGTGCGGTATGCATTGGTAGAATGTATGAATAATAATATTGTAAGTGCATAATAAAGTTTGTTTCAAATAAAATACATGTACAAAGTAAACAAAGCACGCACACTATAGATCAAGGAAGACGACAATAACAGTTACTTTTGCATTTGAGTACCAAAAACAACAACAAAAGGCTTTTAAAATTGCTGGTGGTCAGTCGAAGAGAGAGAGAGAGAGAGAGAGAGAGAGAGAGAGAGAGAGAGAGAGAGAGAGAGAGAGAGAGAGAGAGAGAGCATATATTTCACTCTTTGTTGTTGGCAACGAAACTCGAAACAAGTTGTTTGGGTACTGATTGATTTATTGGAATTACATTAGAATTCAATTCACAAAAGTATGCAATTTTTCATCAATGTTTTTTTATGACGTTATCACGTAAAATTATCGTCCGTAAGCCGACTTTACAGACAACCATTTTTTTTTTTTAAATTTCAATCGCTTTAGATGATCGATCAGTCGACAAAATCACAAGCTTTTACACCACAAATTTCTTTAATTTTGGGTGCTGTGAGATGGGAATTGGACGCAGTTCGAGCAATATGCCTCCTGTCTGTCGCAGTGGTTGGGTGTTTGACTCCGCCTTTCATATTTTTGCCATATTCGGCTTTGTTTCTTAAAAATTTACTCACAACATTTTGGCTTCTTCCAATTTTTTTAAAGATTTTGCGATGGCTAAGACCGCTTTCATGGTAGGCTTCGATTTGGCCTCTTTCATACTTGGACAATTGCTCTCCGCGGACCATTTTTCATTTAATATAAAGAAAATATGTTAAATTATAAATTTACAAAAAAAAAATGTGTCGTTATATTGCCGAATTTCATCACAAACTGAAAATCATTCAGCTGAACCTCAGTTGAACCACAAAATTGCATAGAATTTAACGAAAGAGATAAGAAAACAGAATATGCAAAGTAACGGTACTTAGCAAACTGTACTTTACAAGCGCACACCGATTGGCACAAATTTAACGTTGCAATAAATTACAAAAACCATGTATACATTCAATATGTATTAAAAAAAAATCATGAAAATGCAAGCGAAATTGTGTGAACCTATTCAGTTGAGCGGCAGTGTATATATTAAGTCAAATTTTTAGTGCTTCCACTCAATAATCCATAACTTCTTTATCTCTCCATTGTTTTCTTCTTTACGTAAAATAATAAACTATGCATTTTTTTCTACCTTTTTCGGTTTTTTCTCTTCGATTTAATGTTTTTTTCGATTTAAATTTTGACCGAAACAAAAAACTTTTCGCCACATTTCTTCATATTTCTCTGTAACTACCGAACCGATTGACAAAATTCTTGCACAATATTGTAGGCAATTTATTTACCTTTGTTAGTTTACTTTACTAAATCGGTGAACCCTACGTTAGCATATATTAAATTATATATGACGCTAAACCAAAAAAAAAAATGGAAAAAAGTTAAAAATAACTTAAAATTTTACCATAGAAAAATGTATTATGGCAAATATCGTGTTCAGCAGATGAATATCTATAAGAAAAAAATAGTGGCATAACAGCCACACATATTTTTTTAAACTTTGTTGCATAGTGTAAACAAAAATTACTGATGCAGTGCCAAGTTTCAAGATATCTACTTTCAGTTAAATTGCTACAACTTCGAAGAAATATCAGAATCTTCCGTTGACTTCGTTTAAATATACTACAAACAAGAGTCCAGATTTGAACACTTATGTGGCTGGATACAGGGTGTCTCCTAGTCGAACACACTCGTTCTTCATTTTGTTGTTTTAATTGTTTTATTTATTTACTTTTTTCTTTTTTTTTTTTTTTTTGTACTCAGTACAAGTTGACCTACTTTAGTGAAGAAGTTACTGGATTTTTATTTTATGCATGCTTTCTGACTGACTGACTGCTTTGTCAACCGAATTGCAGTTCTTTGTTTTTGATATTTTGTTTTCTTACAGATTGGCTAAAATCCAAAAACAACAACAACAACAACAAAAACCACAACTGAAACAACAAATTATAAACACAAAATGCACTTTAATTCATTGTTGTTGTACGTTTTGATGCTTTGCTGACAAATTAAAATGTATAAATAAATAAAATTCCATTTAAGGACAACTCAACGCGTCTTCGTATTCGAATTCGAATTCCAAATTGAATGCCGATTCGGATTCACTTTGTATCTGCGGCTGCTGCTGCTGCTGCTGCTGATTTTGTTGCCGATTTTGTTGCCGATTTTGTTGCTGATTTTGTTTTATGAACAACATTTTTGGCTTAAATTGTGTCTTTTAGCTTGTAATTGATTGATTTATTGTTTTATTGTTTGCAAAATACTCAGCGACATAAAGTTCTCTGTTGTCCCGAAATGGTAAAAAATTATCGAGCAACGATTGCCCGCCAACTGACACCTGCAACATGTGAAGTTGTCAGGGCATTGTTGTCTATCCAAAAAGCGAGGCTGCAGCGATCGATTTTGATCGAGGTTCTTCTTTCTGTATGTGACAGTTTACAAGGAAACTGAAGCAATGCTGAGAATGATGTACTAAACAGTGTGCCTAGTATGTACAAATTCAGGAAATAGTGAATGGGCACAACTAGAAGGCGCTAGACTTATATACGGTTACCTGCACTGTCGATCATGTAATTCCATTTCAGTAGCTGGCCTGCCAACTTTCTGTCTAGCAAAACATAGAGCTGACCGTAACAGAATTTTATACATTAATCCTCTGAAGGGTGTGTGTATCGAAAGCAAAAGACGTTTCCACAGTGTAGAGTTATATTTCCCTTTTATACAACTATTATTAAACCATGAAGCCTCTCGAATTTACCATTTTATACTCCGGAGTGAACATTTTTGCGGCAATAAATATTTACTTAGAGAATTTGTTAAATTTATTTACAACCCGCAACCAGCTCAGCTCTCAGCTAACAAGTTGTCTGCTTCCAGCTTCACATCCTGCACTGAATAGTTTAGGTTGAAAACGAACTTCTTTGTTGGAAATTTGTTTATTCCAAGAGTTTCGAAGAAATTTACTATAGCATACAATGCCCTGCTTTGATTCTCGGTAACATGCTCGAGTGCCTGTCAGCAGACTTTGGTTAGTCACCGCATAACACACGACCTACCTCTTCAACTGTCCGTCCCATCTGACACAATCGAGTTCTGGATTTGACTTCTAAGGTAACACAATCGTCGAAACGAGTCAATCTAGATACCCCTATCCGAATATTGTTACACATTTATTTATATCAATTTTGAGAGATCTGACTGAAATCCGTGAAACAAACTTATTTTGGTCTTTTTGAGATAGTCTTCATACTGCAAAACTTATTTTTTACAGTTGATATCAACTTGAAATTTTAAATGGTGACATATACGGGTTAATTTATCACATGTATATGCCTCGACTTGAGTAAGAGTAAGAGAGAGAGAGAGAAAAAAATATTTTAAATGGCAATACTTTCTACATTGTTGGGCAACAACTCTTTAGTTGTTGATTACTTTTTACATTGTTGGTAAACAAAATTAATTGTGGTTTGTTTTTGCGTCTCTGTCGCGCACATTGAAAATAAATAGACTGGTAAATTCAACATAGAAAGAGGGTCTCAACATTTATAAATTTATTTTATTGTTTTATTAAATTTAAGGTTAAACAGTATACTAAATTTGTTTAAATGTATATAACATCCAAGAGGATGCGAGGCAGATCACATAGACTACGAGGCATATCCAGAAAGTAAGTGTACTGAGGCTCTCACGGCGGAGGGATTTTATTTTCGTCATGTTGACTGACTGACTGACCTGACTTCTCCCCTTTGCAACGAGACCGGTTCGAGGTCAGTACGTTGAGAACTGTCGACGCGACAACACGTTTCATGAACAATGTCAATCCAGTCTCCCGCCAAGTGCGAAATACGCGGCGTCATTCTTTATCTCGTTTGGAAGAGAAAACCTCCATTTGAGATATATAATTAGGTGAAAACTGCATATGGTGATAAAGCTATGAATCGTACGAGTGTGTACAAGTGGTGTCGCGAGTTTGAAAACGGTCGTACGTCTGTGCATGTTGATCAGAGGAGCGGAAGACCTTCAAATTATGACTGACGAAATTGTGGAAAAAATCGAAAATGCGCTCCGTGACGATCGCTAATAATTACCTATCTCCGTGATAGGTATACAACTTATCTACAGTTTTAAGTAGGTATATGCGAGTACTTTCAAATGATATGCAACAACGTTTACCTTACTGGTTTCATATGCGTTATAATTGTGTGTAAAGAGCCATTGCAGGCGTTACAAAAAACGGAAGTACAATAATTTTGGAGGTCAATGTGCTTCTTCATTAATTTCATCGAATTTTAGAGTATAAACAAAACAAAATATACATAAAAGAAGAAGGAATATTCGAGAATATCAAAACAGCTTTAGCAGGCAACAAATTTGTCTTTGATGATTCAAAATTTTGAGTTACGAAGATTAGGGACGTTACGTTGTGTACACTTTTTCAAGTACCTATATTGTTTATATGTCAAATTTTGTTTTGTTTTTTTTTTTTTGAATCGTTATTTAACTTAGTTTATAATATTTGAAAATATTTTTCAAAGCTTTTATATTATCAAAGTGAAAAAAGTTGTAGCAAAAAATAGTTTTCTTGAGTGCGTATCATCGTATGGTTGTTCTGATCTATTTTATGAATAGCTAAGAAACACTCATATTTGGGCAGAAAAACAAAAATTCAAGGTATGTGACGGTATAGACACGATTTTCGTAATTCGGAGCGCCGAAAAACATTTTTTCTGTTGATATTAGTAAGATTAGATATAGTATATAGTCTATCATTCCATTAAATATTGTAATTAGAGCAGTTGGAACCACTTCTGTCCATATGGCATTCATATTGACTGTAATAAAGAAAAAATTTTTCTTGCAAAAAGTGAAAAGTGAAAGCGTGTTGTTTGCATGGGGGCTTCCCCAAATAGTGTGCGTGGATAAATATGGAAATTGTATTTGACTGCAATACAAATAATTCTATCAGCCTTACTAAAAATCAAAAGAAAAAGTCGACTTTAGTTTGTATTCGATATCACTTAAGTGTCGACTCTAAATTCATTTCGTAGCAATAAGCAATTTAAAGCTGTTGCTAAAAGGTCTGGGACTTTTATGTAACCATTGATGCGTTAGACGTTAAGAACGACAGCGTGTGCGAAAGGGATAGCTATATATATATACAACAACATTTTTCACGTCGAGTCGAGTCGAGTCGAGTCGCAACTTCATTGCGATTACTTTATATCACAAACTCTTTGACAAACTGATAATATTTTTTCACACTTTATGTGCAGGGTATTTAAAGCAAAATTTTAAACGGCCTTCAAAGCAGCAAAGTTCAATAAGGAAGTAGCAATATTTTTTTCAATCTAATTGTAATAAATGATTCATAATTATTGCACTTTATGTAATAAGCTCAAATGCCACTCCCCTCCCCCCCTTCTTTAGTTAATTCAGTTAATTTCAAATTATTTTCAATTAAATAACATTATTTAAATGATGCAAAATATTTGCAAAAGAAGCAGCGGTGTACTAAAACAAAAAGCTTATTATACAATAAATAATGTAGAAATAATGTAGCAGATCATACACCTAATGTGATAGGCATTAGATGCAAATTCAATGCGAGCGGATATCATCGATTCACGCCTTAAGTGGCTGTGGCTCACTCTCTGTTAGTGGATCCCATTGCATTTTATTAATAAGCGGCCAATGTCATTTAGGCTAATTAGCAAATAAATTCATTTATAATTTTTGCAAAAGCATTACAGCCATCCAACAATATAATGAAGTAAATGAAGCAAAATGAAAAAAGAAAAGAAAAATGCAATTTTATCTTAGATTTCCTGAGCTCAACAAGCAACAAAACAACCACAGATGAAAGACAATATTCATATCCTCAGTTGATAACTAGGCGAACGATGATCGAACGAATGATCGGTCGGTGGATGGATGGATGGATGGTCGATCGAATGAATAAATTTAGCCGGAAGATGCGGAAGTGCGGAAGTAAGCTGAAATTAAATGTACTCATATAAATACATACTTAAATACATTGTATCTAAATGCAAATGAGCTGAGTAAAATAAGTTGAGTCTGAATGCAAGTAGCTAAGAAGTTATTTCAAAAACATTTGCAGGAAATTAGTCTCTGTGGGCAGTTAGGGAGACAAGTACTTCTGTATAATTCAGTTACGTTAAAGCAGACCAGTACTTCGACTTTTAATCAGATAAACTTTGACGAATTTGTAGAATAATTATTAAACACCCAGCCATCCATACTAAGCCTTTATCTCAAATGTCATGCTTTATCTGAAATGAAAAAGTTTTCTTTGAAAAATCCCAAAAAGTTGGTAGCGGGTATACATATTACATTATTCTCTATATGTGAATAATTCGTCCATAAGAAGCCACTATATCCAATTTTAAGTTTATATTAAGTTGATTTCATACGAAATCACAAAAGTGGGCGGTAAGTTTGTAAAGGGGCTACCCCTAAAAATGGGTGTGACACACTCCTTGATACTTATGTGAAGTTTATGTCCAGAACTGACTGCTATAAAAAAGTTTTCGATACAAAAAGACAAAAGTTGGAGTGTGGCTTTAATGGCGGTTACCTCAAAATGTGGGAGGAGGGGGGAAGATCACACCCAATTATATATACATGATGAGTCCTTTCATAAGAATCCAACATGTCAATGTTTATACAAAAAGCCATATGAGGTGTTTGTATGAGGACATAGACGTACACCACTTTTATCATTAATTGTCCCATTCGATAATATAATATATACTATTAAATTGGTATTACCATTATTTAAAACTAAAATGTGAATTTTTTCTAAAATATTTATTTATCTTTTGCATTTTTATTATAAATACATACATGCTTTATTGGCGCGTTATACGAAATTCGATGCCGTTCACGCCCGTTCTGAAATAATTTGTTTCCTGATCCCGCCAGTCCCAATGTTTTTCCAACTATGCCGTGGGACATCGGAAGAATCAATTGCTCGGTGAAGTTAATAATATATAGTTAATGCGGTTATTTTTTAATGCATGCGATATTCTATCGCACTTGTAGAATTTATTTTGGATCTCTCAGGCCGTTTTCCCCCTAAGCATCCGACGGGAACTGCAGAAGCCGAAATAATTCGAGATCCGTGTACTGATAATATCTTGTGCACGGTCGGAGACATTGGATACCACAGATATTTTTCCATATACAAGGATAAATATAAGAATGCACTTTTATTACAAAAATTCTGCAACTTTTGTGGACTTATTTCATATTCACATGAGATGGCAATTAAAATTATCCTAAAGCATTGAAGTAAATTTACATCAAATTCTAGTTTAGACGCAAATAATTGAGTATTTGAGAATGCCCTCCTATATAGCAGTAGTGCTGTTATTTGTTTTACCGCATTCGCTTTGTTTTGACCGATCTACGTGAAGTCCCATTTGTTTTCATAAACTTTCTTGAATATTTTTTTTTCGAGAATTTATAAAAACTTTTTCATTTGAGTCTCGAACATGCCATTTATTAAGACCAATCCGGTATGAAATATGCAATACAAATTCAAGAAATCATATCCACGAATGTAATGGGCTCACTCCGTATTGCAGAGTAAGAGGCTTTGGCTTAAATATTTCCGCATTTGTTACTGTCGTCGTCATAATTGTTTTTGAAGTTGCACCGCATATTGGGCATGATTGGGTAGAGTTCATCCCCGTTAGAGCATTTAAAACCTTTCCGTCAATAAGCGTCATATTAAGATCAAACGAAACATCTATTTTGAATTTCATCATAAGTCGACCAACTGAGTATCCTGGTAAATCACCTTGCTCAATATGCAATATCATATTTGAAGCAAGCCACTTTTGATGTTGTTCTTTGAATCTTAAGATTTTTCGTTGACATTTTGGTAAATCTTTATTAATATAAGAGATAACGTTTGAAATTTGTTTTTGAATTTCACATTGTTTCGTTGTCTTTAGATTTTTACTAATCTTTTGAAAGACCTAATCGGAAAACACTTCAGTTTTGCGTCCACCTTCAATCCAAATGTCAAGTATTTATGTGTGACTGAATTCTAACTTGCCTGCAAGATCAACAAATATTTTGAGAATGCGTAAAAAGACGCAAAATATAATTAGTCACACCATATTAAGTACATTTTGGTGAACAGAATTGCATTCTTACTTTCGAGAAGCCGCGAATAGCTGCCAACTTTTACTCCACGAAACATGTGACATTTAGGTTAGTTTACTCTAAAAAACAACACGACAATAACACATAAAACCAAAGACACAGACTTGGACATTTATTTTGAAAACTACATATATATACAGGGTGTTTCAAAACCCTGGATCAATATTCTTGATTATTTTGTATGTGATTTTCCCATGCTTAAAACTTGTTTTTACTAATTTATGCCGCAATTTTGGTCATTCCGGTCAGTGTGCAATAAAAATTTCTATATGTTCCAGTTGTCGTCAACGGTAAGAATGAATGTAACTACTTTCCTGTACCATTAAGACAATACACCAATCAAAGTATCGCATCCGTAAATGGTTCAGTTCAAAATGAGTGAAATCGGTCGAATCCACGCCGTTTACAGGAATTGTTAATCTCTAAATTTTTGTGGTGTGATTGTAATAGGACCATAATCATTCGTCAATGAAAATAATCACCACGTTATGGTCAATGGATTTCGCTACCGCACCATGTTGGACTGATTTTTTTTGCCAGATTTTGATTGAATTGTCATCCGTGATATGTGGTTTCAACAAGATCAAAACAAACAATTGATCTATTGTAGGAGAAGTTCGGTAACCGTGTAGTCTCGAGAAATTGTCCGCTCGCATAGCCACCTCGCTCATGCGATTTAATGACGTTGCATTTCTTTTTAAGGGGTTATGGTAAGTGGTTGGTTTATGCCAAAAAGCCAACAACGTTAGTGGAGCTCAGGAGTAATATCGTACGCGAAATTGCCGATATGTGTGGAAAAGTGTTGCAAAAGAATCCATCGATGTAAACGTGCTCGCGCGGATCATATAAATGAGATCGATTTCCTCATTTATACTGCAGCTTCAATAGATTTCAGCACCATATCTCAATTATGCTATGTTTTATTTAAATACAAAATTGTTCTTATTGAAAAACTTTTTATAACCAGACGACTAAACCGAATGCAAAAGCTAGTAAAAAATTATATGATGAAGGATTATTATACGAGTATGAATCGTTCATTTTATTTGTGTTGCTTTTTTATTTGTAACAAAATTTGCGAACATTTATTAGCCGCCTTCTAGTAGTACAAGTCGATACTGCTGTATAGGTAAATCAAAAAACTGCGTACACAACATTCTAAGCAAAACTTAAGCCAAATGTAACTTAATCGTCTTCACAGTTCACCTGTTTGATGTACAGATTTTCATACTCCGTACCCACAGGGTAAAAGGGTATATTAAGTTTATGCAAATGTATGTAACAGGCAGAAAGAGGCTTGGGAGACCCTATAAAGTATATATATTCTTTCTCAGCATCGGAAGACGAGTCTATATAGACATGTTCGTCTGTGCATCTGTTTGAGCTAACAGATTTTGGAGATTTTAATTGAGATTTTGGATATTCAGACTCTGCTTTTTGCTCTTTAGATAACTAGTATTAAATGAACATGCCAACGCCACTTTTCGGTATAGTTCCCTATACTAAAAGCTATATAGGTTGAAACTATAAAATCCAACCCTACCCTAAACCCTTAAGCCATATATGTAGTCATCGATAACCTATAACTCTAATACCCATAACCTCAAAATCTAAAACTCATAAAATTCAAATTCCATTAAACTACAAACCCAAAATGCAGTTAAACAAAAAAAAAATACACATAAAACTCAAAACTTCAATCTCGGAGAGTTTTGGTTTTATAATTCCATATATCCATCACTTCATAAACTCAAAATCCGTCATCTCCAAAATCCTCAAGACCCATAAGCCTATAACCCCATCAACCTATAACCTTAGTAATCCAAAACCTCATAACTCTACAACTCTTAAATGCGACAAAAAACTACTTTGATTTGGACACAGTTGGAACTCCATGACACCACAACTCTACAACTCCATCACCTTCAAACTTGTAACCCTATAACCGCATAACCAATGTAGAAATTTAACAGATTAAATTTAAATTTAGTTTATTGTAACAATATTGAAGGAGTAATAAATGAGTATAATATTTCTTATGGAGCTTCCTACTCAAAAAATTAGATTACGCTGAACACAAGTGGTATTTTCCAATATGGAGATTTAAAAATAATGACAATTTTATTAGGTCAACAAAGTGATTTCAGCAAACTTACATGTTTACTTTATCTGTTGAGCTCGAGCCAAACATTATGTGAAAAAAAATTGACCAACTAGAAACAATTTGACTCCAGAATCTAAAAATATTCTAACACTGAGTATAATATCAACAGATAAAGTAATACTTCCACCATTACATATACCGCTGGGACTTGCGACATATTTGAAAAGTTGTCTAAACTGTCAAATGCGAAATTAAGAGAAGCTGTTTTTGATGGACTAGAAATTAGAGAACTTTTGAAAGGCAATGAAATCCAAAAAAGAATGAATAAGGTTGATAAAGCGGCTTGGCAAAGTTTTAGAGACATTACTAAAACATTTCTAGGAAATATTAAAGACACTAATTACTTGACTACAGTGGGATAATGGTATTGGCTATGGGATAACTAAAGAATGTAAAGCTGCACTCTCTTCATTCTGATATTAAATACTTTCCTGAAAATTGACAGACTCCACCAGTATTTAAAAGATATTGATTTAAAATTTAGGAATTTTGTGGTTATAGATTTGAAGGTTATGGGTTTTAATGTTATAAGTTATCGATCTCACCTTTGTTGAGCAATAAAGGTATAGGGTTATATGGCTTTAGGCTTTGATATTGTTGGGTTTCAAAGTTTCAAACTCTTTTTTGAGGTTAGAAAAAAATGCTGACGTGATAAGGCATTCGGTTTCAGTGACCCAAAGAACATATAATCCAATTGGTCCTGTTTTATATATATATATATATATATATATATATATATATATATATATATATATATATATATATATATATATATATATATATATATATATAATATATATATATATATATATATATAATATATATATATATATATATATATATATATATATATATATATATATATATATATATATATATATATATATATATATATATATATATATATATATATAAAAATGGAAGTATGTATGTAGGTTCCCTATAAACTCCGGAACCGCTTCAAAATAGTCCCGTGGGTAATCCTGTGAAGTTTTCGATAAACAGAAAATTTTTTGGATTTTCCTTCCATTTTTTTTTTGTTTCAATAAAAAAGAGCATGTGGAAGGAGTGGCAGGGGGAAGGAGTGGCAGGGAAACGGGAAAGGGGTGCTCTGTGTACAACGTCGCGGGGACCTACTAGTTTTTAATATAATTAATAATTATTAAAATAACTTGAGAAATGTTACGTAACAAACTGAATCCTCCCCCACTTTTCCATCTTCTAGTTACGTAATACTTGCACGGACCCTAAGGAGCCTTAAGCAATCTACAGCGTATCTCCAAGTCGAGCACACTCAACTAATGCGTTCTTTTTTATTGCATCTACATAGATGCATACATTTTACGCATTTCTTGGCAACAAAGTCGTATGACTGTCTGTCCTATGACTTACGCAATTGGATTTAGATTTCAGCATGAAAACCACTTGGATAAAACGTTTCTCAAATAGCCGTAAGAGGGTGATATATCGACTGTGGGTAGCTAAATCTACCAACACGGTCTCCAGCTGCTCCAACTCACAGCTAACCTCCATCGGTCGATCGCTGCAGTTGCTTCTCCCATTACCAGAGAGTCGGTGATGACATTGATGAACGTTGGCGTTTAGCCAATAAATTAGTGTTTGATTAAGAATCATGCTGCCGCAAACTGGCCAAAGTGCGCAAAGTATCGAGTGGCGTTTATTGTTGCCACCGTTTTTCTGCAATATCAGAAACAGTCGTGGAGCCTGCCACTGGAACTGGAACTTGTTGTTGCCACTGTGGCATGCATGCAGATGCATAGCAATGAATGAAAGGCTGGTTTTCTATGGTCTAAAACCTGGAATTGCATTGGGTTGGATTCGATTGGATTGAATTGAATTGAAATGAATTGGCTGGTGTCTCTTCAAGTAGCCAGGGTTTTTTTTTTTTTTTTTTTTTGTATTGTTGCAACTAATTGCAGCACTAAACTGTTCTTGGCATGCATTTGACAGTCTTTGCTGATGATCGAAATATAATAATCAAAAAAAAAATAAATAAATAATTAAAACAACAACCCATTCCACACATAGTTAACAACATAAATTGCAATAATTTTAAATAAATATTCTTTTGCGTGTCACTGATTATGTTCGTTTTAGTTAAACCAGTCTACATACTCGTATCGCAAAAAAAAAATATACCAGACAAGTTCAATTTCGAGATATATTCAGTCTGTGGTTGCTGCTGCTGTTGGTATCATCATCATCATCACCATCACCATCAGTATCAAGAAGAGCATCATTATATCGTTATGCGAAACGATAGACAGACATCTAAAGTGAACAATTTATTATGATAGAGTTATTAAAATTCTTCTTTACACAAGACAAAATAACTTACATAAAAATATTCTATAAATACTCACAGTAATACAAACCAGCTATGCATATTGTATCGAAAATAATCTTCAAGATAATACTTATAAACAAAATTTATGCACATCCAATATATATAGGAGTCCGAACCGAATTTTGATTGAACTCATTAAAATTGTCTGCAACAAATTTGCTAATCTAAACAGTTCCATGGAACATACTGTAAAGCATAAGAATACCAACGAAGCTTAGTAAAAATGATGTATGATCTTTGACAATTGTAATCAATTCTAACAAGGGTATAAAACCGGAATCGTTAACCAAAATTAACCGATTCAAATTGAGAACCGATACCAGAATCGATATTTTAATTTACTTATTTCATTTCATTTTTAACCATCAATTTTTCACTGACTGTCGCAAATCTCTCAGTGAAATGCCTAAGCAGAACCGTATGCACCACGTTTGAGTGCCAGGGTACGGCAATATTGAGTGCAACTGTATAGCAGATGAGCTTCCTAGACTAGGTACAACGACCCATAGTCGATAGTATAAAGAGTCAATTGGCATACTGCTATCGACTTGTAAGCTGCAAAAAGCCGCAAACAATAGGTGGTCTAGGGGGACTCCACACAAGACTTCTGTAGAAGTTGTGATTACTGCGAGTAACCCGAAACCGTTCATCACCATCTATGTCATTGCCTTGTCGAAGAGCAAAAATTCAAGCAACTGGGGAACTACTTGATAAATGACATAACTGAAACTTTTAAGCTAGTGGTGAACAATTTAGTAAAGTATTCCCAATGGTTGTATACGGTTACCGTTTAAAACCTCAAAGAATATTCATGGGATTTCACAACGAGCTATGTGCGTCCTAAGTGCTGGTTGGCGTTTGAAACTCAGCCGACCATTCTAACCTAACCTATCCTTATCAACTGTCGAACCGAGTGGAACAATGTTTGAATAAATTATTCATAGATGAAGAGTGACGTAGAAAATTATAACATTCACCGAAACGTTCTAAACGATGAAAAAAGTTTATGGAGACAATTCTCTATACCGTAGCAATGTTCACGAATGGTTTAAACTTTTTCAAGAAATTCGTGAAGACCTCTGTGACGATGAAAAGTCGGGCGGGCCAAAATCAGTGGTGATCGAAAAGAACATTGAAAAAGTGCGTGAATTCACACAAAATGAGCCGAAATCTTCGTTGCGTTATAGAGAAATGGAATTAAATATTCCCAAAGATTCGATTCATCGCATTTTGACGGAGAAAATCACAATAAAAGAATTTTCTATGGATAGATTTCCGAGATATAGCTTTTTTTTCTTCTTTTTTTCGGAGATAGTTTCATATTTTAAGTCATATCTCGAGTTAGAAATGTCCGATTAGATCGCTAAAAAGATCCTATTAAATATGAAACAATCGCTTCTAACATTTTTTTCCAATCGTTTTTCTAAGTAGCTTAAGTGTTTTGACCCAAAATGTATGAAAAAATTTGATTTTTTTTTTTTTTTTAACCAAAAAAATTCTCTGCAAAATAACAAAACAAAAATAGGAAACGTAAAATTATGTACAGTTTCTTACTTTTAACATATAGATCGGACTTTTACGAAGAAAACAAGATATTGATGAAGAAAATCCATGGATGAATACCGAAGTTATAATCAATTCAGTGAAGATGTCAATATTAAAATTGTTCTCTGTTTTGTAACTTTCTCCTAGTTATTGCTATTATGGTGTTTCATTCAATCAATTCACAAAGTAATTAGACTGTGGATTTTTATATTTATTTTATTATATAAGTAGATTTTACACAATTCTGGCCCTTGCCTCGTTTTCGTCCGTTGCTCTGATGAGGAAACAAATATAGTCTCCCAAAATTATCACATCCCAATATCCTTGGTAGCGCTAAAATGATTTTTAGTTTTTAATGAAACCTTTCACCGTGCTCGTTATGTACGTCACCGTGTTTCTCCGGAGGAAATTCCAAGTGGCAAAGAAGTATGCAAATGTCAAAAAAAAAAAAAAAATAGGAAGCTGGACATAATTTGACGTTTCGTATTTTTGAATTGTTTTTGCAGTGAATTTTCAATTTTTTTCTTTGACCCAAAACAAAGACAGTTTTCATACATTTTGCTCAAAACACTTGGAAAAAATTTTTATAAACGATGATTTGATGTTTAATATGATGTTTTTGACGTCCCAATCGGTCATCCCCAACTCGAGATACAAAATGTGAAACTATCTCCGAAAAAAAGGTGAAGAACATTAAAAAAAAAATTATATCACACAGAAACCTATCCATAGAAAAATTTTTTTAATTGTGATTTTCGAGTTTTGTGGGCCTCGAATGTTCACTTTGGCTGTAAACTAGTGTTATCAGATTACAAGCACTAAGAGCTAAGTTATAAAAAATGCGATCTGATCAAAGTACATTCGCAAACGATAATTCTGTTAACGATTTAAGCATTAATTTGTCAGTCAGCCGAACCAAAACAAAAAGACTAGCATTACACGATTCTATACCTATACGGGGTGTGTTCAAAAAAAAATGTGACTTTAAAGTTTCCAACATATGTGGACATGATCAGCCATTTTGCATTTTTGGTTTGTTGTTGACAGAAATAAAGGTTAGACATATTTTGGTGTATTTGGTTTTTGATATCGAAAAAAATTGATCATAGAATATGTATAAAATTTTTGTGTGAAAAATAAAATTAAGTGCTCCAACGCACTTTAAATGTTGACTGTGGTATTTGGCGACTCTACTTTTAGCAAACAGAAAATGTTTATTAGTGGTACAAGCTCTTCACAGAAGGCCGAGAAGATGTTAATGAAGATGCGCGCCGTGGACGCACCAGCATGTCAACAACCAATGAAAACGTTGCAGCAATAAAGAAAAATATTATGGAGAATCGTCTTTACTCTTTTGCGAAGAACACTATTAGAAAAGTTGCTGACGACGTCGGCATATGCCTCAATCCATGCAAATTTTTCGTATGCTTTGGACATAAACCATGTGGCAATGAAGTTTGAACGAAATTGCTAAATTTTTAATAAAATAACCGTCGCATGTGTGAGCAACACTCAGCTGCGGTTTAATTGCGTCAACGACGATCCAGATTTGGTCATAACTGGTGACGTCTAAAGCGAAATTCAATCATACCAATGAAAGTGGCCAGAAGAACCGAAAAAAGCACGCCAGCTTCGGTCAAAAGTGAAGGTTTTGTTTACCGTTTTCTTCGATAACAATGACGTAGTTCAGTTCTTGTTAGAAGATCGTACGATCCATAAGAAATATTGAAGTTATGCGCCGTTTGCGTGAAGCAATACGAATAAAATGCTAGAATTTGTGGTAAAACATTTCATGGCTTTATCATCACTATAATGCACTTGCTCACACATCGTTGCTTGTCTCTGATTTTTTGATCAAAACCAACACCATAATCATCCCTGTTCGCAAAACTGAAAAGACCCAGGAAAGAATGGCGTTTTGCCAGGATTGAGGAGATAAAGACTGCATCGCTGCAAGAGCTCAAGGCCATACCAAAAAGCGCATATCAGAAGTACTTCGAGAATTGGAAATAGCATTAGCAGAAGTTTATTATTATATGTGAGGAGGATTTCTTTGAAGGGAGTAAAATAGTTACCTTTTATTTTTAACACACCTCGTATATTTATATATATATATATATTGTCTTTTTGTTGTTGTTGTTGTTGTTGTTGTTGTCGTTATACTCCAATGCAATTGCTATAAAGCCAATGATTTTATGGCAGCTAGTATGACGCTTTGTCAGCCGCTGTAAAGTTACATAACTGCAATTTGGCAGAGTGCAGCACGCGACATTGTTGCAAGTTTATGTGACGTTGCTCGCACTATGAACTTCAGGTATATATGTATGTACGTTTAGATACATACCTACCTAACAACAGCAGCAGCATAAATCTTTGTTGCATTTGTAGATGAAATCGCCTTTTTTCACAAAAATGTTTTAACTCAAAACAAACAAACAAATAAATAAATCGATTGAAGGCTAATTACAAACTGCACAATTGAAAAGGTCATTCTAATGACTTGAGAGCGATAAGAATGCAATTTTAAGGATACTAAATGCGATTAGCATGACAATGGACATATATATATATATACCTGCATATAGAGCCGAGTGGACAACACACGCTGTCCGGTGATAATTTTGAAATTTTTTTTCCAAAGTACTCTCACTTTTCTTTGTCAGTTTTACTAAGTGCAGAAATGGTGAGGACAATAACGAATAAAATACCTACTCCAAGGACAATTAAACAAATTATATAGAATACAAGGTGACAAAGATTATGGACGAGGGAGAGAGATAGAGAGAGGAAAAATTGTCGAATATGGCAAAACAAAAAAAAATTATATCAATAGGAAACACGATACATTACGCACAGGATACGCATTTCGAATAAAGGACAAATATGGAGCGACAGATAAACAGAAAACCGCATGAAGTGCGCGATTTTGTTAAGTACCGCTCTACCTATTCAACTTGCCAGCTTACTACTATTCCCTATGAAGATATTCTTTAATATAGGTAGGTATACACATGTACGAGAGGCTAACAGAAGTTTGGTTAATTGTGTTGAAAAATGAATTTATATTTTTGTGTTACATAACATAATTTACTGTAATTTCAAGGCACTATATAAAGCAAGAATTTAATTTTTTATAAAACTTCTTAAAATCTTCGTTTTGGAGTTACTCAAAAAACAATACAACAATTTAACACTCATGGCACTGGCTATTTTGTCATCGATCTATGTCACAAAACACTTTTACAAATAAAAACTTAGCTACCCTGCTTTCTAGCCGATATTCAAAGTCGAAACCCGATTTTATTTACTTCAAACTAGAGATGGACGCATGCCTGATTTTTAAGACACGGCACACAGGGACGGGTTTGTACAGCGACTACCTCTCAAAGTAGCGACGGCATGTGCATTTAAAACTAATTATCCGAAGAGCGAAAGCAGAAGTCTAAATATGCAAACTTGATGGTCAGAGGGAGAAAGGGATATGTCTATATCAACTTGACTTCCGATGCACAAACTTAATATACTGTTTCATCCAATGTGTACAGGATATAAAATATACGGTCGAACATGAACATATAAACAAATTGTATACTATGTAAAAAATTGAATAAAAGGGTATATGTACTGTGTTTATAGAAATGTATGTATGTTAATAGAATGAGAATAATTTTTCATTAAACATAATCATAAATAAACAAAAACGTCAAAAAATCACGAAGAATATCTTCACGACGAAAGAGTCACAGTTTAGACCGTTTTTGTTTTTCGAAAAGTACGCTGGAACAACTGTCACCATCAATGGTGATAGTTATTGAGTTATGATAACACATTTTTTTATGCCATTGTTGGCTGATGATGGCATGGATAACTTCTGGTTTCAACAAGGCGCTTTATTGAGGACGTTGTTCATCGGTTGAATAATTTTGAAAAAGTGCGATCGTCCGATTTAACTGCTCCATATTTTTTGAAGTGCAAAGCATGAAATAAATCCAAAATGTATTTCTGTTTTTTTGTTCCACTTTTATGGATACTAATTTCGGAGAAACTGGCCAATATGTAAAAAGTTCCAGTTTTTTGTGCAGCACATTGTTCCTGCCTTATATTGCAGAAACTATCACTCTTACGACTTTGGAGGTGAGGACCTTTTAGCTTGCAAATTACATCTTAAAAGCAGCCGATTCCTAAGCGGATTCATAATAAACTTAACGCCTGAAAACAAAAGCTGTGCGCGTACTTGCGTAGCTGGAACAAATTTTTGGTTCGAGTACGGCTGAAAAATTTAAAATATCGGTTCCGGTTTCGGTTCTCAATTTAGATCGGTTAATTTCGTTTCCGGTTTTACTCCCTCGTGCAAAGTTTATATCACGGTCCACGGACCGTAGAAGTCTTGGAAGACAATAACCGAAAAGACTTAGCCGCTATTCAGCCCGCAAATCATATTCAAATAGCGTTCAGTGTCATTTTCCAAGTTCCAAATAAACGAAAAACCAATTCACAGCAAATAATTTCGAAACAAAATATATATTGAGCACTTTGTACTTCGCTACTCATATCGTATATACAACATTTATTTTTTGAATTACTTATTAAATATCAACAAAATGCCGAACTCTTATTAGGCTCCTCAAACATATGCAGAATATTCGTATTTCTACCTGTCCTTGCGTTCTATAACTACATAAGTATCTCATGAGTAAGCTGCACATCCTCTTCTCCCTTAATATTTATGCGATTATAATGCATTCTCTCCAACTCGAATTTGTATTCATAAAATGTAAGGATATTTTACGAATACATTTCTATAATATTTCGGTAGGTGTGCGTGTCTGAATTTACGCTGATCTTTAGATGATACGATAAAATTCGATGCGATTCCATCGCATGCCGTGGGAATCGGTATAAATACACATGATGATTCTGTGTTGATTTGAATGCAGCGCATACGTATATGATTGTATCTTATTAAGTTTAATGAAATCACCAAATAATCTTTCTCTCTATCTTTATTGCTATCTCTCTTTCTCTAGTCTCAGGCGTAAGGTAGGTGAAAAAATATTAATGAGATGCATAAATCGATAAATCACGAAGCACAACGGAAAATCACGATTTATTGTCCAAAAGTACAACTACAATACTTATCTACTACTATCGTATAACTAGTATGAGTTACTTGTATCAAAGCAAAGACAACAACAACATCAATAACTAAGATATAGGGTGATACAAAAAGAGTAAATTGTACAAAATGTGAAAAGTCGTAGGTGTATGATTTCATAGAGGTTTCGGCAGCAACCCAAATAAAAGTATAAATATCAGAGAGTTTTACCAGCAAAAACCGCAAAGTGGGCGGTTGGGTTTTATGAAAACTACCTCTAAAAGTGAGCGGTAGACGTCCCTTAATATTTATATAAAGCATTCTTTTATAAGAAGCCACCATATAAAATTTTAGGTTGACATTCACTGAAATAGAAAAATTGTTCATAAAAAAAACATAAAACTGGTTGGTGGATTGTGTGTGTGGGAACGTACCCGTTGATATATGTATATGTGAAGTGAACGTTCATAAGATTATACTGTATCAAATTTAATTTTTTGACAATTAATCAAATAAATAAGTTTTTCTTACAAAAATACAAAAGTGGACAGCAGGTTTGATGGAGCATACCCATAAAAGTGCGCGTGGCACATTAGTATGCTAGGGACAAAGATAAGCCTTTATACTGAATTTGTGTCGAATATCTCAAAAAATTGGTTACGTCGAAACTTCTGTTCTTAAGAAACCATCATCAATTTGTTAAAAAATTACAACAACAAAAAATCAAAGTGATACAGATCATACGGACTTGCATCAGTTGAGAGCGTGGCTTCATAGTGAGTGTTGTTGGTGAAATTTTAAAAGAAGAGGAATCAATGTTTCTTCGAGCCTGTTGTCGAGCGCAGCATATTGAGCCGAACATGTTGGTCACACTTAACGCTCTCAGCATTGAAAAAACAGAGAAGAGAGCGAATACGCTAATACGGGCCATCCTTACTTAACGCTCTCAGCATTATCAAATGGTACTGAAGTGTTTTATATTGTCGTTATAATGGTTGAATTTCAACCAGAAGAAGAACACTAGGATATACGTGTATAACTAACTGGTACCTGGCGCGTGCTGCTCTTCCCCCATGTCTCTCCTTCCTCCTGCCTCTCCCTTATCCTACCTGCCATTCCGGACTTGAAACGTGTGAAAAATAAAGCGCAAAACCATTATGACGTTTCTATGACAGATATATAAGGCATTCTTCTAATAATTTTACGTAAAAAACTGTTACACCGTCTCCTCTCCCATTGTAACACTGTGTCACAAATCGTGCAACACCTCTCTCCCTCCCTCCTTTTGCATCACGTAATACTTCAACAGGCCCTTACCAAAATCTAGTAAATTGTTACTTTGCTCGGATTGCTAAAGATGCAATGGCTCATACAACCTGTGTGAAATCTATTTAGTGATTTTCTTAATTTATTATTGATGTCTCCCAATCGAGCTCAATTGTATCTGATTGGCAAACCCTGTAATAAATATGCAAATCCATTGACCAACAATCGTTGTCGTGGTCAACATGTTTAACAGATTCATCGCTCAAAGTGTCTTTTTGGTCTTTTGTTTTTTCTTATCCAAATTTCACATATGTATAACTGACAAAGATTTTCTGTTACCCAAAGAAGTTTTGCTTTCTGGTTCAATGATTAGATGAGTTGTCATTGTTGTTGTGGTTGTGGTTGTGGTTGTGGTTGCTGTCGTTTTGCTTGGTGGCCCAAAGATTTGCGCTACTGTTTTGCCCCTTTGTAGTTTTTATGTACGAGTACGTATATGTGTAAGAGCAATTTGTCAATAGATTGTTAGTCAAGTACTACTTACTTGTATACTCGTATAAGCTTGAAGGTATGTACGAACTGGTATTTTAAAATGAGCAGCAACCAACAATAATTACATTAGAGGGCACCTGTTACTAATGTTCATATTGTTGTTGTTGTTTTTGTTTTTGTTGTTGTCGTTGGTATTGGTTCAAGTTGAAGTTGAACAAATGACAAACGCGTGCGCGATTTTCAATACCCTATATACATTGTGTAAAAAAAGTATATAACATTTTTAGAAATGTGTGTAACAGCTAACTCTATATGGTATATTATTGAAAAATTGAGAGTCGATTAGTCAAGTCAGTCTACATTTCCATACAATGGAATACTATATACAAAATACAGCCAGCAAAATGTATAAAACGAATGAGCCATTTAGAAAAGTAGATCCTTCACCCTTAAGAAGTTTGCTTACTTTTTTGCTACTTAAGCTAGAAACTCTAAATTTAATGTGCACGATTTTTACGTTTATCTCAATAAAATCTACCACATTGATCAAGATCGAATTATTACAATTAATATTATTGCTATAGTTCCCCCTCACTCTCCCTTCCTTCTCATCAATAATCAAATCAATACTTAATCCTTAGACAGCTAACAGCGTATTTCGAAGTCGAGCACACTCAATTGCAGTGATTTATCTTCGTATTTCATTCGTTTCTCTGCACAATCGCTCATCCATCCGTTCCACAGATTCGCAATGCGATCCGCGCCATGCAACTGATCATCATCATCATCATCACTATCACCATCATCATCGGAAAGAAAAGCTTATAGTGGGTTGTTGTGAAAATTGTCAGCGATTGCATTTTCCAAAGCGGCGAACGAAATAGAGAAATTAAGTTCAGAAACAGACAGACATACTGACGAACAGACGGACGGATATACCGACTGACACATGTGAATTGTTTGTGCTGCGATCAATGAATAAGAAAAATAGATTTTCATGGTATGCTGAGCAAGCACAACAACAAAAACTACAACCGCAAAGACTTTGGCAACAACAAAAACATTGAAATGAAATGTTCACTCAGGGTGGTCCTGCAACATTTACACAATATGCGATCAAATACGTATTACATTGACCAATATGTTCAATAAAAACAATGAACACATTCAAAATTTCGAATATTTACAAAATTGGCAATATGATTACAATATGGTAATCCAGTTATTAATATAGGAAGTCGAACTCTTTGCAGAGTCTAGCTGCAAACTCTTATACTATGACAGTTCCGATGTACTTTCTATTCAAGCATTTCAAGTGTGATTGAATCCAGATCCAACAATCTAATGAAAAATGGAAACACTCACTAAAAAAGTTGACCGATTTAATGTTTAATATATCTATTTTTGTAAACAAGTAAAAATGCTCGAGTCGAGCTTACCCAACAGTTAAATACTCTGTACCACTAAAACCGATTTATGGTATACTCGTAACGGCAAATACAGTTTGGTCACATATGTTTCAGTGACTTACGAGTTGACTTGACATACCTAAATTATAAAATATGCGTCTCCATGTTCCTCCACCCACAATACCTCTAAAAAAATGTGTTTATATTAAAAGAAAAAATAATAAAGTAACATGATGAATTGTCAAACAATACGAAATAAAAATAAAGTATGAAACAAATGAAAAAAATAACATCTAAATGAATACATTCAGACGGACGGACAGATGGACATGGTTAAATCACCTCAGTTTCCGATGCTGATCAAGAATATATATATACATATATATACATATATGTATATGTTTTATGAGGTCAACGATGTCTCCTTCTGCTTCAACGATTTTGACATATGCTAAAAGAATGGTATTCTGCCTGCAAACTTATTCAGGATTGTAGTACTTTCATATTTTGATATAATTATCTAAACATTTACTACTGTACTAGCTGCTACTCTATTATATATAGAAATAAAGGTAGCCAAAAATCCAAGCTGTCAGGGATAGTATGATTCCGAGAACGTGGTTTACGAATCTGATGTCAAAATTATCGAAAAAAAAAAACTGGTGAACCCAAAATGATGTACAAAATTTTGAAGAAATTCATTTAATCGGTTTGAAAATCAATATTTAGGAGTTTTTAAGTTATTCAATTTGTATTTTTTGCCAGCTTTTTATTTGCATTTTAGACCACTGTGCACTACTCCAAAATCCACACGACACATTAGCGCGAGCAGGATTTGGCTTATTTGCAACGATGTACGTAATTTTCAAAATCCTACAGTTTTGCTTGCTGACATTCACTCCGAGGTAAAAATACGCCTTAGTCGTGAACTACAGAGCCACACTCAAAGACAGATATTATTTTCAAAATTACATAAAATAAACATTCATTGACTTCGAATCACATATGCTAACGATACGGCCGTGCTAACTCGGAGCCCACTGATCGGCACTGCGGCAAGTGCGTTGCAGGAGTATATAAACAGCTTCACAGAATGTGCTTCCAAGTGGAATATAGGCATCAACAGCAGCAAATGCGCAAGCGTAACATTCACCATCAGAAGAGGCACTTGTCCAGGCATATCAATGCTATGCTCACCTCTCCAACAAAAGCCTGCCTACCAATACCTTGGTGTTGTCTTGGACAAAAAGCTGACATTTGCTAGACACAAACGGTCCGCAGCTAAGCTGAAAATATGTCGTGGCTTCTATCTACCAACAGCAAGCTGTCGCTTTCCAACAAGGTAGCTATCTACAAATGCGTCCTAAGCCCAATTTGGAAATATGCCCTGCAGGTATATGGAATCACTGCAAAAAGTCACATGAACAAGATTCGTGTAACGCAGAGCAAAGTAATCAGGAGAATCTGCAAAGCTTCCTGGTATATGCGCACAAGGGATATCGAAAGAGACTTAAGAGTCCCTAAAGTAGGCGATCGACTATAGCTACTAGTAGAGCTGTAAAATACGCAAAGCGACTTGCGGCACATACCAACGCATTGGCAAGGCGGTTAATTCGAGAAAGACCTCGCCGCAATGCCAGAAAAAGAACTAGAACTTGCCCACCAGAGTTCTCGTCTAAATTTGTTCCTCAACATACACAAAAATAATAAAATAACAAAACTTAAAATGTACATATTAGAAAATAGATATACCTGCTACGTTATAATAGCTTTAATTAGTTTTAGTTTTTTATACGAGTATGTAACTTGTCAAGCTGTCACTTAGGTAGCGGGATACTAGATATACCATTTCTACAGTGGCAAAAGTGTTTTTTGGATTGGTTCGAACGCATGCAAAATTCTATTGATAATGGAGAACAATATTTTGAAATACATTAAAACAATTACCTAAAATTATGGTAAAGTATGGAATTTCTACACTTGATACTATATATTCAGTTTCAAAATATTCAGACTGTAGTACAGACTGCTGATTAATCTTCAGAAAGTTGTTAACATTGTGTGTTTGAAAAAGTCATATTTAGTACGAGTATTCTCAATATTCTCAAAACTTCCATTTTCCACTGGCAAATGTTCGTTGTCGTGTTAACATGTGAGTGGTAAATTGACGTTCGCTTTATTTAAATAAATCAGTATTTTGTGCTGCTGATAATAAATGTGATATGATATTGATAATGATAATGATAATGATAATAAAACGGTCATTTCGTCGAAAAAAAAAAGCATAATTCGTTCGGAGATGTTGAGAATACGAAGAATGTTAGCCGGTGGAAAGGCCCTATTACGCTATATAAACAACAACAATAACATCATTGATAGCAACAACTACAAAAACAAATACAAAAACAACAGCATCGCATTGAAATATTATTGCAGGGTGGTCCTACGACTTTTCCGCGATATGCAATCTACTATGCACGATATGCACGATAAGTACATTGAAGAAAATTTCAATCTAATAAACTGAAAATTGCACAAAAATCGTATCATGGGAAAATCGAACACATAAAGACAAATCAGCTTAGACAAATACATACAAGAATAATGAGGAAGTAAAAAGGAAGCAACAACAGCAGCCGAACAGGACAATAATGATATTCGAACGCCCTCAATTCAACTGATCCCATCTCAAGGTACAACAGCAGCAACATCGAAGGCAGCTGTTTGGTATCTGCAAAAAAAAAAAAAAAATATTAAATTTCATAGAGCACCCAACACTAAAAATACCTTTTAACATACACGTATAGAAAGATAGACAGCTACCTATAATGTATGTACATAGATACACAGCGAAAGATAGGGAGCGACACCTGTGCACATTTCCCACGTCATCTACAATTCGCGCTTTAAGTATCGGATCGTCGATCTATGCATCCGTCTATCCATCTATCCATCTATCCATCTCAATAGAATGCCAAGTGCCAGAAGTGCGAATCAAATTTGATTGACGACAATGAAAACAGCGCCCAAAAATTTTGCATTCATATTTGATTTGTACTAAATATACACGTAAAGGTTCAAATTACAATAGCATCTTTATAAGTAGTTCGAATGAGCGATGGAATACCCGAAGGATATGTGATTTTGTTGTTTGTTACCTGTCTGTGTTTTCCCACATTTCAAGGGCGCACATAAAAGTGTATAACGATAGACAGCTAGATGTGTAGATAGATAGTTGGAAAGACACTCATAGCTATGTGTATTTCACAGACTTGATGATCGTGACAGATTTTTGATCGACATGCGAAACAGCGACAAAGGGTTTTTGAAAATATTTCCACAAGCTTGTCTGCTCGTTTGCATTCATCTGTATAGCGTGGCGTTCCCAAGTTCATTGAACGTTTGTAAGTATAATGGATAAAGGATCATAATTTACGCTAGCTAAATGAGCGTTTAAATTGTTATTAACCCTTTTAACTAAAGCGGCGCATTGTAGTAGTTAGAAATAACTATCAAGCGGATATCACAATTCATTTCCGAACTTCCGCTATATTTAAGCATAGAATACAAGAGTTACGTTTATACAATAAAAAAAAAAAAATCAGAGATTAATTGAATTTGAATTGAATGATCAACTAGCTTCAATATCCAATTCAATGGTGATATTTCGAACTTAAATACTAACAAAGCAGCTGGATATACTAAAGCAGGAAAATCAGGTTCTAAAAAACGAAATTGAAAAACTGAAGAAGAGAATTGAGAAAGGCAGTAGACCAGAGCAAAGAAAAGAACTTAATAGTAAGCATAGTTCTCCAAAGGGAGAGAAAGGCTTATCAAATCAATAATGATGTGCTCATAATTTCCAAAAAAAACTCTTACATAGTTGTACCGCTTTATGTGCGAGGCTCCAACTGGAGTAACGATTTCAACAAAATCACTCCAAATAACAATGATGATTTTATAAAAACTGAACGTAAGAATTGGACAGGAGCAACAAGAGATATCGATGTTGTAAAGCCAAAAGACGTCGAAAGGAGATTTTTCACTTGCGAACACCACTTGTCAACGCCATATCGGAAGAGTTTTTTGCATTGTATTGTTAGTGGCGAAGAAAAGTTGATCCATTACGATAACCCAAAGCGAAAAAACCTTTCTGACTACCACTTGTTCAGATCGATGAGCCACGCCCTGGCTGAGCAGCGCTTTACTTCTTACGAGGATACCAAAAAATGTTTCGATTCGTGGATTGCCTGAAAATACGAACCGTTCTTCCGACGCAGAATCCATATACTGCCAAAAAGATGGGAAAATGTTGTAGCTAATCTCAACGCCGAACTGAAGTTGTTCGCTAGCTTCTTGGTAATAACATGTATGCAAGCACGCGGCACCCAGTGTGCATGTCCATAAGGCATCATCATTTGTATAACGTCCGACCCCAGAGACTACAGCAATTTCATTGCCAGGCATATTCGTATTTCTCTGATACGTAATTTCAGCGCCCAATGATATACGTTTGCTCACCGACTGCAGATATTGAGCGACAATAATGCCGGAATTGTTGAATATGTTCGGATTTGCAATTGTCAGGGAGACTCTGTAGTCAGAGCCATGAAAATCGGACGTTAATTGCGCGACAACCATTTTAGAATCGTGTATCTGTGACACTAATCCACAACGCAGACGCGGCGATAATTGATGAATTATATTGGCATTTAAATTGCCCGATGAATTAATATCGCCATGGAAAATCAGGGTATGCTTCATTTGGTCTATAATGTTTGCTTCCCACGTAGGTAGAGCCAAAGCAGATTGCCAGACGATTCGGCCGAACCCAGATTCATGGAATGTGATACGTAAAAATGGTTGCTTAGACCTTTGTTTATCATTAATTTGGCGCCTTCAAATGTCATGGCCTGAACATCTTTGCACTTCCTGTGCAAGTCCTCGACCGTACCCGGATTCTCTAGATTATCTATATCTTCCTTACTACTTCATCCATGGCACTTGCATGCTCATCGTCTTGTATGGAGCGGTCCGGTAGAAAGCACTTGATGGCGCTGAGTCCTGCATTCCAGCCACCCGATGAAGTAGCTAAAACGTTGCCCATTGTCAACAAGCACGAATGTGTAGTGTGGTTTATTTAGTTTATTTCTTTGTATACGTTTTTAGAACAAACCACGCTAATAAATTTTGTGTCATGTAGACGTAGTTCGTATTAGTATTAAAAAAACTATATGATATATTGATATAAAATTTACCCCAAAACGATATTATTAATATAGATAATGTAAAAATAGAAAATACTAAAGGAAGTGAACGATTTGTGCTTTTTTCGTCGGAGAAGTCAATGTTCCTTAGTTTTCATTGAATCTTTATAAAATCCGGTGTGGTGACTCTCTGGGGCCATATGCTATGCACACTTTTAAAATAATTCTAAATCGGTTGTAATTCGATATTTCTTGACATTAGTAAATTGTTTTGAAAACGTTCGAGACAGTAACTTTATTTTTTTCATGCCAATATCGATATTTTTTTACCCAAATATCAACATCGAAATTTTGTGAAATTTCAGAAGTCCTACTCTGCATAGCATATCACTTCATCAGTCTGTCTCAGTTGTTGGTAATGCTTGTAGAACGATAAAAAAAAGTGTACATATACGAGACAAATTTCATGCTTACTTTCAAGCTAAACTTTATGACATTTGGTTCACTGGAAGCCGAGATATCGCATTGAAAGTGATTTGTGGCATCCGTTACGACAACCCAAAGCGAAAAAAAATCATGGGGACCACCCGGCCATGCATCAACATTGACGGCTAAGCAGAATATTCATGGTGCCAAGCTCATGCTCTGTATTTGGTGCGATCAGAAGGGTGTTGTGTACTCTGAGCTGCTGCAACCTATTCAAACAATCACTGGTGAACGTTACCAACAACTATTGATGCAATTGAGCCGAGCATTGAAGCAAAAAAGGGCCGGAATATGCCAAAAGACACGACAAGGTGGTTTTACAGCATGACAACGCTCTGCCACATGTTGCAAGATCCGTCAAGGAAACGTTGGAGGCGTTGAATTGAGTTGTGCTACCACCCCCCCCCCCCCTCTGCCTTATAGCCCAGACTTAGCCCCTTCTGACTACCACTCACTAGGGAGCTTACGATAGACAATACTGGTAGAGATGGTTGAGTCGCATCTATGATTTTTTTATTCTTAACTGATTCAATTGTGGCGTGAATAAGCTATTATCTTATCGTATAACTATTATTTTAGCTTATTTCGCGTTACACATCAGTCATCAACGCATTTCTAGACTATGTCGCCGAAAACATAATTTTACACATCTAAATACAAATACCAAATTCTTCTTTCTTTTTTTTTTAAACGAATATCCTTATAACAATAATTGCAACTATGCCGAGTATTTGAAACAGAGTTTGTAACAAAGAAAACCACATCACTCTCGGATTATTGCGCATACGCAGATGCATTTGTCTAACGTCGAGAACTTGTACTGCTGCATTTTCATGAACGTTTCTATCGAAATGGAATGCTGCCGGCCTTTCCCCTATGCCTTGCAATTCAGCCTCGTCTTCGATACCACCATACAACGGCACTATATCTTCATCAAATTCCAATTGGCTATGGCAATGTGGGCACACTCTGTCAATTTCTGCTCCCTGATCCTCCCACAAGCATCTCCAGCAAAATAAGTGGCCGCAAATTGTGACCACCGCATTGCGCGCCAATTGTCGGCACTTCGTACAATTAAATGCATTTAATGGATCTTCGGCCAAAGGCTCTGCTTCCATAATGTCATCCAACATAAGTGCACGCCATTGGAGATTCCTATTCATTCCCACATCTCCGAGAATATCAAATTCAGGCTCTACAGCGTCATCTGGAGCATCGACATGAACTTCCGGCTGCACGTTGTCTATACCATCATGGAACGGTACGTCGGGCTGCAAAGCGGCCTGCACATTATCGAACTCATTTTGACCCAGATAGCGGTGTTCCACAGGCTCCATTTGCAACGCCTGCAATGCCTCAATCGGTGGTTGGTAAGCGGCCTGCACATCATCGAACTCATTTTGACCCAGATCGCGGTGTTCCACAGGCTCCATTTGCAACGCTTGCAATGCCTCAATCGGTGGTTGGTAAACGGCCTGCACATCATCGAACTCATTTTGACCCAGATCGCGGTGTTCCACAGGCTCCATTTGCAACGCTTGCAATGCCTCAATCGGTGGTTGGTAAACGGCCTGCACATCATCGAACTCATTTTGACCCAGATAGCGGTGTTCCACAGGCTCCATTTGCAACGCCTGCAATGCGTCAATCGGTGGTTGGTAAGCTACACGCTCTAAATTTTCAGCTATTATATTTTGTTCCATTATATACTCCTCAGCAATAGCTAGAACAGGTGCTCTATCTTCTGTTCGATTATCCATCGTACTGCGGTTTATTTGAAATTAATTGTGAAATAAATTTAAGAAATGAAACAATTTCTTTCTTAATTGAAAATATTTTGATAAACATTAATTTGGAAGTTTGAAGAGAAGCTTGCTTTATAGAATGTTTTTTACAGAAATATCTAAACAACTTGTTAATAAATCAAGAAAAAACGAAAACTTCTGTTGAACCGAACACCGGTAGTGAGTGCTCACTTTAACAAGGGCATGCCATTGGCAGGGACCGAGCTAACGACCAGTAGCTGGCTAAATCGTTATGACTAACGATAATTAGCTAACGAATCGCTAATGCATTGAGACCTTGAGCTACCGGCCGAACAATCCGTATCAATTTTAACTGATAATTCCTAATACTTACATGTAGAAAATCGTATTACGTTCCAACTTTATAAATTTTAAATTGAAATTGAATTAAATTCTGGAATTAAGTACTGGATACATGGGAACGAAGAGGCAAGAAATTGCGCAACCCTTTAATAAACTATAGCTCTTTTGCGGATGAGCATCTGAAACATTCAGAGTGCTAGTATAGAAGAAAGAGAACAAAATAAGAGGTAGACTTTGGGAGAAGTGCAAGGGCATAAGACGAGAAAAACCACTGCTAGGCTTATATAATAACAAAAGCTGAAAAATACCCCGTTAAATGTCTCAGACCTTTTATTTGAACCATAGAGTTGTTGAGTTGTTTTTTTGGCCAACAAAGGGAAATTTTTAACATCTCCGAAACTAGTAGAGATACGGAATATGTATCCATATACAAAATTAAAGCAAATTTAAATTGAATCTTAAGTCGTAGCAGTGATAGTTCTCGCGATTTAGGGCCAGGAACACGGGTTGTTCCAAATATTTGAAATTTCACAATTTGGCCTGTATCTCCGAAACTAGCAGAGATTCAGACAGTGTACCCATGTACAAAATTAAAGTATATTCAATATGCCAGTGCAGTCGAAGGATTAAAATATGTTTTCGACCAAAATTCGCCATCCATTCTTGAGATTAATGCCCAGGACACCATTAATAACGGCTTTCAAGTGGTTCCATGCAATTGCTAAATTGCAAATTGAATTTACTTTAATTTTGTTTATGGTTAAATTTTCCGTATCTCTGCTAGTTTTGGAGTTTTGGACAGGCCAAAAATTAAATAGTTCCCCGTGTTCCAGACATTATTTCTCAGAAACTACCATTTCTACAACTAAATATCTAAGGTCGTTTTAGTTTTAATTGAATTTACTTTGATTTTGTATATGGGCACATTTTCCGTATCTCTGCTAGTTTCGGAGATATAGGCCTAAATGTTTCCAACAAAAAATTCTTGCACTACTCTTCTCGACCAATAATTTCTTTGTATCGGTGGAAAATGAGTGCTGCAGAATATCATGAAAATTTAGCAAGTTGCAAAGCGAATTTTGGTATTTTTCTGTGCATTTTGTATTATTTATACGGTTAGAACAACTTCTCGTCTATGACGGCATATCATAAGAATGTAATGGTTTTCTTATGATATTATTAATTGACCCAAAGGGCATTAGGAATCATAAGCTTTGAATCAAGAAATAAATAATAAGCTGCATATTTGAAAATCAAAATGAAAAATTTGCATTGAATTCATTGACTCGGGGACTGGTAGACTTAAACCGAATAGGTAATTTTTCTTCTTCTTAAGTTGGCTGTCACTGTCATTGACATGCATGCCAAATTTGAGCGGGGTTGAAGTTATTCAAGATCTTCATTTAATGAAAAATTTTGATGGGCGTCTAATTTGAGCTCACAAAATATGTTCAACCAAATTTTTCTGCTCACTCAAAAGACCGAAAAAAATGAGACGGAATCGCTCAGTGTCTGAACAGCAACGTTCTTTTTCGTTTCGTTCGTGTTCTCGCTCTCGGCTTTCGGGATGAGCGTAACACACGAATCGGCCTCTTACTGACCGCTCGATACGAACAGAACCTTTCGTCGCTCAGCTACTGAGAGTCAGTAAGTGAACAAAGCCAGCAAAGAGTCCGCAAAAATGGTCTTTATTTTTGTTATTACGTTTGCCTTATGTTGTTGCCTTAGATCAGCGGTGGGCATGAAATTTTGAATCAGGAGCAGTACAACAACATCTACAACAAACAGAGTTTTTGAATTCGTCAATCTAAGCAAAATGAACACTTTTATGATTATATGTGTCGCAAAGAAAATCGAGCCGTCGCTGTATTGTTGTTGTTGTTTGGTTTATTAAAGTAAAAAAAATTCAACGCTGAAAAAAATTATTGAAACCATTTAAATTCAATCACTTAGTAAAAATCGTAACACATCTAAACCTACTTCGCTTTCTTACTCAGTGTACAAGACGCGGCAGAAGTCATAAATCATAGCAAAATGAACACTTTTATGACCGTCCGAAAATCGTGTGTGGTTGTTGTTTCGTTTTCGGCTGTGCCGAATGTTGTTGTTGTTGTCTCGTCGAAAATCGCAAACATGCAAAAGTAACGGTTTGAGCACTCAGAGCAAGGAGAGCAAGGCTTTGCCGACCGCTGCCTTAGATATTTCGTCACAGGCAAAGCATTAAAGAGGAAGAGAGAAGAGGATAGGGCGTATTTCTTTTGTTTTGCTTTTAACTCATGCAGATATTTACCTATCCACACGCGCAACACACTTACATGCTCAGAAGACCGTTTGCCGAGTTTTTACGAAGTAAAAGCGCTCGAGTGAACACCTTAGCCGAGCGAGCGAACAAAAACGCTCGTCGATTGAGCGAAGAGCAAGCCAAAGAAAAACGAAGTTTGAGGGTTTTTTCGCTACAGTTTCGCATCGTGTCAGTAGACGAGTGGTTTTTTTGGTGGTCTGACAACAAGCACTAGAGAGACCAATTATTTCGAGCTCTGTGAATAACTTTATCATTTCTAGCCTTTCTATCATACTGATATCCTCACTTTTAATTTCTTTTTTAATTGATTTAAACTCAAATTGCTTCTTGAAATATAAATAGCATTCAACACATCAAAACATTATTGAATTTAATGGTGTAACATTGGTAGAATAAAAAATTCTATTCAAGCACAGATGTGAGCTGATAGTTATTAGATTCAATATTTCACAAATCGACCTTGAATGGCAACTACATAAAATCCCTTAGAAATAAATTGAAAAAAAATGATTTGTAACTCATCAAAAAAGAAATGTTTATAGCTTATCATGATGACTGGTGAAATAAATTAAAATCGCATAATATGCAAATCTCAATACCAAAGAACAAACAACTAATTAATTTAACAAAACGAAAGAAGAAATTTTTTAGTCAAAAAAAAAAAAAAAAAATAACGAACGCATAAAAAGAATTATATTGAATCATAAATTTGGCGCTTATAAAATTTTAGCATCTATTCTTTATGGCATTTTTATTTTGAATTTAAACTTTATTGTTTTAAAATGATTTCAAGCACAGCTGTCGCATTAAGTTCTAATAAATACGTTTTTTGGTTTTTCGATTCAGACACTATTTTAAATGGTAAAAACATTGTCACATCTGATAAACTAAAAAAGAAAACCAATGAGTAAAACAAAAAAATGGAGAGAAAGAGGTAGAAATGAAGATCAAAAAAAAAAAAATGAAAAGATGAAAAACAACTTTTACCCAAATTGATTAAAAAACTTAAATAAGAAAGCAATCAAATGTTATTGCTATTAAGTACGAGGGCTGTGTAATGAGTCAATCAGAAATTGAACAAGAATTGGATTTTTTTCCGACAAGTTTCGGAAAAATAAGCTGAAACATGACAAATACGGAATTTCAAAATATACTCCATGCAGATCAATACACTTTTGCATGCATTTGAGCAAATTTTTGAATCAATTTTTGAATTGAATTTTGCCATTTAGCAGTGGATACCTCCAAAACGAGCTGCAACAGCTTATTCGTTAACCGCTCCATCTGTTTTTGATGAGCTGGAGCAAAAAGAAGTCATTGGGTGCCAAGTTAGGGCACATCAATTCGATGGTTTAAACTTTAAAGTGTTCAAAATCCGCTTGTGTGAACCTATGTTTGAGAGCTCGCATTGTCGTAATTGAGGATAATGTGTCTTCGGCGCTTGGTTTTCCTCAATTCTCCTAAAACTTCTGGCAAACAAATGGTTGTGTACTAGAGATGAGCTAGTCAGTGATTTTTGAGTAGAATGAAGTGATTATCGTGACTGCTACTTTGAAATCACCGTAATTTTCAACTGCTACTGCGATCAGTGTCAAAATCAAAAGCAAAAAAAAAACAACTTTTTATCTATTTTTTGTTTTTTTTTTTATTTATTTATTAAACCAACACTTTTATTCATAGACTTCTTACAACTGAATATCTGAAATACCCTGTTCCCATCTCAATTCCCAAGTAAGGAGTTTATATCCTGTTGCGGGAGCCCAATGATTCCGGCTATCTATCACACCATCGAATCGTTTCTTGTACCATTTTAAGCAAATCCTCTCCAGACAACACCATGGGTTTTTTTTTAAATGTTTTTTTAGTATTTAAGCGTTAAAGCAAGACGTGCCTTCGAATTATTATCGATATCCAGTGACACTTACTAGAGAGGATTGACTTAAAATTATACAAGAAACCATTCGATAGTGTTGTAGATGGTCGGAATAATTGGGCTTCCGCAACCGGATATAGGCTCCCTACAAAGATTTTGGGAATTGAGGCTGGAACATGGTATTTTAGGTAGTCACCTGATTTGTATATGTTCTAGTGACAACTATTGTTGATTTCAGCGCCCATTCGAAAAACCTATTAGAACATGTATGTTCCATATTATCCTTCCCATCATTAACCAAGTGGCATACCGTCACTACAATTCTTGGGATTAATTCCATAATATAGGAAACCGCCTTCAATTTCTGGAATATCTTCTTTTTAGTGCCATTTTCTGGAGAGTATTAGCTTGAAATAGCATAACAATAAGAGGAGAGAGTTAGATACAGTCGCAATCATTGGGCAACCGTAAAAGAAGAACTATTTCTCAACAAAATCTTGGGAATTGAGGCGGAAAGATAGTACTTCAGGAAGTCATCGGTTTTTGATTTATTTTAGTGTCAACTACTGCCGATTTGATTTAGGATTCCAAAAATTGACTGGATCATCTATTTTTCACATAGTTTTCTTCCCAGAATTGATCAAGTGCCACATCTTCACTAAAACTTGTAAGGACTTAGGCAATAATACGTGAAACCGCAAAGGTATGCTGAAAGAGTTGTGTTTTAATGTCATCATAATTGAATGTAAAAAAAAAACCAAGAAAATATCAGAAATAAGCATTTTATTTTCCACTCCAGAAACTAGATGCTTCCAGATATAGAGGCCAACGAAGCATAAAGATTGAATTCAAAGCAAGTGCTTAAATAACTTTAAGAATGAAATATGAAGTACTCGTCTGTGAACACTAAGTGTATGATACAAATTATCAGCTGAGCTATAGTCAAGTGTCTGTGATTCAATCACGGCGACTGAAGAATCACTAATATCAGTTGCCACTCGATATTGTAATTCACGGCGTATCAGTAATATATCATGCACAAACTTGATACGTTAATACTTTTTGTGCTGCTGCCACTACATGCATTATTACTCATACGCCATGAATCACAGTGGCACTAGTAAGAAACAAATGATACTCAATCACTGTAATTTATTGATAGATATTGAATAGCAACTGATATCAGTGATTTTTTAATCGCCGTGATTGAATCACAGGTAATTAAATATCGCTCAACTCTATTGTGTACCACACAGGATTGACCGTCCTACGCTGGGTCGTCTTGATACGCACACAAATTTGGGGCACATATACAAAGATCAATGATTCGTCAGATGCTACTTTATCATAGACGTATTTTGAAACATTGTGGCTTTATATCTTCAACATATTTAACAATCGATACGCGCCCCCTTTTTTTAGGGTTGATTGTCAAATTATGCGATATCCAATACGAACAAATCTTCTTGACGGTCAAATATTTCATGTAATATCGATTGTATGCTAGTCAAGTCCAATTCAACCTTAATATCACATGATGCTCTGGTCTTATCAGTACCCGCACAGCATCGATGTTTGCTGGAAGAAAAACGGTTTTTCAAATCACTGTAATAAACAAATCATGTAATCAAATAGTTCCCGTACGTTTATGCTATAAAATGTCAAATTTTCCAATGGAAATTTCAGCTGGCAACTGAAAACATTTAGGGTTGCCAAGACACACAATATACAAGGCAGCCCCGTATCAATAATATTAAAAGAGCACATGAAAGAAATGTTCATAGTATTTGAAATTTTTCGTGCCCTGAAGAGCCAAGGGTATACATACATACATATATACTACAATATGCTTGTCCAAATATATACTACAACAAGCAGAAGAATACATCACAGACTCCAATTTTTTGTCGTCTCGTGCAGCTTATATTTGATATGTTCATACATGCACATGTGTATATGAATATGTACGAAGAAATATACGAATATACCCGTACACACGCTATGATGAACCTAGTATACCTAAACATACCTACGCGTACTCTTTTTTCTTTTTGTATGAGCACAACACGTGCGTGAGCGAGAGAAACAGCTATCTTTGTAACCAGAAATTTTACAAAGATGCACCATATATTAAATTTTAGCCAATCTCACAAGATACTAATCACATGAAAAGTTAGCACGAATTTTTGGTCTCAATTTTTGGCAAATCGCCAAAGTGTACCTTTCCGAATATATTTTGATCTATAACTTTTCAAGTAGTTACATTGAAATGCATTTGAAAGCTATTTCTTACGATATATGAGAATTCATTGGCTCAAAACTAGCTTGAAACCAAACGACCTTCAGGAATTCTCCCTGATACTATCTATATTTCATGCATATTTCTTTCACAGATAAAAGCTGTTATTCTATCCATATTTTATATAGGCAATCCTACATAAACTGCTGGCATAATTTTCAGAGTTAGTGAAACTTAATATAAAGACAACAATGTCGGGAAAAGGATTTAACGAAATTGGAATTGTGGAGTCTTTACAAATCTGCAATGTTAAATTTTTGCTTCTTAAACTCTCAATTTTTATAAACTTATTAGACTGCCCTCGTATATAACTACAAGAGTTGCATAGTTATCAACGAAAAAAGAAATGTACAATAATGGAATAAAATAACCCGACAATTGACAAAAATGGCCTAAAGCAGAAATTGTGCGTGCCATAGTTGTTAGGAAAGAGCGGCAGCGAGAATGTTGCCATTCAGACAGCAAGGCAGATTTTAGTGCAGCACACCGCGGGAGACCGCACTCGAAGATGCAATACTAACTTTGTATTCCACAATGATAAATTAACGAATATCAATTTAAAATATATTCTTTTCTTTTTTTCTTCCAAAATATTATTAAATAACGGTAATCTATAGCAGACAAAAGATCTAGAAAGCGCGTGAATATAAT
>JAWNNQ010001913.1:0-17500 GCA_035044765.1 Leucophenga montana | reverse complement strand
ATATTCCTATGCTAGATGGTGCTGATCTTCATGACCGATTTATACTTCGTTTTGCAACATTTGCTACTGCTGCTGCTGCTGCTCTATACCGATCGATAGCTTATTCGATCACTTGTTTATACGCGCCAGCAATCACACCTATGGGAATGTGACTACACATGTAGCACCATCGTGTCGTCGCCGTTTAAAACGCTGCCGTTCTAGACTGTGCCACGTTCCACGTTACTTCACTGCTAGAACATCAACTGTTGACCATTGGAGCGTCTGTGTTCGGCGATGGTCTTGAACGTCAACGTAATCGTCTTCGCGCTATTAGAGTTGCGTGCAGAGTCATTAAAAATTTATCAGTTGATTGGAAAATTATAATTCTTTTTGCTATGATTCTTTTTTTGTACTTCTTGTTCTTCTGTCTTTTCAATGCAATAATTCTATGTATATATATATATATATATATATATATATATATATATATATATATATATATATATATATATATATATATATATATACATATATACTTGTATATATCTTTTAATGACTCTACAACTAACTTGGACTGACTACTGTCGGTGCGTGAATCTTCAACAGCTAAGAATACTTCACTGACGTTGCACGTTCAACATTGCATCGTCCATCGACTTCAGCTGCAACACAAACGCGGAAATAAATGTGATTCTTTGCTGATCAAGTTGTTATAAATAATTTTCAACTGTGATCTTGGAGAATGCGCGTTGTGGTGAACTATGTGCCCATATACATATTTCCTATATACGATATGATGCTTTTCTAACTCGAAACTCACATATAAAGTGGAAAATAAAGTGTAATAATTGCGGAAGTAATTTTGTACTGAACAGCATCCATCGATCGATCGACCGATTCTGATCGAAGATTGAGCAATGAAAGCCACTTAAGCATTTGTATGTCAACCATGAAAGGCAGGTAAGTAGTTGAGCAGACAAGCGGATCGTTGAAGTATCATTAGGCGCCACCCGCACTGTTGCATGCCACGTCAGCATGGCGACAACCACAAGCAAACCTGGTAAATATTGATCAACTGGACAAACGTGAAGCGATGACTGGGAGCGGCAATCGATGTCGCCGTCATTGTCAACATTTCTCTGGAATGTTTCGTATATAACCAAATGAGCAGCGGCATCGTTAATTACTCTGATGCGCTGAATCATATGCAACAGGACAATATATGTATGTATGTATGTATGTATGTATGTATGTATGTATGTATAACATTGTCATTCGTAGCATTAGAGTGAAATCGATAATCAATTTAGTGAGCAGACAGCAGCGGGATTTATCAGTTTTTGGCCATAAGCAATCTTCTCTCTTCACAAAATGAGGTGAAAATTCAACTGCAACTTTGCGGCTGACATTTTTCGCTAGAAAATTACAACTTGCGGGCAAAGCCGAGTCCACTTGCAAATAATCAAAGAAAAAATAAAACTAAATGCCAGAACTGCCAGACACTTGACAATGACGATGATGGCGTTGGCATTGTCATTGGCAACCGCCGATGTGGGTGCGCAATTATGCTGAAGGCGCGATATGGCAACCGTGCATTTAGCAAAGAGAAATGCACAGTAGCGGAGTAGGTAGCAGGTAACTGAAGTGACATGCTGGGGCCCAATAAACTTTTGATAAGCATCTGCTTAACATTTACATTTATTAGTATGCTATCCAACCATAGCATAGTGATCGGTCTTGTGTGCAATCTGTTTGTAGTTAGATGACAATATGTCAAAATCGTCAAGATCGGACCACTGTATCATATAGCTCCCATATAGCCGACCAATTCGGTTGAACTCTTAGTACACCAAAACTTTATTGTTTTTTTTATCCGAATTTAACCAAATTTCATTCGGATCGGGCCACTATATCACATAGGTGCCATATAAACTACCGATTCGGAATGAACCCTAGTGGTCAGTCTTGTATGGAATCGGTTACATGGCAATTTTCTTAATCCACTTCTCAGAGGGTCTGAACTAAGGAACAATCTGTTGATACGGTCAGTATTTGTTGTGGTCCGCGAAATTTTTCTAGTATGCCGAAATCCATATCTTTTCAAATCCTTACTTTTAGCTACAGCAGCTTCCTCTGACAGTTCTCCAATTGACTCTTATGCTCGATTAATAACTTCAGGACCATGAATTAATATTTTATGCACCGAAGTTGGCAAGTAATACCACGGATATGTTTCCATTAGACCTCTTGTTTTCTCTAGCGCATAATTTCGAAATTTATCTAAATTAATTTTATAGCCAGAATTTAAAGCATGCAAAATGGTGGCGCATCTGACGATTAGTTTATTGTCAAGGCCTGTAATACTTGCAGCCAAGCTAGAGTTTTTAAAAAATCGACGTGCCGTATTTCCACCGTTTGATGAGCCACTACCGCCAAACTTTGGTCTGTCTACTATCAGTCCCATTTTCTGGCGAAACTCAGTTTGGATCCTTCGTTTTCGTATCAAAATATTGTTTTTATCGGTTGGAGATCTGACTTGCCACGATTTAATCTCCAACCGATAGAATACATGGAGGAAATACTCAAAAAATCGTATGTACGCGTGTAAAGGTGATAAACCAAATTCATACCGATTTTCGTGAACTTTTTTTTTTTTTTTTTATTATTAATTTACAATCTATCAATAAGACAATAAGTAAGTTGAAAGTTCATAATATAACATAAATAGCTGTACTCCAGTGAGAACAGCTATTATATTCAAAATTCTATAATTAAGAGTTTATTTACAATATATACAAAATTGAATCTCTAAAAGGTAAATCTTATATATGATTTCTTTTAAGTCTTCGATTTGTATCGCTATTATCTATTGCCAAAACATTTAAATGATCATGTAGTCTCTCAACATACCTTGTGCTTATTCTACGTATTTCATCTTTAATGTATGGAATATTTAAATCTTTGTGAATTTGGTCATTAGCCACAAACCAGGGGGCGTCAACAATAAGTCTAGGCGTTTTGGACTGATATCGTTGAAGAATTTCAAGATTTGATTGGCTTGCAGTTCCCCATAATTGGATAGCATATGTCCACACAGGCTTTAAAATAGCCTTGTAAAGCCGAACTTTGTTCTCCAAACTAAGCTGCGATTTTCTCCCAAGCAGCCAATACATTTTTTTTTGTTGTTTTTATGTTGAGTTTCTTTGTCTCTCCTTTAATATGACTTTTCCAAGTTACTCTCCGATTTATATCGAGTCCAAGATAATTTGCGAAGTCACTATGAGGAATTTGTGAATTATTTAAAAATACTGACGGACAATCTCCTCTTCTCAGAGCAAATGTGACATGTTTCGACTTCTCAGTATTAACCTTTATTTTCCATTTCTTAAGCCATCGCTCTATTTCAACTATTTCATTTTGAATATCTTGAAATACTTCTGCCGCAGTGTCTTTAGATGCAATTATAGCTGTATCATCAGCATAAGTGGCTACTTGAACATCACTGACAACAGGAAGATCGGCAGTGAATATTGTGTAAAGGACAGGTCCCAGAACATTGCCCTGTGGAACACCAGCATGGATACTATATAGTTTCGATGTTTTTCCTTCCATTTGAACATAAAAGTGTCGATTGCTTAGATACGATTTCAATAAGAGGAAAAATAGAGCAGGAAGCAGTTTTTTCATTTTATATAACATGCCTGGATGCCACACTCGGTCAAATGCTTGTTGTATATCAAGAAATACTGCCGCAGAATACAGTTTCTTCTCGAATCCACTTGTAATTATATCCACTATACGATGACATTGCTCTGGAGTCCCATGACCTCTCCTAAACCCAAACTGATGTTCCGGTATTATATTGTATTCATCCAAAATTGGTAACAATCTACTCATAAGTATTCTTTCGAATACTTTGGAGAATGTCACCAGCAAGCTAATAGGACGGTAGGACGAGATAATATTTTCAGGCTTGTTTGGTTTTGGAATCATTATCACCTCCGCACATTTCCATTGTGTGGGAAAGTGATCCAGCCTCAAACTCGCATTGTAAATTAGTGCTAAAAATTGAATACACTTTTGAGAGAGCATTTTCGTAACTCTTCCGTCTATTTGATCATAGCCTGGTGACCTTTTTTGATTCAGTTTTGCGAATTCTTCTTTGATTTCAGACACAGTAATTCTACGAATTGGCATGCACATTTGACAAGGTACATCCAGGAACTCTATTATTTCAGTATCTTCAGGCGCAAGATTTGAATTTGGTTGAAATGTTGAGTGTAAATGTTGTGCAAATGCCGTAACCTTAGCTTTGGCGGTTTTACACCATTCTCCATTACGATTACGTATAGCAACATTTCGTTTTGCAGGTCGTTTTAAATATTTGGTAGCTCTCAAACTTTTTGTTTTTTTTTTATACAGTTTTCTATGTTATTCACTTCAGACGGCTTGGCTTCGCATATGTATCATTTTGTTGATGACGCTCCACTCAAAGCATTGCAAATTTTACCGTCCACCATTGTGAGTTGAAGACTGTGTTCTAAACATATTTCAATTGCTTTAAAAATCTTTGTGGGACGTAAACTGTGTATTTGCTCTTTTATGTAATTCTCCTCTTCAATAGCCAATTGGGTAGATTCCTTTTTAAATTGAAACATCATTGGTCTACAAGAGCGAGCCGATGATGGCCTAGGGTTCTTTCATATAATTATCGGGCTTGGCGACTGAGTAATTAGTTGGAGGGGCACATAAGACGTAACAAATATAGAATTGTCTTCCGAATTATTTTTGACAAACTTCTGCTTGTATTCGCTATGTCCAGTGCTACCGTCGAAACCCCATTTTCCTATCAAGGTGATTGCCTTCACTGAATCATTCTTAATTTCATTGATAACATCGATCTGAAGATCCAATATAAGTGATGCTATATGATCAAGTAAACTTTGTAAATCAACTTCAGCGTGCGATTCGTTTACTTTTATGTTACTTGGATAACTTTATGCTTTAGCATAACGAACATTATCGTAGCTGTGTAAAAGGTTGTGCGAAAGTTTGGAGTTGACAAAACGTCGAATCAATAAATATTGATTTTTTGTTAAATTGACATCCATAATAAGTGCAACAACCTCATTAGCATCGGCTTCAAGGAAAGTTTGATTGGCGTTTTGGGATATATTCCGTAAAGCATTTGCAGCCGACTCATCGACCTCAAATGCTCATTCAACTTTTCAGGTTTTTCCAATACGTTGAAGCTCTCCACTGTCTCAAGCCAATCCGAATGCCTCTGCTCTTTTTCAGCATTATTGCCCTTTTGAGAGCACCACGCTTGAAAAAAAAAACGTGTGCGGGATGGTACATTGAAAAGAAAAGCCTATACCAATTTAAATGAACCAAAAGTGACGTCAATTATAAAGAAAAAATAAAAATTTGACATTTAAAACACAAATAAACAATAACAAAGAGCACTTACCACGAAAAACACAAAAAACAGACACAAATACCTGTTGCACTCCGATCAATGTCAGATAATTCAGGTTTTATTTTAATCTTAAGATATGCATCTATGATCAAAACAAATATGAACCTGGCAATCGGTACGGAACACAACTAAAAGCTTAAGAGAAGTTAGAAATACTAAACGAAAAACACTCACAAAAGACAATGTACAAATAGTTGGTTGGTTTAAATTAAGCTTTATACCTGTACGAACGATATCCATATTACTTCAAAGTTATTGGCGTTTATTTTAAATACGTTGTTTATGCTGAAAGATGGGGTTTACTCTCTGCAAAATCACAACGCACTGAATTGCCAAGCACGTGGCTTAACTTTAAAGGGTTTTTTTGCAAAGAGCGAATGGTCACACTGACAAAAAACGTTGGTTTCAAAAGGCCAATTTATCTATGAGATGATCAACATGATTCAAATTGTAAAATTTCGATTTCGGTTTTATGATGTTTTTCGTATGGGAGCGACCACAGTGCATAGTTAACACAAAACTAATATTTGCATCAAAAGTTTACGAAGCAGGTTGAGGCATGAATAATCGAATCGTTACGCGCATGATCCATGCTTCTTCATCCGATCTGTTGTCTGGGTCGATATTCACTTCTAGCTCATTTTCATAGTATGCTCACGCCTCCCTTTAGTTTACTAAATGTAAAAAATAGTTCATTTCTAATTATATACTCCTAATGCGCCCGCTATCTTTTGGATAGGAATCCTAAGGAGGCCAATATTACCATAGGCTATTAAAGCACTAGGTATTTTTCCTAATAGCTGGTTCTACAATGCTAGGATAATATCCAACAACTATCTTTAGGCTGCAATGTCGTGATGTGTACGATGTCTGGTCACAAGGCTTTCGAAGGAAATGAAATTGCTGATGAGCTGGCCAGGACAAACTCGCAACACGGCAACTCGCTTTGTGGCTTCAGAAATTTTTTGTGAACTTAGCTGGTTTAGTCCAAATGCTTCATAGCAGACTTCTGTATAAAGAATCCTGAACTAGGGCTGGCTAAATAAATGGCTCGTCTCTAAAATCAGCACACATCTCAGCAGATTAGACTTGAGATATCATCTAAACATGCTAGGTCTCTTCTTAGAAAATGAGTGTAGACTCTGTCGAGAGAACGACGAAACTGCGACTGTTCGACTTTGGCCATATTCAGAATGGAACAGATTCCCTTTTTTACGTTAGACATAGTCAGGAACGTTTCGTCAAAGGATATTCTCTTTCATTAACGATACAGAGAAGATCTTGAGTTAATTAACCAAACCATAGCTTAGTTAGGGTAAAAAAAGGATGATTTTTTAGTGGTGTACAACTTTGAATTGAATTAAAATACTAGTTCGCGCAGTGATGTCTTCCAAAATTGCTGTTTTGTTTGCATAAGCCAATGACTTCACGTCAAAATCATCCAAATGAGTTTCAATCGTACGATCTCGGTAGCCAATCGACTGGTCCATTTCGAAAAATAATGCGTTCGCTAAATGTTTCATTCAATAAGTTGATTGTTTGACGCACTGTAAGCCTTGTGGCGTCGTTCTGTTGGAAAAGCATGTCTTCAATTAGCAAACAATTAGCATACAATTGGGACACGAAATAATCACTAATCATGGTTCCCGCCGGCATTCTTTTTAAAGAAGGAAGGACCAATGATTCCACCTGTCCATAAAGCACACTAAACAGGGATTTTTTGTGGATTTAACAGTGCCTCGAAAATCTTTCGATGCACTGTTTTTCACTCCAAATGCTGCAATTTTGCTTATTGGCATGTCCATTGGGTAAAAATTAAGTCTCATCACTGAACAGAATATTGCGATTGAACAGTTGGTTGACTTCTAGTTGATTTTTAGCCCATTCACTAAACGCACTGCGCAAACAACGGTCATACGGTTTTAATTCTTGCACCAGTTGAATCTTATAAGATCGTTGGCCGAGTTCGGACGTTGGTGGATCGACTCATTATGTATTACCATTTAGATTATACGTGGTGCGAAAACGATCCATAGTTAGTCGAATTAGATGCTCGGATAGACGATTATGTCGATCGTAAAATGGACATATGGCATATGACGAATGATAATAGCCTTGCCATATCTGATAAATTTATGACAGTTTAATTCCTGTTAGGAAGCTGGAACATCTTAAAACAAAAAACATCGTATATGCATTAAATAGCAACGCACTTGAACCGCTCGTGTTAACTAACGATGAGACTATGCAGCACTTGAATTCAAGCAACAACACAAGTATTTGCCCCGCAGTAGTAGTTGTAGTAGTAGATGGCAAAAGCAGCAGCGAACATTCGCTATTAAATGTGCGACAGCAACAATTGCTGATGCTGAGGAGGCATTGCTGACAACCACCACCGCATGTCTACCTACATAGATATACATTTATAGGTATGTATGCATATGTAGAGCTCTGTACAGACATACATCATTTTGGACATTATCAGCAGCAACAATTTACAAGAAGCGGCAACAACTAGTAACTATAGCAGCAACAGCAGCTACAATTGTATCTGTGTGTTGTATGAAATTCCTACGCATCGCCAAATTGCAACTTAATTGAGGCTCAAATGTCTGTCCGTCTGTCTGTCTTGAGTGTAGTCTATTCTGCATGCATGTCTGTCTGTCTGTCTGTCTGTCTGTCTATCTGTCTGTCTGTCGATGGTTGTCACCGTCGTCGCTTCATGTTGTCTTGAGCATATGCACTTCTATTAATATCAGCAACCAGTACTTTTCGACTAGTCTATAGACTGTCTTTTTCAAGACCCGCAATAATAGTCTTCAACATCAGTGGCAAGTTGCTGTTGAAAGTTGCTGCTGCTGCTGCTGCTGCTCCTATCGTCAATGTTATACATACTTACATACATGCATATATTGTTGACTGTGTGCCGTTGCTGCTGGCTGGTTTGCTGCCCTACTGACTTGCTGCTCCACAAGCGAAACGACAACGACAACTGAAGCCGCTGCAGCAGCAACAACAACTACAACAACACGACGAGCAGCACAACAACAACAACTTGCAACATAGTAACTGAGTACTACTGAGGGCAATTTGTGAGGCACGCTTCGCGTATGTTGCAAAGCGCATTTTCAACAAACCGCCAAGCCAAATGCTTCGCGTTTCTTGATCTACCACTTAAATCATCATTTTGAACTGCACTAGTGCATGAAGCCTTCCTCATACTCATACTCAGTCGCAGCAATGTTGCCAGTATATATAGTATCTCAACCATTGCCATCCCATCATGTGGCCAGCAGCAATCTTCTTTCTTCACTGCCACGCGAAATTTAAGCTTGTACACTCATGATCGTTGGATTTTTATTTAATAAATTATTTTTCGTTTTAGACTGATTTAAACATTCGCATTGAGTGTCGAATATACTAGTAGTTTCCCATTTTTAGGCCTTAGCTTTGGTTGGTCTAATACACTATAGTTCTTAGTTCCAACAATATTAACAAGCCGTTTCCGATTTTCACTTTCGCATAGATTTTGCAAAAGTGAATTCGTTAGTTTAGTCTTTATCTTTTCTGTTTGTATGAATTTAATTTGAATTACTTTGTGCAAATGAAAGAAAAGAATAACTTAAAAAGGTGAGCAAGTTTGTACAGCGGCTATATGCTGGAAATATGCAGTATGTTTTATTGCAATTTAGGGAGAAGCACCAAAGTTGGTGTTTCAACCGCAATTAACAACAAAATCAAAAACTGCCAATGGGATTGGCATGTTTATTTAATACTCGTTATCTGAAGATGTAAAGCGCGAGTCTTAACCCACTCGCTGCGACGGTTCCATATGGAACTTTGCTTCTGCACGTTATTAAAAAAAATTTCAACTTTGATATTTTCATTCATTTTAAGTTAATAATCTATATACAATATAGTACAAAACAAAGTCGGGTTAGTTACACCATTTATAACTCGAGAACGGCTGGACCGATTTTACTTATCTCTGATTTGTTGAATTCGTGTCCGTCCCGAATAGCAGAATAACTATTAAAATATGGGAAAAATTATAGAAAATTAATCTAGAAAGATATTGAATATACATATTAATGGGGTCGAGGGGGGCATAGGAAAGGGGACAGGGAGAAGTAGAAGTCAAAGGAAGATAAATAGAGTGAAGGGGCAGGGGAAGAAGTAGTATGAGACGTGGTGGTAGGAGGAAGGGTCATGGAGGAGAGGTATGGGGAAGGAGAGGTAGGGGAAAGGGCAGCAATCTGTCCCAATCAATCAATGCCCTTTCCCCTACCTCTCCTTCCCCCTACCTCTCCTCCATGACCCTTCCTCCTACCACCTCTTCCCCTACAGTAATCCATAGTTGTCCCGGAGAGAAATGTGCAGTTGATAATTCGAAATATCAAAGCTGTGAAAGAATGATTTAGTGACCTTAAATTCTGACCTGACCAATACATAATCATACTATTTTACAAGCAATTTTTTTCGCCAACTGTAAGAATTTGAAGAATATTCTCATCTTTTACCCTCGTCATGAGGTTTTTTTTACCATTCACACACAGTGCAACAAAATGGCATTATCACAGTTTTACATTAACATCCTACAGCTATATCAAAACATTACACTCCGTAAGATCGGTGGCGCACCTTGGTATGTTCGAAACGATAACTGTCAACGGTTGCACAAGAAATTGTTCGACACAGCAACAACTATCTTGGAAGACTGAACTTCCATCCAAACGATCTGGCTTCCGAACTTCTTAACTTCTTAAGTTGAATATTCCGCGCAGGCCTTTCGATCTGTAAAACCGTACCTCATTAATTTTTTTTTCCTTCTCTCAAATCATGTAGTATCATCTATCATCTCACATCAAGTTAATATCATAAGTCATTCTGCATCATGAATGCTTTTTCTGTTTTTATAGTTAATTCTTAATATATATAAAATACTATCAAATTTGACTATACAGGGTGTCTCAAAAGAAAGTTCACATTTTATTTGCTAATTGCGTGAACGCAATTATTCCGAGGGGCGCGGAGCGCTATGGAGCGCTTCTCGGGAGCGGACCGTGCGTTGTGCGTCCGTCAGTTTTACAAAAACGGTAATTCAGCGACTGTACCGCATAAAAAATTCTGCAGTATTCGACATGTTCGTCATTTAAATGATGCGCCAAGCCCTCGACTCATTGGAAAATAGGTCGAGAAGTTTGAAAAGACCGGTTCAACGCTGGAAAAATCCAAATCCGGGCTTCCAAGGTCTTCGAGAACGTCCCAAAACGTAAACAGTGTTACTCAATCTGTTCGTGACAACCCGGACGTTTCGATTCGGAAGCGTGCTGTAGCTTCAATATCGTTTTTAAGAAATAAATTCCCAAAGTGTGTATTTTAAATGTGAACTTTCTTTTCAGACACCCTGAAGTTGTGAAGCCCAAAACAAATGACTCCGTTGCTATATAAAGGTCATAAACAGTTGTAGTACAATCATTATACGTAATACTGCCTTGAGTATTTAAACATATGCATCAATAAGACTGAAAATTTATAATGAAATAATAAATAATAATTAAAATTAAAATAAATGCTGCTACACTTCTGTTAGCGTATGAATAAACTATTTGCCAATAATTAGTTAAACTACTTTGCGAATTATTAGTTAAAAATTTTATTAAAATTAACATCTAATTTTGTATATAAGATATCGTCTTGTTTTCTCTTGTTTTTTTAACTTTCTTTTTAGAGTTATCAAACCCTACCCCTTCAAACGTAGTAGAGTTCCCCCCCCCCTCAAAGAGTGCGTTCTAAATCCGCCCTGACATGTGCAATTAACAATTTTACCTAGCAAGGGCCTCATGATTTCAAACGGACTGAAAGAAATTTCTGTGCCATCTACTTGGGCTCGAATTGAGCTAAGAGACATTTCTGTGACACATTGGTTTAAAAGCTACATTGTCACGTCTTGCATACTCAAATCCATTCATAAACGTAATTCTAATTATATTTAACAAAGTCCTTATTATTGTGGAAAGTTATTTATTGCCATCTCACTTGGGAATCTTCAAAAACAATTATTTTACAAACGGCTCAAGCAGCTTACAGATGTCGAATAGACACATATCCCCTGGGAGCCTCTGATTTAATTAAGGGTTTGTGCATTAGGTTTGGTTCCCGCCACCGCAAAAAAAAATAAAGAAAACTTTTACCAGTGAAGACAGAGAGGAAGCTTCGAATATGATCCCCTTTGATGACGGTCCTCGCAAATAATTTAAAGACCATGATTTACTGATATACACCTGTATGGTACGAGCTCTTCATATGGAAGGTGGAACTATCCAGTTGGTTGGTAGGTAGGAAACTACGCGGTCTCGTCTTCAGTTTCGTAACTGGCCTAATTTGTGCACACACAACGAGCGAATAGGAAAACGATGCGACCAAAGATGAGTTTGACGAGCGTCTACGAACACTGTCCCAATTACGATGTCAAAATCGTGCTATGCGATTTCAACGCCAAAATTAGGAAGAAATGTCTCTTTGACTCTTAGAGTCGGAAAATGTAGCCTTCATGACGCTACCTAATGCTGTGGAAATGTATATAACTGCTGCCAAAGAGGTAATTTGTTACATCAGGGCTTCGACTTACTCTTGGTATGACAAGTAGTGTCGCCAAGCAACTGCAGAGAAAGACGCCGCCCATAAGAGAACTCTGCAGTCAAAGCAACTCGAGCTGTTAGAGAGAGATGGGAAATGTCGAGAGAAACGGGAAGAGGAATCACTGAAACTATGGAGAAGTCACTCACTTCTCTACTATACTCAGAGACGATGAAGCAAATAATGACGCCGATAGAGAATTATTTCTAGTGCCACCAGTCAGCCACCGATGTCGACTCAGTAATTTAAAAGCTGAAGAATAACAGCTGAGTTATTCAAAACCGGTGTCAATGAGTTGGTAAGGCGTGTGCACCAATTTTTATGCAAGATATGGTTCGATGAATGCATGCCCAACGATTAGGATCTCAGTGTTCTTTATCCTATGAGAGAAATTGAAGTTTGAGCAACAATCAGGGCTCATGGGTATAGCAGTGAACGACGATAAGACAAAATACTTGGTCTCCAGTCGCAAACCATCGTCAAGTCTTGGACGGTTGTGAGAATGGAGAATATCAACTTTAGTGTTGTTGAAAACGTTAGCCTAGAGATTCTTCGCAGGATTTTTGAAACTATTAGAGTTGGCGACTAATTTCGAAACCGTACGAACCACGAACTGTAGGAGCTATATGATTAGGTTAACATAGTCCAACGCATAAAATTCCAACGGCTGCACTGAGCTAGTCACCTTATGCGGTTGGCCAGCGGTGCTCCAGTGTGGAAGTTTTATAGCCTAACCTAAACTTAATTAGTGAACAGCTTCCGAGAGGGCGACCGAGCATCCGTTGAAAAGACCAAGTCTGTGAAGATCTCCAAAAATTTGGTGTGCACTACAACTGATACCAGCGCGCAGTAGACTATAGCGGCTAGTGCGACCCATAAATGGTTGTAGTGCCACAGAAATAAGTAACTAAATAAGAAGTCTGCTTAGAAAAAAACAGGGATGAGCTGCAACAGCAGCAAGAAGTGCAATGACTCTTGCACGGAAAGACTTAAACTGAGAATACAGGTAGTACATAGGGTACTTTGAAGCGCCGGGGAGAGATGTGTAATTGTAATCGCGGCGGTATTCCGTGCAGAACTAGTGAAGCTTCTAATGTTGGCATGCAATGCACCGAGGCGATGCTTTACTATGAATGAATGAATGGATGAAATGAACGCTGTATTACACTCAGTACACATATAAATGCAAACCTAAAGCTGTTGCACTGCTTCGATACAATTTCAAGGGAACCTCAAGGTTTAATTTTACAGCCACCAAGCCATGTCGTCGGTAGTGCTGCTTCATGCTAAAGATGATGATCACCATCATCATCACCATCGCACTTAACTTTATGATATTGTATTATATTTTATACTGGTGCTAGAATTCATGTTTGTGGTTTTAAATCTTTAATTCATGTATGCATAGGAACATGTTCAATTAATGTACGAGGCCAGTACGAGAATTTAGTGAAATATATTTTTGCGAGTTTCCTGATACTCTGTACAGCTCCATGTAGCGAGCCTTTGTATGTTAAAGGAAAGTAAAAAGAACTGTGAAACAACGAAATGGAAAGCATTAAATTTACAAAAAATGCAATAGAATGATGTAATGAGTTGTGGAAAAACTTCAAAAATGTTGTTCCTTATTATTTTAATACTAGCGGGTACCCGGCGTGCGTTGCTATGGCTAAGATGGGCTATATTTCTTTTGGAGAAAAGTACTTGTTCCATAGTAGACCTTGATTTGCGTTCATATTTTCTTATATAATTTAAGTATTTACTTAATAAATGAAAAACTTTTATTAAACATATGTATCTCTGTTGCTTGTAACCGATTTTGAAACCATGTCGTTGGAAAATATCCTCAATTTACTGCAAACATTCCATACGCATATTTGCTGGTGTATATGAAGTTTGACGATACATCGCACAGCTAAACTTTTCCAAAACATTTCAGAATACTTTTGATGCGCCCACGGCTGAAAGAAAACTGTAATTTTCGGAAATAAAATGATATGACCAGACTTCTTGGGTTATAACAGTTTGCAAAGCAAATTTGTCAGCTTGAGGTTCAGTGAAAAATTTTTGGAAACAAGCAGCGGCAGATATACATTTCTTGCGTTTTTCTGATTGTAAGTGTGATTCGATGAAACTTCTTCCCACAAATTACAAGTAACGTGATCGCTGTTTTCATTTGTTGGTTTCTATATAAATTGATACAAACTTTGTAAATCTCCGGTGAATACGCATTTATGTTTTTCAACACTTTTATTTTCACTTTTTAATTTCACAACACCATTGAACAGAATGCCACATTTGAGCGGGAATAGAATATACGAAAATATACAAAACACAATATCGAATACACATTTATTGCAAGGCATACATCGTTCTTCTTTCCTTCTTTCTTTATTTTAACACTCAACGCTAGCGCAAAGAGAGAGAATATAAGTAAACAGAAACACGAAGTATATATTCCATACATTACATGCGAGACATAAATACAGCACACTGAAAGACTTGACACACACATACAAGGCATGATTTAAAAATAACCGAACTTTTTATTTAAATCATAGAACACGTAGTGCCATCTATTAAATGTTTTTCTTCTTTCGAAGGCAGCTAAATTCAGGCTAATCATTTGACAGATTACAAAGTGGCACACGTTTTAATAACAGCAGTTTTTGTAGTTAAGTCGTAAAAACATAATGGATACTATTAAATTTTGTCTTAAACTCGGTAAAAAATTTGCTGAGACTTACGAATTGTTAAAAATAGTTTATGATGATGATTGTATGAGTCCTACTCAAGTTTACACGTGGTTTACACGATTTAAAAACGGTCGTGATGATTTAAATGGTGATCCAAGACCTGGACGACCCGAAGCATCTAATCGTGCTGAGTTAGTGAAAAAAGTTAGTGAAATAATCGCTATTGATGCAAAGTTCATTGTGAGAATGCTGACAGAAGAATTAAATTAATTTTAGTGTATAATCTACAAAGTATTAACTGAAGATTTGGGTAAAAGAAAGCTGTGTGCACGTTTTGTTCCACATCAGTTACATGATGATCAAAAAATCGCTCGGCTAAAGCATTGCAAAGACATCATTTTAACAGCTGAAAACGAACCAGATTTTCTTCATTCGATCATAACTTGTGATGAAACATGGTGTTTAAAATATGATGCTGAAACTAAGCGACAATCTGCAGAATGGAAGTCAAAAGACGAGCCAAAAACTAAAAAATTGCGTTTTCAGAAGTCAAGAATCAAAACAATGTTGATAACTTTCTATGATACCAAGGGTGTTGTTCACAAGAAATTTGTTCCAGAAGGTCAAACTGGTCAATGGAGAATATTATTTACAAGTTTTACATCATTTGTGGTCGAGAGTTCTACGTGTTATAGGCCAGAATATTCCAAAGAAAAGCAGTTGTTTTTATTGCATGATAATGCAGCACCTCACAAGACCAAAAAAGTCTATGAATTTTTGATGAAAAAACAGATTTGTCCTCCTCCGTTTTCGCATGATCTAACACCGTGCGATTATTTTCTCTTCCTAAAAATGAAAACTGCAATGAAAGGAGCATTTTACGGGGGCATTCCAGCCAGCTCCATTTAGCACCGTGACACAGGTGCTAAAGAGCATCCTAAAAAGCGAGTTTAAAATGTCTATGGATAAATTGGTTGAGCGTTCCAAATGAAAGGAAAGGAAAGGAGAACGATGGTGATTAATGATGTATTTGTATTAATTTTTCAATTATAATTAAAAAGAAATTCTTGCAGAATTCAGTGACATTTCGTTCGATTTTGGGACGCAAAAATTCGAGGACATATGCCGAGTAAATGGAATAGATGGTCACGCTACGTATTAGTGTACACAACAACATTTGCACAACATTTACACTCAACATTTCAACCAAATTCAAATCTTGCGCCTGAAGATACTGAAATAATAGAGTTCCTGGATGTACCTTGTCAAATGTGCATGCCAATTCGTAGAATTACTGTGTCTGAAATCAAAGAAGAATTCGCAAAACTGAATCAAAAAAGGTCACCAGGCTATGATAAAAATAGACGGAAGAGTTACGAAAATGCTCTCTCAAAAGTGTATTCAATTTTTAGCACTAATTTACAATGCTATTTTGAGGCTGGATCACTTTCCCACACAATGGAAATGTGCGGAGGTGATAATGATTCCAAAACCAAACAAGCCTGAAAATATTATCTCGTCCTACCGTCCTATTAGCTTGCTGGTGACATTCTCCAAAGTATTCGAAAGAATACTTATGAGTAGATTGTTACCAATTTTGGATGAATACAATATAATACCGGAACATCAGTTTGGGTTTAGGAGAGGTCATGGGACTCCAGAGCAATGTCATCGTATAGTGGATATAATTACAAGTGGATTCGAGAAGAAACTGTATTCTGCGGCAGTATTTCTTGATATACAACAAGCATTTGACCGAGTGTGGCATCCAGGCATGTTATATAAAATGAAAAAACTGCTTCCTGCTCTATTTTTCCTCTTATTGAAATCGTATCTAAGCAATCGACACTTTTATGTTCAAATGGAAGGAAAAACATCGAAACTATATAGTATCCATGCTGGTGTTCCACAGGGCAATGTTCTGGGACCTGTCCTTTACACAATATTCACTGCCGATCTTCCTGTTGTCAGTGATGTTCAAGTAGCCACTTATGCTGATGATACAGCTATAATTGCATCTAAAGACACTGCGGCAGAAGTATCTCAAGATATTCAAAATGAAATAGTTGAAATAGAGCGATGGCTTAAGAAATGGAAAATAAAGGTTAATACTGAGAAGTCGAAACATGTCACATTTGCTCTGAGAAGAGGAGATTGTCCGTCAGTATTTTTAAATAATTCACAAATTCCACATAGTGACTTCGCAAATTATCTTGGACTCGATATAAATCGGAGAGTAACTTGGAAAAGTCATATTAAAGGAGAGACAAAGAAACTCAACATAAAAACAAAAAAAAAATGTATTGGCTGCTTGGGAGAAAATCGCAGCTTAGTTTGGAGAACAAAGTTCGGCTTTACAAGGCTATTTCAAAGCCTGTGTGGACATATGCTATCCAATTATGGGGAACTGCAAGCCAATCAAATCTTGAAATTCTTCAACGATATTAGTCCAAAACGCTTAGACTTAGTGTTGACGCCCCCTGGTTTGTGGCTAATGACCAAATTCACAAAGATTTAAATATTCCATACATTAAAGATGAAATACATAGAATAAGCACAAGGTATGTTGAGAGACTACATGATCATTTAAATGCTTTGGCAATAGGCCTACTAGATAATAGCGATACAAATCGAAGACTTAAAAGAAATCATGTGTTAGATTTACCTTTTAGAGATTAAATTTTGTATACATTGTAAATAAACT